>VXBX01007996.1:497722-509744 GCA_013400415.1 Scytalopus superciliaris | reverse complement strand
AACAAAAAAAAAAACAAAAAGAAAAGTTAACAGGAAAATACAGACCTGTAGTGCTTAATTGGATGGGCAGCTGAAAACCAGGTATGTTCAGTCTTTCCACTACTGAAGTGTCCAAGCTGCCTGACTTTCCATGGAAACACTGGTTTGTGCTTGAGATACAAGTCATGCCCCCTGTGAACGTTGGAAGACCAGAAACTCTTGGAGCATTGCTTTGAAACAAAACTTGATTTAAAACAAAGCAAAACAAAACAAAGTTTTTCTTTCTCAAAAAAAATTTAGTGGTGTTTTTTTGAGTGAAAACAGATGTGAGGGCTTTCTGAAGTGGGGAAAAAAAATGTCCCAGAGAAGGAAAGCTCTGTTAAATAGGATAGAGCTTCCACGTCAAGCTGCTAAGGCCTGCTGGTATTGGAGAAGATCTTGGAAGCTGTGGAAATGACCTGACTAGTTAATTGTTTTATGAGAATGTGTCTGTCAGCTTAAAGTGGAAATTTTGATCTTTAAACTGGATTCCTAAATTACAGTGAGTCTGGGCATTAGTTTCTATTTAAACTTCAAAATATGTCATAATTTATTTATTTGTTGTTCTTTGACAGTCAACAGCAAATAGTATGTTTAAATTATGAACTTGTAATACATTCCAGATGCTAAAAACACACCAATGCAAAAAGCAAATTAATACAGGAAAGGGAATATGTATTTTTTAACTTCCCTTTTAGGTCTTTCATTTCATAACAAAATAAAGAAAAATGTTGGTAGTTATTAATTTCAGGAGAAAGACGTCATAATTTTAAGCAGCTGAGCAAAAAGATGTAAATATTTCTAAACTGTTTGAAATCTTGCTTTTATTCAAGCTTTGTGCATCTTCTACCCAAACATGAATTTAATAACAAATAAAAGAAATTCTGCAGAGCTAGGTTTTGCCCATGCAGATTTTTTTTCGGAATTGGCATGTAAATACTAACTTTTTGAAACATAATAAATATCTGTATGAATACACTGACTATTTGTTAGTTTTATCTACAAACTGTTTGCTTTTAGATTATATTTGACCCATAAGCCCAACAAAGTGTCTTGTGTATATTTGGTGTTAGGTTTGAATTCCTAATAAAAACTTACTTATTTTAGGCCTGAGTAATCTGGGTAATCTGCACTGTATGGATGAGATGTAGTGACAGCTTTGCTATTATTGTTGTCTGCATAGTGAAGAAAATAAACTGCCTGCTTTTCCAGGGACTGATTGTCTTTGCAGATAGATGGAGTAAAAGTATGTGGTATTATCATCATTAAATTAAAAACAAAAAAAGACAGAAAGAGAAAATGTACTGAAACTTCCAATTTTATGCGTAGATTGTTAGTCATTTAACTCATATTCTAAAACTAAGAATTAGAATTTAAAATAGAGCAGGGGAATAAGGAGGCACTGCGAAGCAAATAAGATTTCTATCAGATGTTGTTGCAGAACTTGGTATTTGCTTTAGAGGTATATCGCTTTCCTGAACATCAAGGAAATATTCCTTAGGAGGAATTCTATTACTGCATGGAAAATAAAGTGAGATACAGGTGTTGTTTGCTTACTTGCAACTGTTCGGTTCCCAGGATCTCCTTTTAAAATTAAATAATATGAAAAAAGAACTTACAAAATGGTATCAAATGAAGAGAGTTTTTATATATAGATTTTAAAATTAAAATATTTGTCTTTTCGAGTGTGAACATTTTTCAGCATCTGGAGTCAATTACTAGAGTATGGCATTCTTTGTAAGTCAAATGTGAGATAGCAATCAGTCTTTTAACTCCATAAAATCTGTTAAAGGTGACATGGGAACATAAAAAAGTGTGTGTGGGGGAGGGTAGAGAAGAGACTTGACTATAAAAGGAGCAGTAGGGATTTTACCCCTCCTTGAAAACTGTACTTTTCAGATCTTACAGACTTTCAAGTCTTTCAGAAATCAAATATAGCTGAAAAATAAGTGATATGTATGTGTTGATAGTTCTTGAAGCGTTTTTGTCCCTCTGAAGACTGTCCAATTCAGATAGTAAAATTCTTTTTTTGTTGTTGTTGTCACTCAGAGGTGACAGCACTACAGGTTTTTAAATTTGCATTTAAATTTTCCATTTATTTGCTGTGAAGAGCTGCAGTACCAGAAGTTAAACTGACTGAAGGTTGTTTCAGGATTACACTCAGAGAGTTACACTGAGAGGCTGTGGTGTCTAGAGCTGTTGTTGATTATTGTAATAATTTCTGAGATTCCTTTGTAAAGTTTTAAAAAGAAAGCAAAAGATTTATATAGAAATACTAATATCATAATGCAGTGGTGTAAAAAAGGACTAGTTACCTTAAAATAATTGAGCTTTTCACTGGAACATGTTGCTTGAGGACAAATCCATTAAGACTTGCGTTGGACAGATTAATTTGTTGATGTATAGGAGCTATTCTATTTAAAACATATAGTAGGGCCAAGTGTCTGATTATCAAGTCCACATTTCCTTATGCTTCCTTTTTATGTAAGTAATTCATTGTACTTCCTTGAATAGGCTGTATGGATGTCATGGGACTAAGAACAGCAGCTTTCTGAAGCTCTGGGTAGCCTGTGCTGTGGTGCTGTAGTGCCACTGGGTATAACGCTGTGGCGTGTGCCCCGTTCCTGGGGGAAGGATTTGCTGAGTAGCGAAGGATTTGCTGTCAGGTGGTCCCTGGGCAGCTCCATGTGCTGTGGCTGATGACACTCTGAACTTAGTCCAACTGCACTTAAAATGGCAGGAACCAACTGGGGTAACTGCACAAGTACAACTGAAGATTTCAGTAGCGTTTGTATTAAAAACACCTAAGAAAAGGGAAACTGGGGAATCCTGTGTATGTCTAGATGTAAAGATGGATCGCAGGTATACTAAATGTACCTTTTCATGCACATTTTCACTGTATGGCACTACCTCATACTGTACAAACGTTACTTGTACCTGCAAGATCTTCTTGTTGATACACCTGGATGTGTGCTCATTTTTAATAAATCTCCCCAGCATAAACAAAACGCTGATGTTCATTAGCACAGATAAGCCAAGATTGTTTTTCCAGAAGGTTGCTCAAATAAACCTCTCTTTCAGGAGCATTGCGCATACCTGAAAAACTGTTGTAAGAGCTTGATATACAGGTATGCTGTACACTAAGTGTGCTGTCAGAGTACTTAGCAGGACAGTTCTTATCAGGGTTTTTGTGGTGGTAATGCAGGAAACAGGAAATGAAGTAAACTATTTTATGCTGTTGAAAAAACTACTTTTTATATGATCCTGAATTTAAAGCTATTTTTTTTTGTCCATTTGAACAAACTGGGATTTAACACCTAGTTTAGGTGCAAACTCCTTACTTCATGTTGTTCTTCCTGTAATTTTTATTGAGCTTTGAAATAGAAGTCTTCATCTTTCGGTGTCAGATCTGGTAGATATGTGAGGTGTCTGTGAGAAGGCCATAAGAATAGCAGTATGAAAACTTAATATTGACAGTGTTCTAGTTTGCTGCATATGTTTTTGTGAGGGAGAATAACACGCAGTGGTAAAAAGTTTCTGAAGAGCGTTCTCATTAAACTAAGTAACTGAAAAAAAATGGAAAATTTTTTGGCAAGAAAGGGTGAGTGAGCATCTATGGTCTTTGGGCCTGTGTAGCTCTAGACATTTGAGACGAGATTGATGGAAGTGAGTGACAGAGCTGAAGAATATGAACATGCAACTGGGGTTTGTGTGTGAGTAATCCTATCAGATCCTTTGTACTTTGCTTTGTTTATTTCTGTTTCCCACTGTTTATTTGTTTGGAACATTTATGAGAAGGATTTCTAATAAGAATGACCAGAGGTTCCAAGTAAATTAAACAAACAAACAAACCCCCCACCAAGACAAAAAAATCACCAAACAAACATGAAGCCCTTCAAACACCAAAGAAACAGACCCCTCTCCCACCCCCATTGCTCCGTTCTCCTAAACAAATGAAAAATAAGTGGTCAGTATAGTTACCTTCCACTTAAGAATCTCAAATTCAAGTTGTTGGAGGTTTTTTTTTGGTCTGTTTTACTTTGCTTGTTTTGGTTTTGTTGCTTGCTTCCTCCCTTTCCTCTCTAAAGTGTGATATATCTGTCATGGTCAAATGTCTGATCTGAGGGAGTTAGTGGTTGATTACAGCAAATGAACATGCTTCCAAGGAACAAAGTCACTAGGCCTTTCTTCTGTTGTGGGAGTAGTGGTAAGCTTAGAATTGAACTTTAGTTTTTGTATGCATAACCAATTCCCTTAAAAACAAGTGATGAACAGCCAAAGGATGGTTACTTTGGATGTTGGTGTTACTACACAGTCAGTTCTGAGATATTTGGAAACTAATTGAAATGAATGAGCTGTAAGCATCAATAGAAATAAAGCAATAGCAGCTACTGTAAGGATTGGATAAAGAAGGTTTCAGCCAAGACTGAGAGGAAAAGGCGTACAGCAGCAGAGATAGAAAATAAAGGAAAAGAATGAATGTGATGTCCAGCTGTTACAACATGTAGTTTTTTGGCACATATGTGGTAACCTTTCTTGATACCCTCAGAATGTCAGAGTTCAGTAGCTTGGCTGTACATTGTGGGAGAAGGCTGGGAGGGCACTGCAGCACAGGAAAGAGGTAGCTGCCAGTGGAGGCAGTTGTACCAGGAACCAAAACAGCAGCTCTTTTTCTTCCTTTCAGGATAAAACACCTTTTTTCATTTGCCTGCTACGAATTTGTGGAGTGTGGAAGGGAATAGTGGTAGGGGGACAGTTCTCCTCCTGTTCTGTGCTGAGCCCTGGGGGGAGTCTAGAATTAGCTCCATCAGTCACAAGGAGGACCGATCTACTGTTGGCCCTTCCTCACGTAACTGGATGAGGTCTGCGTTAGAACAGTTTGTTTTGAAGGAATTAAGTTAAACAGGATATTTTCTTACTAGGATTCTTTATGTATCTCTCAAGGTTGGATATCTGCATCTGTCAATCTTTTCCATGAATTGGTCTCTTCCATGATTTTGTCTAGTAATTTTTGAAACCATTTATGCTGTCAATACATGAAACATTAGAAGTGAGTTTCATATCTTTATGCATTGTAAAAGGATGTACTTTTTCTGCAGCTGTTGCTAATCATGTTTTGATACTCTAAATACAGTGAATAATCATTAAAAGTGTTCAACATCTTTAAAGTGTTCATAATTGATAAAAGTCTGTAATTTTCCCCGTTACCATTTTTAGACCTAGATAGCTCAGTACCTGTTTGTCATTCATACTGTATCCTTCCTGACTCTTCCAGATCTTAGTGCTACTATATTCTCCTTTAAGAGATGCATATACTATTTGAAATACAGCTGCAACATGAATTTTTAGTGTTAAAATTCTGATGTTTGTTTTGTTCTCTGTTCACTTCTGATAATTTGAAACACTATTTTGTCTTTCTTTTTTTTTTTTTTTTTTCATAATTGCATGATAGTTTTTTTACTCCCTATTGGAAATCTTAAGGATTCCAGAAAAAGGAACTTTGAAGTAAGAATCAAAGCTGTGAATCCTTTCCTCACATAGTTCTTCAAATGTAGCACGTGATCATTGCAGAAAGTTCTTACCCACAGTAGCAGACTGTCACAGTGTAATTCATGTGTCCTAAAATTGGTGCTATTGTCTTAAGGACCGTGTATACCCTCAGTGTTAAAAAGGCATCCCCCCCCCCCATTTAGTAGTTGCAGTTGGAAGTGGTGCTGCTGCAGTTTGTTTCTCCTGCTTTTTATTTATGTGTTGCTGAGTTGCCAGACAAGTGCTGTTTTAACCCCTTGTTGCTGTCTAGGTCTACTGAACGGTTTTGTAAGCTCTTTAACAGCATCCCTTCCTCATTTGTCTGTGAAGTGTGTATCTTGTAGTAGTAAATTTTGTATTGTGGCATATCTAGTGTATTCAGCTTTAAAACTTTCTCATACCTCTTGAGTGATGCTCATTGTATTGTGATTGCTTGGGTTAATGGTAGGTCCCGTGTGGTACAGTTTTAAAGAAACAAAAGCAAAAGGTGTAGCTTCAGGCAATCTAGGGCTGAGCTACCACTCCCCCCCTCCAAGCCTCCCTTCCAACCTACCTGATGACTCCTAAAATTTGAAAGGGACTTCCCTTAATATCGAAAGTGGTGGGGGATCAAAATGGCTGCTATTTTTTGTGCACAAAATTTGAGCATAACTGGAGCAAACTGATATAATCAAATAAAGGCTGTGAGGAGTAAGTGTGGGTGCAACGATGCTGCTTTTAAAGGTGTCAGACTGCAATTGCATTCTGTTCTCTGTACCTGAGACAGAACTTGTCCAAACAGTATTAATGTATGTGATTCCAGCCATAGTAACTGCATTTCAGTAATTCTTCTTCCTTCTAAAGTAATAGTTTTGCTTGTAAGTGTATTTCTTTATGTTTTGTTAGTTCTCTGGAAACTGTAGAGAAAGTTAATTAGAATTATTACTTTCACTTTTATCAGATTGCTGCACTTTTGTCAAGATTCAGGATTTTGTATATTGTGAGTTCTTTTTCCGTACCACAAAAGGGAAAAAAAAAAAAAAACAAAAAACCCAACATTAGTGTATTTTTTTACAGTACAGACTTTGTATGTAATGCTTTAATTAAAACCTGCCAAATTTTAAGTTTTTCCCTTGAAGTACCTTTGGCTAGTTATTCAAGTTGAGTCAGTAGGTAAAAGTTAAGGCTTTTTTTTAGAATTACTCCTGAATTAGTTTTGTAATATTTGAGTATCAATGACAGAAGTTTGAGAGGTCTTCAGTTTTGATTAATTTCTTTTAAATCCTGATGTTCAGAGTAGCCTGGCAGTTAAAAAACGGGTTATGACAGCAATCTTTGGTAGCTTCCAGTTGTGGTGAGAGTAAAGAAGAAAAATAATGCATTCAAGGCACTCACCATCTTGGAGGATGAACCATTATTATAGGCAGACCTCAGAGGCTGATGTAGGTAGAAAATCCACCCATGGAAATATGACAGAGGTGCTTGCTGCACTCACCTGTAAAATCCTTCATTCAATCATCTTGTCAAACCAGATGTGTAAGCTGAGGGCTTTGTTCATTAGTAGTGTGAAAGAGTGACCTGGTAAGCTGAAACTAAAATAATTCTGTAGTCATGAGGTCATTATTCTAAGCAGGAACAAACTGCTGGTGTAAGTGGAAGAGGGCCAGTATCTGCATGACTGCCATCACTCTACAACTGGGCACTACAGTGTTGTGGTGTTGTGGAGGCTGCGTTACAGACTTCCAGCTTACTCAGCAGAGGATGGGAGTGTGTTCTGGCAGTTCAGGATCATAAATCAATACACTCTAAAAACTCCACCCTCAAAGGAAGGTTCATGTGAGCATCTCCTTTGGTGTGCCACTAGTTGGACATTCTTTCTCTCTGTGTGTCTGAGTTGTTCTTGAACTGAGCTCTCTAAAGTCCAGGAGACACAACCGTTTTCTGTTAAACTTCTTGATTGCTTGAGTTTGTCTCAATCTATCAATGAAGAAAAACAGATGCCTCGTGATTAAAATTATCAAGGCAACTTTCATTTGAGTTTCTAAATTTGTTGCAGACAATGGAATTAAAATCAGTCTTTTGTTGGAGGATTGATTGCCTCTGGAAGGTATTTGAAATTTTATTTGTAATAGTAGCTTTAGAATGCAGCTAATTGGTGTGTGCTGAAGTGTTCTTACACTCCACATTTAAAATCTAACCAACACTGATAAAAGAAATACAAGTAAAAAATTATAGTGGATAGAAATAAATCCATTTTACTATTTGAGCTACTGTAAATGATCAGAGCTCTAATACAAGAAAGATGTATTCAGGTATATTATTGTTCACTGAAATTCCTGTCTATACGTGTATTCTTTTGTGTGTCTGTTAAACATGATCTTAACATGAAGCCCTTTTTCTCCTAACTCAAAAGCCTTCTCGAAGTTGATGAATGCCATACATAATGGTAAGTTGTATTAGAATCTTTTTCAGAGGTTCATTTATCACAAAGGGTAGCCTTTTGTGGAAAAGCCTGATTGAAGGTCTGCATATTCTATGGATTGGGTGAAATACAGGTCTGCAGTGCGTCAATTGTTCGGTACTTGAGTGAAAACTTTGTAGATTGTCTGCAGGAGCCTGATAGGTCAATAGTTCCTCAGTTCTCTTTTTATGATCTTTTTGTATGTGTGAAGTAAAACGATAACAGTTTTATTCCAGTTCTGAGATTCTTTTCTTTAATTTTGTGAATAGTGTTTCTAGTTCTTCTTCTGTGCTCCATTCATAGGTGTGTTATAGTGGTGTCTACCTCAGGCATTCTCCCACTTGCCTTCCTGACTACTTAAATTACTACAAGTAATGCATGTGAAGGTAGCCTTGTTTGTCCATTCTTTGTTCTGACAGCCTGATGCTGCTCATTTGTGTCACTGGTAACAGAAGAGTTTCAGAGGGAGAAATATTGAGTCTTCAGTGTATCTAATTGCAGATTCCCTTTGGTATTCAATATTGGCTTTGTACCCCTATTTCTGTATTCACTCATAGCCAGTGGAAATAAAATATATCTTATTAAATTAGAACTTGGTTTATTCTTTGAAGACTTTCGTTCATTTGTAGGAAACAGCCATAGCTATGTTTATAAGTTACTGAAAGATTTAAAACCCTCTTATGAGGCTAGTTTGAAGATGATCAAGTTTATTTCCCAATGTGATATTTAATTGGTGTCAGGTGATCTGTTAATAAAAATGTGAATTTTTTATCCTTTGGTGTCAGCCAAATAGAAATTTTCTTAGGGCTGGGCAAGTATTTTGGAAGAGCAGCACTATATACACTGTATTGTATTCACTTGGAGTTCAGCATATGGAAAATAATTTACATGCTTGAAACTTTGCATGAAGTTCTTTGCATTTTAAGCTAGCAATCATTAAGGTTTTGTTTTTTGCACTGTCAGAACTATGAATTACATCTTTTAGGCAGATGTCTACAGTGGTGGGTCTCTTAATGAATTAGTATTACATTAAATTTATATTTCATAGTCTACATGTGGTGAGAAATATTGAAATTTCTCTATATTTGCTTTGCTTTAGTAAAATAGGTTTAGCTTTTTTCCTTTTGATATAGGGTTTCCCTCTCACTCTCCCAGGTATACAGTGCTCTGAACCAGCTCTGAGATGAAGGAAAGCAAGCTCACCATTTTTCTGAACAAAAATAAAACATCTGAAGGGTATCTGACAAAGTGTGCTGAATTTGGACTTGGTGAGTTTCTGCTGTTTCATAAGCAGAGCCTTTTTGCTGTTTAATGTTGAAGAGGTGTAGGTTCACAACAGCATACAGAATAGAAATTGATGGAACACCATTTGTGACTTCTTTCCATATTGCACTTTTTGTTTTTTAAATAGCGTAGATGTTAGAAAGACATATATTGCCGAGTGATAATAATACTTTATATGATTTACTGTTGTGGAGCAGCATAATGTTAGCTATATGTTTGCTTTGGAATGCTGTTTTGGACAGGGTTTATAATTTAATCCACTTATTTTGGGAATGGTGGTGATGTTTCATGGTACCTTCCCATGTTTAAGTTGGTTACTTTTTTGCCCCAGTACTGCAGGGTTTCTTTTTTTGCTCTTCCACCCCTCCCCAGTATTGCAGGGCTCTTGTTTTGGCAGAAGCATATATATGGCTGAAATCAATGAGGGTAGGTAGAGATTTTGCAAATATGAACAGCAGGGAAAGATCCTGTTGTGTGTGTATTTAGGATGAAAAGAAAGTATTCAAACTTGAGATAAATATTTAAATAAAGGAAAATTGTTTATTCCAACAGTGTATTCAGATTATGAGTCAGGTAATGCTGAGGCTTATAACTACCAGTGAGAGTTTCAATGGAGTCTGTATCAGGACCTTGTTTTTTCATTGTACTGGGTTTAAGCTGACTGTGCATCAGCAATAAAGGACCAAAAAGAAAAACTGAGTTTTATTTGGAGTGGAGACACATAGGAGTTAGAAGCAGAGAGGTTTGTTTGTGATAATTATGTTGTACAGGTGATGGGTGTAGCCTGTCAGTTGAAATTTGGTGCTGACAAACTATAAAGAAGGAAAGATAGTAGCTGAAGTATTGAACATGGCTTGAAAGGGTCTAGTCTTAAAAAAGAGGACTAGAAAATGGAGTCATACAAACTGTATCTTTCCATTAAGATGCCTGTCTTAATAGAAAGCAATCAAGGCACTTCATGGCAGACAGTGGCACACTGTAAGAGACTTCATATACTTAGTGCTGTGTTTCATGGGCTTACAGCCAACTTCTTGTGTTTTTCATGCTTTTTCTAAAACTTCTTTTAAGAAAACCCACAAAAATTGCAGTTGAGAAATGTAGTTTTCACTGCTAATCAACTGTGTGGTAACAGTGTGCTTTGTCCTTCTCAGTCTTAGTCTAGACCTTACAGTAAAATTGACTTGACCTTAAAGTCTCATCTCTTCTTTTATGGGCCTACTACTAAAAAGGAGCAAGGGAGAGTACAGATATACATGTCTGTTGATGATTTTAATGCATACTTTAAAAAAAGACCATGGGAAACAATGACCTGATTATTTTATGTTAAGAGTTAGCTGTAAATTGTAATGTTTTGTTGTAGCCTTTTTGTGGCTACTGCTGTCTTTCTTGTTCTGTCTACTGTCTTTTATTTCATACTCCTGTTGCTCTTTTGAGATCTTTGTTTTTGATTGTTCTGTCTTATGCTAATTTTCGAGTTGCAGTGAGGAGAGTCATAGCACAGAACAGATACCCATTGTGCCAAGTCCCAGTGCTGTGATTGGCTTTAGAAGACAACACATTTCCAAAGAAACTTCAGTTCTGTAGCCTTTGGCCTCTGTCTGCATCAGTGCAGGCAAAATTTAGTATATATGCTACGACTTTTTAAACTACATAACCTAAAATAAACAGAATCTGTACTGAGCATGAATTAAGATTTTTTAATCTAGCCCAGCTTGGGCAGAGTTTTTCAGTGTTGATAAAAAGGCATCTGCGTCTACTGAAGCATGGAGACAATAGTGCTCAGCTAAACTATGTGAATTTGAAAAAAGAACAAGATAAGGGCAAATGACAAATTCATCCTGAAATAATTCCTTTATGCACTTTTTTATTTTTTTAGTATTGAGTATTTTTTGAGTATTATTTTTTTGGTAGATATTACAGCCTTAACTATAACTATGTGTCCATGAGGTCCTAGAATACCACTCCAAAGCTTAAGTGTTGCTAATGACAGCTATATGTAGTCTTTCAGTGATTTGGGCGACAGCTGTTCCCTTCTGCCCAGCTTCAGACCACTGGAATCCAAAAGAGAGAACTTGTGAGGTAGAAACTCCAATAAAAGACTCTATTATATTAACAATGAAGAGGAATCTGGTGCTTCCAGTGACTCACCATTTCAGCGCTGAGGTAGACTGCTGTCAGAATGGTTTGAAGCTATAGTGTGTTTTCAGAGATCCTAAGCAAACAGTGAATTTTCTCTGAAAATCATTAAGAAGTAAGACCACATGTGCCATGCTCCTACACAAGAGTACTCAGTAAGTGAGACACAAATGGCTTTGGTTTTAGTTTGTCATATTTAAGTAACTTACGTTTGTATGTATTGGCTCACCCTTACAAAAGTGAACAATTAAATTAAAATCAAGATCTTTATCAATTGTTCTTCCATACCTGTCTAACCTTTTCTTTTACAAAGATCTTTCTGTGCTGTGACACACCTGAACTAGGTCTTTCTTGTAGTTGTGAGCATATGTCTCAGATATGATCATGGAGCTCTTTATCTTAGTGCTCTGTTACGGGAGAGTACTTCAAAACTTCTTGAATCAGACTAGAATAAGCATGAAGTTCTTAACATCTTATTTCATAAAGCCGAATTAACTATGAAACGTAAACAGGCAGTTATAAAGCATTTCAAAAATTATTGTTGGAAATCAGATCACCTAGAGGAAATGAAAGGAGATTTGTCCCTGTGTTGGCCATGTTCCACTGCCACCCCAT
>VXBX01007996.1:401987-488368 GCA_013400415.1 Scytalopus superciliaris | reverse complement strand
CTAAAAAAATGTTTGTTATTTTTAGTAACTTATATGCCTAGATAAAACTTCAGTGATGAAAATTTTGAAGTGCTGCTTTTTTTCCTTCAACAAGTAAACAAGACTGATTTTAAAGCTTAAAAAACCCCACTGCTTGAAAATCCTGGATTTTGGTTTTCATTCTCTTGACCAGTATGATAGTTCCCATATTGTAGTTTTTGTTTGTTTGTTTTTAAGACAAAAATACAGCATGGGGCTTGTTACAATCCCCTTTTCGGTCTCATTTTCTTTTCTCTCATGCCATTCATAATTTTTATTTCAATCTAATAAATCAAAAAGGCATTATTAACTTGTGTGCCATGCTGTGCCATAACTGAATTTAAGTGCTGGTGTTTCTCACCAGGTGGGAATCATTGGACTAGTAAAAATGCCAATTGCTGGAAGTGCAAATTTTTTTTCATCCTCTTCTTTTTTATATGTGTTGGGCATAGCTTCACATAAGTTACACTGCTTAATTCAGTGAGGCTTTATTACCATAAATGCATTTAGTAATTGAAATGATACAGAAAAAAAAGGATACAGGAGGGTAGAACAGTCCACACAAATATTTGTATCTGGTTTTCCAGTGAATTGGTCCTCTTGACATGTTTGTGGGTACTGCCTGGTTTGCATGAAACAGCAAATTACTGCATCTATTGTTGAGAAAAAACCCACTTTCTTGCCTTTGGATTTTAAATACTGTCTTAATTTTTCCCCCTAAGGGAAAATTACACCGCTCTAAGGTCCTATGCTCAGCTTTTATCTGAAAGATTCCTTGTGTTTCATAATTATAGCCAAAATGATGTCAGCCTCTTACACTGTTCTGTAACAGTTTGCTGTATTACTCTTTCTGATAAGTTATTCTTAGTATTAACATGTTCATAAGAAGAGCAGTGACTTGGGTGTCTCAGTGTCTTCTGGTGTTGCACAGCAAGGTTTGTTTTTATTCATCAGGAAATGATTGCTAGATAGAAAACTTTTTTCCCCCGAAATTTTTATTTAGTGGATTTAGTATTGTATAATTGAATGTTTGCTACTTTGGTTGGCATCGAGATTGAAATGAACAGAGCTGTCTGTTCTTTTTCATGATTTAAGTGAGTGAAATTACCTTAGTAGTGCTCTGAGGTTGATTGTTTCTGGGGTCTCCATGTTCTGAATGTAGGATCAAACTGCAGGATTGGAAGGAAAGGTTTTTTGACTGTGTTTTCTTCAGTCACTGATTATTGAAGCCATTTAGTGTCTCAAACTGTATTGCTTTTAAGAAAAAGATGCATCTAAGAATTTCGTCATCTCATTTCAGTAGTATTTTTAGTGGGAGTGGCAATGGTACGTGGTAGTTTGCTTAAATACACAGCCTTTTACTTTAAAAATTTGTAGCTCATGAAGTCCTTGGGATTGGTATTGTATGATTCAGTAATGTATCATCTTTGCATTATAGTAATATGTTTTTTCAATAATTTTTGGGATTTATTCTTATTTTGAAAATTCAACATCAAATTTTGACTTTGTAGATTTTTTTACCTTCTATTGCACGATGGTATCTCTGCTCTTAGTGATTGTAATGAGCACATCTATGAGGCAATTTCAAGCAATCTTGCATATACTTGCCACTAAACCCTTCTACAGATACAATCCAAGAGATTTCCTCTTTCTTACGGTGGATTTCTTTTTTCTGTTGCTGCTGCTGGATTCTTCGGTCTTTTTTTTATCTCTGCAGCTTCTGTTGTATTTTCTTCCTCAATTTCCAACTCTTATTTTGTGCACTGTGCTTCCTTTGCCACAGAGGCAAATAATGAAGAAGGAAAAGCACAAGAAGTATCTGTAACAGCAGTGCTTATGTCTTGCACAGAGATAGAGAAACTGAATAGTTGGTGTTTGTTACTCTTTTATGTCCAGGATTTTTTTGTGATGGCATGATAGGTCCACTTGTATAAAGTGTGTAGTGCACTACTGCCTCCAGGATGGAGATGTGATAATTGGGAAGGTAGGTGCTGCTGCTCAGCTGCAATTCTGAGTGAAATAAGTTTCTTTTTTACTCACTTCTGTTGTCCCTTCTGAAGTTCATTTGGCTTTACTCCCCTTAGGAGCAGTAGAAAAACAGCAGGGTTTTCTTTAGCATTCATAGAATGGTGGTTATCCACCTTTGTCTGATCCAGGTTTTAGAGGGAGATAAGGCTTGCCTTTTTCCGGTAGGTTTTTGGAGTTGTTTGTTAATAACAGAGGAATGTGAAAGCTCAGGAATCCCAAGTTTTTTCAAGTTCTGAATGTAGGGCATATGATGTTTCAGATGCATCTGTCCTGTGGTTTGTATTTTCTCACTTTCTGAATTAGTCCAGTCCCCAGTTTTGGAGCTCTGTAGTCCCCTGCTCTTTCTCCACATCACTAGTCTACACTATTTTTGGCTCCCTGTTCCAGTGGGGTTTTTCCCTTGTCATAGTTTAAGTCTGCTCATCATCTTGCATGCTATCAGGGGAACTTTCTTGTCCTTTTTATTTTATATTCTGGCACTCAGGGGAAAATAAATGAAAATACAGGAAATAGGTACTTTATTTTTAGTTCTTGTCCTTATCAACAGAGAAGTTAGGAGCAGTTTTGGGAGTAATCTTATTAATACCTTTGACAACAGGGGTGGAATTATGAGGGAATGTAAGAGTACATCTTAAACAAATAGATGTTTCTTTGCTGAAAATTCAAGTTGAGAGAGGTTTTTGCAAGTCTTCAGGAGAGGGATTTGAGCATTTTCATAGGGCAGTAAAATGCACCTAACTGATACTGCTGCCAAGGTTGCAATTGAAGACCCAAATTATGGATGTCACATTCTCAAATGCAGTATGGCCAAGGAAGATATTCTTTTGTTCACTTCTGTTTCCCAGTCTTGCTCAGAGAAGCATACTCTGTTTCCTGCTAGTTTGGGGGTTTTGGTGGGTTGGTTTCTTTTGTGTTCTTTGTTTTGTTGTTTTTTGTTTGATTCGTTTGGGTTTTGTGGGTTTTTTTGTTGTGGTGTTTTGTTTGTTTGGTGGGGTTTTTTTGGTTTGGTTTGGGTTTTTTTGTTTGGTTTTTTTTTTTTTTTTACTATTTAGTTCAAAGTAAACATGAGGAAGAAAGGAAAGTTTCAGTTAAGCTTCTGAATTTTGCTAAAGCTGGGGAGGCTGCAGTGTTTTAAGGGAAGTTTCTGGGCCATCCTCCCCGTGGAAGCTCTAGAAAATGACAGCTCTAACAGCTGTCAGTGTTTAATGAACTTTTCTTTCAAGAATAGAACGAATACACGAAAAAAGACAACTTGCCCTCAGTTCTAGGACTTTGGGATGAGACAGATGTGACAATCCCAGACTGTAGTTAAAAGATTGGCTGCTTAAGTGAGTTTCCTGCTTCGCTCCCCAATGTGCACATCACAACCATATGTAAGTTAAGAGTTTGCAATGCAAAGGAGCTTATCCTAATTCTATTAAATTGCATTAGACAGGTAATCGGAGATGATTTCTAGAACTTATGAAGAACTTTAATCTGTTTTTACATTTTTTTCAAGCCACAGTGAACTCTCTTTCTGAAATCATTGAGATACTAAATGTCGTAAGTTCTTAGGAATTCCAGAGTGCAGATAGTACAGATTTCTACTGTGTATCTGCAGAGGTAGTAACAGGTGGGTGCCTTGTGGTGAAACTCTCAGCCCTTAGTAATTAGTCATTAAGGTAAAGCATAGACAGCTATTATGACAATATATTGATAAATTTCTCCAAAATAAGTTCTATCAGTTCATTTTTTAAGTTCAGTTTATACGTTGTCATGCAGTGTATGGTGGTGGTGTTGTGAGGGGTTTTTGTTTGGCATTTTTTGGTCATTGTTTTTTAAAAATGAAAAACAGTACCCAGTTTTACCAATGTGTGATCAGTTTGGGTCTATTTCTGCATTTTTTTTCCTAAAGATGATGTGTATGACCTTTAATATGAGTGATAATTAAAAAGAGAATACTAAAACATCTGGAGATAATGATGTTGCGTGGTTTAAGCAGCATGCTTCCAGAAAAGGAAATTGTGTCCTTACTGTGGTACTGAATTCTCTAATCAATAGAAATGGTGGATACATGAAAACCAATTAACATTTTATGTTACTATCAGAAGACCTCTTGATGATAGGGTCTCTTGAAAGAGGTTCCTATTCACTGGGCCAAAGGTAAAATATCAATATGGATCACAGACTGTTCAGATGCTAAAATTACTTGGTTCTCCTTATCTCATAACTTAACAAAAAGATATAAAAGGAAAAGTTAGCACATCCAGAATAAAAAGAAACAATTTTTAATAGAGTATGTTGCTCATCTTTGGGATTCACTGCCAGAGGAAATTGCCAGAGCTGGTAGATTCAGAAAGTGTGCTAAATGCACCTCACAGTATGTTGTAGACAAAGAGGTTTTATATAGTTGTGTAGGATGTCAATGCTAAACAGGGACTTTCCTTCAAAAACATTTGTGTCACAGCTACTTGAGTCTTGCAAAATTAAAAATGTAAAAGAACTGTGCTAGTAAAGGTTTTTTCATCAGAGTTTTCTTGTTTCTCACTTAAAAGAGGTTTTTAATTCCTTGTTACTTCTAGGCAAAATGGGTAAAAATCTAATTTTTTTCCTCATGCAATCTAACTTGAGGATTTTTGGGGTGGGGGTGGATGAGAGTAGCAAGGAGCAAGAATTTACAGCCAGAGGGAAAATTCCTTCTAACATGTGACTCAACTGGAAGAACAAAGGAATCATAGTTGCAAGTAATCTAGTATTTACCCCAATGAAAATCTTTACTTTTTGTGTTTTCCTCTTGCTTCCGTAAGATTGTCTTCGTGTAGACTTATGCAGTATAGAGGTAGTCTGAAAGGCAGCTGCATGATTTTGCTCAGGCTGCATGCTGAGACAACTGCATCAGTGTTTCGGTCTAGCAATAAATGTTTTCTGCCTTCAAGCTGAAGCTTATTTAGCTTGGCTTATCTGGTGCTGCTGTAGCAACCATCAGTCTCCAGGCAACTGAGGCACATTGACCCCTTAGTTGAACCGAGTGTAGCACTACTTCAATTTAGCTGCCTGAGACAATTGTAATGGTGTTGAATGTGAAAAATGTGAAATTTTCTCGTTTGTATTCAATGGAAATAATAAAACTGTTTAGATGGAACTGACTGTTCAGGTTTGACGTGGAAAAGATTTCAAGTTTACGTGGTGTGTGCTTTGTTACAAGCTGCAAAGTTGGTTGCTGAGTCAGTGTCCTTACAGGCCTTGTATAAATGTTGAGGGGCTTGCCAGTGTTTTTACACAGCAGCAGTTCTGCTACCATAGGTGTTTGTTTCATCACTTAAATAGCAAATGCTGTTGAGGTTTATTTAGCTACTTTAAGTGTCAGTGTTTGTGAACAACTAGCTGATTCTTGATTATTACTCTTTCTGAAATTATGGCTAATTTTGAAAATAGTTGCTTTTCTCTCAGATCCATTATTTGCCATATATTTTGAGTGTCTGGCTTTCTTTGGGATGCTCATACGAGGAAAATAGATTACTGTGTGGGTATACTGAGTTTGTTTCCTAATAACATGATTTTTTTCTGCTAGTCAGTATGAGAGTGAAATTGTGATTCCTCATATAGAGGTTAAAGTTCTTACGAAAAACAGATTGTTGGGCAAGGTAGTGCTTCCAGTTGTTTATGTAGAGCACATACAGGTTAAGTGCTATGAAGACAGAGGCGGATGGAAAGGATTGAAGAACAAACTTGAGGTAAAAGGAATTTGTGTTGAAATGAAAGCTCTGTTTTCAGTTTTGTCGGTGGGGGAGTTGGAGGAATCCCAGGGTCTTATCTCTGTAAAGCCTCCTTTGAAAAAAGCACCCGAAAGCCACAACAAAACAAACAAACAAAAAAGCCTAAACAACAAACCCAACCAACCAAGAAGACCTCTTAATGAGGTAGCATTCTAGTAAGTTTTTTTACAAGTCTCTTTTTTATGTCTGGAATACAAAGGAATAGATTTTAGCTGGTTAAAATGTTATATAATATCCACCTTAGTTAACATGGAGGAGAGGAGTAAACTGGTAGTACAGTTGAGATTATAGTGTTTTCACATTACTGGAAGATAGGCCTTCTATCCATGTGGTTTTTAATGACTTGATGTGCCCTTGTTGTACACTGGGCAGAGGTATAAATTAGTTTCTGTAGGTGTGCCATTAATTTTTCATTTTGCCTTTCAAATCCCACTGTGTTTCCCGGTTGCATTCATTCATGCCTTTCTTGAAAAATATTTGAGTGCTGCTGTTTGAATGTTAGATGGTTTAATTTAATTGAAGGATTTATTTTACATTTAATCAAAACAATTGATTCTCAAATACAGTATTTGATTATTTGTTCATAAGCAAGAGGTTTCATTTCAGCTAGGAGTTCAAAGTATTTATTTTTGCTAGTAACAGAACAAATATTAATGATGTGAATATTGTATCCATACAATGATTTTACATGTCATGCAAACCGTTTTCCTGACAAATTTAAATTATAATAATTTGTACATTCGTAATTAATGCTTTTTCTTTTTGAATGAAAAGTTGCTCTTATAAGACATTGTAGACTTTTTCTTGACTTAATTTTAACTTTTTTAAACTCCTAATTAAACTTTTAAACAACTTATTCTTTTATTTCAGCCAGGTAGTGAAAACATTTATGGTGTAATTGGATCTTGATTATTTGTTTTTAAAAACCCCGAAACTTCAAGGGGTTCAGAGTGCTTGGATGGTAACGGTGACAGTATGGGAGGGTTATATCTTTGACTCAGTACTGCTTTTGTAGAATGAATGAGTAAAACACTGCAATGGCTGTTGGGAGTTGATTCACACTGATGGTGTGTGATAGCAGGTGAGGTATGAGGTTAGCTGTAAAAATCTGCTCCCTGCTTTCAGTCATCAGTAGATCCTGTAGGCTGTTTTAGTCAAGTGGTTGATACGGTTTGCTTGAAAATTAATTATGTTCAACTTAGGACAGCCAAAATGTGTCTTAATAAGATGTAAATGAAAGTATCAGTTTAGTTAAAATACACCGATAATAATTATGCTGCAGATTAATATGATTTTGTGTTGTACTAGTTGGTTTGTAAAGTCAGATGATAATTTTCAGAAGAAACGTGGAAACAGTTATTAAGTATCTTCTAGTGTTGTCCTCCATTCTATCTGTATTTCTTGGCTTATAGTAAAATAAACAGGAATTTGCAATTTTCTTTTTTCTTTTTTTCATTAGAAACAAGGTTTAGATAAGATTTCTAAGCAAATTTTGGTAAAAATCTTTGGTGAAAATTTTCAAGGGTTGTGTTGCAACAAGTGATACCTGAGAAGTTGCAGAACTTCCTCTTGGGCTTCCCAGATACTTGGTTGTATTACAGACCTGTGGTCTGACCGCCTCTGTGGGTGTGCGTGGCCAGCCAGCGGTTCAGAGAAAGCAAGTGATGATGTGTGGCAGTGGTTCCCTCACATCTTCTAAAGGAAATTAAAGGTGGTACCATAAGTACTGAAAGAATAAAAGGAAGCAATAGCGTGTTCTTCCCATTGCCTTCAGTACTCAAGCAAAGGCCTTAAAAATTCTAGGGATAAAAATGATACTTCTTCACCTGTCCACGATAAGCTAGGAAGCATAAGACCAGGCCACTTTTGCTGCTGTCACTTGCCCTTTTCTCTTCTCAAGAAAAGCAATTAATTTATATATATGCATATTATCAATTTGTTATTATAATGATGTGCCTGGCATTAATATGTGTTCATATCTAAGCTCATTTAATTGCAGTGCAGGTTTTAATCAATTAATACATTGTTCAGATAAATGTTGCTTGTCATAGATCAAAATACATGAGCTTAAGATGACTTCTAGATGAAGTAAATTGATGTTAATACTTGGTCTAGTGCTTGAATTTTCCTTTCCTGTTTCATGAAGCTGAACAACTGCATGAAAAGCGTTAGTAACCATCTCAGAATTGCAGCAGAAAAGCTTGCAGTAAATTTAGCTTTAAACTTCATCCCCATCAAAATCTTTTACACTGTTTTCGGTAGTAGTTGGCCATGAGTAGTTTGTGATATCTAATGCTCTTTATTTCTTTACTTCGTGTTACTAAGAACAAGGGGGAGTTCCGTGCTTTATATCACAGCATTGTGCTGTGATAAAGAACCTGCTATGATTGGTTAATGGTATGACCCCAACCACAGGAACAATGATATGTTTTTATTTTAAACAAGAAATAAAATTAACCTTTGAAATTATTTTTGACAAATAGATATTGACGGAAATAGGTAATTAGGTGATCTGTCACTAATTGTAAAGCATCATGATGATATAACACAAAGCTACAATATAGCAATGACTGGTTTTCAAGCAGAGGGGAAAAGGGATGTTGATTGGATATAAACTGATTAAGAAGCTGTCTTGGAATTGGTTGTCCAGCCATCCATGTTGTCCTATCATGAACGGAGGAGAGTTCAGTAATGGTTTAACTACAATTAAATCCCTCCCCTTTCTTTATGGAAACTCAACTGTAGGCATTTCAGCATTAGTCTAAACAATGGTTTTGAATATGTTAAGCCCCTAACAATTAGGGAGCAGTTTGGGGCATTGAATAATGTGGAATGATGCAATTGAACCTGACAGCTTCAACAGTCAGCCTACTCATGGGACCCAAAAGTTGTTCACACTTGGTTTCATCTCTCATCACACACTGAGTATTAAAACCTTACTGGTGTGGAGCTGAGACAGAAATGAGGCCTGTTATCAGAAAATATTTCGTAGCATAAAACTTGAAAGGAAAAGGGGAAAAGGCATGTTCAAAGGGTCTCAAAGTTTTGAGACCCAATCTAATTGCATACAGCTAAGTATTGCCTAGTTTTTCTCCCCTTTGTTTTTTTTTTCTGCTTAAAGAACATGTAACTTTTGAAATGAAGAGACTGCTTTCCCTGGAAATTTAAGTAAATATTCAGTTACTTGGGAAACTTTATAGTCATACTTAGAGTAAAATATGATTTTGGAGTCAAGCAAACAAATATAAAACTATTTAAAGTATTTTGGAATATATTTATATATACAAGTTAAATTTGGTTAACTTGCAAGTCTTGTTCTTTAATTAGAAGAATATACTTGCACTTTCTCTCTTGCTGTAGAGGAAGTGTTTTTAAGCATCAATCAAATATCAATCATTTATTCTTATTCCACGTGCACATTCTGTGAATTACAGTGCATCATCCTTCTGTGCTGCTCTGCTGCTTATGGCTTTACTGATTTATTGAACATGCCATAAAGGAAAGTAGTGTGTTATATACCTCTGGATGGGCTTAAATCCTTCTGCTAAAATATTTTCAGGAAAATTTGCTGCCTTTTCAAAATAAATACTTAGCAGTCTCGTTTTTTTTATTAGTTCATATATTTTTATCATGCATTGTGTTGAGTGTTTAAATGGAATCAGTTGAAATAAAGAATAATACAGCTTTAAAGGTTCCGTATTTTAGAACATGTTTCAGTCCTGTGACCTTACTATGTATCGACAGGATGATTGTGCATTTTTAATAAATGCTTGCTACAGCTTGTTTCGACTGTGAGTGAAACACAAAGCTCCTATTTCACCTTTAAATAATAGCACTCCTCCACCTCTTCTACTTCCCTGTCAGATGAAGTCGTCACATTCATAAGAAAGCTTTGCAAATCATTATTCTTGTCATTTTACATTGCCATTTTTTAAAAGTGTTTTCAAAGTTTATTATTTGCCTCCAACTTACTGAACGATCTTACTGTCTTTTTTCTTTGAGAGTTTCATGGGATGAAGGATGGCAAGAGAACTTTGGTAGTTCCAGCTTGTTGTAGGACACGTTTACCATTATTTTGAAGTATAAACAGGGGTTAAGTTTAGGGTGAAACCACTACTTGTGAAAAAACTCAAGTTCTTAGATATTGTTTAAATCCTGCTAAGTCTTTTGATCTATCAACCCACTTAGCAAACATTGTTCAATTCCTTTGATGTCTCTTTTGTTTTGTGATGTGATGGTTACTTAAAAACTTTAGCAACCCCCTTCAAGATACTTAGATATTTTTACAAAATTCTTAAACCTATTTGTACATGTTTTAGTGAAATTAACATGTATTCTCCTTGCTGATTATAGCTACCCTGCCATCATAAACTAATATATAGTTACTATTGCACATTTAAGCAGCCTTGCAGTGAATTACACAGACTGAGAGTAAGTATAGCAGCTTCTGTGTAAAACGTGAGCAATACTTAATAGAATTAAGATAAATCTTTTAGAGAAAGACTCTAAAACTAAACAGAAATAAGACCTGGTGTTTGGAGTTTAAAAAAAAAAAAAAGGCACAAACTGTGTTAGTAGAATTCATAACCCTCAACCAATTATTTAAATCAAGTGTATATCCAGACTTTTATTTTGCTAGTCTGACCTTTTAGATACGGTCGAATGGTAATACTGGTTGAATCTCTTAATATTCTGTTCTGTAAGGTTTCTTCAGTGAAAGGATTCAACAAAAAGCTATATTGGTTTTGAAGTTTGTTTGGTTTTGAGGGAAAAACAGCTAAAGGTTGCTAGTGAACAATAATAGTTAAGGTAGAATTGCAGTATAGGCATTTGTTAAGGATAATAGGAGCTGTGTAGAGTTGGTGCCTTTGTCAGTCAGTGTCACAGTAACTAATATGTATTGTATTTCTGGAAGCTGTTACATATAGTTGGAAAGGCCTGCATTGTTTTTAAGACTTAGAAATCTGATTGATTCTACTAAAGATACTAATTTCTTAAAAAACCCTCAAACAAACAGCCAGAAATAACAGCCAGATGTGAAGTGACACTGTGGTTTCATGTCTAGCAAATCTCGCACATACCTATAAACTGAGAAGTAAAAAAAACCCTGATCATTGTAAGCAATTACTTGTGGGTTTTTCTAACTTTGTGACAGTAGAAGAATGTGAGTATCAGGCACAATTTCTCACCAGTATATAGTAAATAAAGCATCATTGAAAACAGTTGTGTGAATTTATAAAAGTCCATTCATCAAGTTTAATATGTTGGCTGAAAGCCAAAACTTAATGGTAGTGTGTGATTCTTTCCAGAGACATAGTTTATACTCTGTAATATTTTGCTGTAATAACCAGTATGTTTCCCCTGTCTCTTGTGTGCAGTTATGCATGTCAAAATGTCCCACAAATTGAGTTCCTTACTGTTCACCTTCTTTTTTTGTTTTTCAAAAAAAAGTTTCGTTTGTACATGTTGTTTACATTTTCTTAGAAGATTAATTTTAAAACCAGTGATCACACAGGTTTGTGTATTTTTGATTCCACCCCAGCCCCCTTGCAGTCTTTTCTTTGTTCTGAAATAATTTTCTATCAGGTAGGAAAATGCCTTTTAAGTAAGCAGCCATGGCTTTATTTCTTTGATTGCCTGTCTCTGCAACTCAGCATTTAACACAAATCTTTTCTTCGAAAGGGAAGAAGCATAAGCAGCCAAGGAAGAAGGTATTTTTATTGCGTTGGATTATGCAAGATTTTGGCCAGCCTCCTTTGCTTCATCTGTTTAAGGGTTCATTTTCGCTTGTTTGGCACAAGTCCCAGCAGAGACCTTCAGAATTGTGGTTAGCAACATGAATGAACACAAACTTTGGGAGCTCTTCAATAAGTAGAGCTGGCCAACTGCCAAAAATACAGTTCCTTATATGGGGTCAGGGCAAAGCTGTGATTCCCCGAGCCCCCTATTGTATAGAGAACATACTTGTAATGGCTGTTTGTGTTCTTTAAAATAAAAACAAAACAAAACAAAAAAACACCAGGCTTCCAAGTCTATCAAAATAGGAAGTAACAAAATAGTGTGCACGTTTTACTAATGACGGAGTCGAGCAAAGGAAATATGGCTCTGTGTAGTTAAACTATAGAGCTGAAAGTTGGACCTTTTGACCTCCACAGCCGGCTTGTGATGTAAGGAACCCAAGCATTTGTGAGACATCTGTTGTCTACCTGCCCTTATTTTGTAAATGGTTTAATAAGATTAAATAATTAGTAGGATAACCACATGGTCGCCATGCTACTAAGTCCTAGCATTGAGCACATACTTCGGGATCACAAGGAAGTCTGCCTGTCCTGCTACACTGTGGTTGTTTTAAAATGCAATTTAGGTATTTTTAATATTTGCTACAGTACTTTTTCATTAGAAGTGGGGATTTTTTTAATTAACAGATCTTGCCAACAACAAGTACAACACACTTTAAAACATGATATATTTTCAAAGTACTGCAATTCTATTTCTATACTTAGAAATGAAAAAATATTTTTCTTTTAAATACATTGTTTTTTAAATATATTCAACTTACAAAAATAGTAATTGTTCAGTAAGAAGGCTTCTTTAAAATACATTGAGCATTTTCCCCCCTTTAAAAAGAGGATTTAAGTTTTAATCGGTTTTTTGCAGGCAAACACCCTACCTGGATCTTCTCTCAGTCTGCCTCCATCCCACATGTACGGCAATAGGCTGAATCCAAATTCAGCCATGGCAGCACTTATAGCTCAGTCTGAAAACAGCCAAGCAGGTAAGCGTCCACTGCCGGTGCAAATGTGCAGCGTCACAGACCTCAGTGTTTTTAAAAAGATTGGTACATTTTATTTGTGAGCTCTGCTCAGCATTCGGTTACTAAAATGTCTGTACAAAGTTGATGTGTGTTGGAAGTAAATTCTGAGTTGTTCTGTGGAGCAGCGCGTGTTTTCTTCCCCCTTTTTTTCCCCTCGGTGTGTGAAATGTAAATGTTTAAGCAGAGCCATCAGCAGGCAGGAATGCACCAGTGTCTCCTGTGACTCCTGTGATTGATGCGCTCAGTTCCCAGCTCTTTGCAACTAGAGTAACACAGCTCTGGGTTTTGTCGTGAATAGTTGAAACCTTTATTTGCATAATTCATGAAATTGCATTACATACAAGTTCGTGTGAAAGAGATCCCGTTAGAGAACTTGTGCAGCATTTAATAATCTTGTGAATATTTACCGGTTGGCATTTGGTACCGCGGGCTCTCCGCTGCGGTTTTAATGAGCTGCTGGCTTTGCTTTGTTTCATTCCCTCCGTAAGGATTTGTTGACATGTCGTAGTAGTCATGCCTGTTTGGGGGAAGGGAATGAGTTTAGCAGTTTACCAAGAATGGATCAGTCATGTCTTTGCCCTCCACGGGGTCGGAGGTCGCTTGACTCAGAATAGGGGGAGGGCAACCTTGAAGGGGGCAGATAGGGTTATTTTATTGAGAGGCCATAGGGAAAATAACCCTTTTGAGTCCTTCCAAGCAAAACGTTTTCGTATATTTAATGAGGCCTTTTTTGTTTGTTTTACTACCTTTTTAGCAAGGGGCTTTCCTATGCTTCTGCTTATAAATAGGAATTAGTGAATTATACGCTTTCATAAAGTTTTCAGTAAATTTACAGAATAATGTGTGCTTGTTAGATGGCAGTGGTAAGTTTAATACATTTTGTATTTTATGAGTTGTTTTGGGATGCAAAGTGTTAAAAAAATACAGAGCATCAGGATTTGCTGTGATAAGCATACAGATTAGCTGTCCACAGCTGTGATTCATTACTTTCACCGTACAAATTAAAAGTGGCTGAGGGGAGGGTACTGCAAATGCAAACCACGCTTCTGTGCTGTAAAACTGAAAGGAATGAAAGAAGTGAACATAATCCATGGCCTGGTGCAGCCTCAGAAATGTGTAAGGACAACACCTTACATGCTACAGTTCAGCAATCTTAAACTAGTTACTTATTCACTCTTCAGCAGTAACTACAGACAGAAGTTAAGATTTAAGGTATTTTTAAAATACCTACATCAGATATTAAAACTCTTATCTAAGAAAAGGCGATTTATCAGCTGTGAAATATTTACACTGCAGATCAAGATCTCGGAGATAATAGCCGAAGCCTTGCTGGCAGAGGAGGATCACCCAGAGGAAGTCTCTCACCACGGTAAGCAGCGTTATTTACATTGGAGAGTGCAGGCAGAGGAAATGTTTTAAGATTTGGAAACTTCACTGTCTTTTTGCTAGTAATACTGAAGTGTTTTAAAAGCCTGTATACATAAATGTATATACACACATGTATAAATACCTTTATTTTTATACAGATATGTCCTTCTAAAAAAATCCGTAATATGTTCCTAGAGCTAAAATTGTGCTGACATTTACATTATATATCAACGCAGTTAGGTTTACAAATGAAGATTTGTAAGTTAGTTAGTTTACTCCCTTACTTAAGAAATGGAGACTTGCTTCAGAGGGATTTATCTATCTTTTAATCCACATATGCTGCTTATCTCCTTAGATTTGTCACCACAATCATGTTTTAGTCCCATAGACTTAACAGTGATCACATGCGTAAGACAGTGTGAGACATTAAATATCAGTAAAAATTTCAACTAAATATTTTCTTCCCTTTCCCTCACAACTTCAAAATTCTCTGCAGAAAAAAGTATTTTTTTGTTCTGCTGCAATTCAGATTTACTAGAAAAGTTTGATATATCAGCTAGAACTGTATCATATTATTTTGTTTTAAAATACTTGCTGTTAAAATTTCAATACTGTGTTTTAAATACTTCAGTAATATTTTCTATATATTTTAAGTGAATGTTTGTTTTTAAAGGGCTTTGTTTCCCATACTAGATCCCATATGAATTAGATTTTATAATGGTATTACTGTATTTTTTTACTTAGGGACTGATCATGGGAATTTTATCCTGAAAAGGATTTTAGGATAGCTAAAAAATGGTAGTTACACAGAAATAGCATTGCAATAATGAATTTTATTGTTATAGCATGTGTTTATTATGGTAATTTATAACAAATATCTCCAAATTAGATAATTTAACATACATGCCCGGTGTTCTTGATTTTGTATTATGTTTCTTAATTAATCAAAGACATCTTGCTCAATGGGGTGAGATTATCCATTATCATACTTAGGTGTTATTACCTAGTCATGAACTTGCTTTTAAGCTTTCCAATACATGTTGCTTCTAAAATAATAAATAGAGAATTTACAAATGAGTTTAAGGTTGTTTTCTCGTTATAAATATATATACTTACCTGAGCATATAAATTGATATATACAGATAAGGAAGTTCAGAGATGCTCTGAAATGCTCAACAATTAGGAAATTCAAGAACTGTGGATTATATACTAAGAAGTCCTCTTATGCATAAATGTTTTGGTAATTAGGAGTTTTCATGCCTTCTTAGTTAATATGCAAAGACCTGGTCTTTGCACGATTTGCATAGGTCACAGTTGTGTTCAGGCTGTCTCTTGGTCTCGAATATTTTGGGAAGGTAAACTTGTTAAATGTGATGCTCTTGCAGAGTGTATGTTCAGGGTATATACAGTCCAGTACTTGCAACATGGTAAAATTCCAGCATGTTTAAGTGGGGATGGTAAAAGAGAACTGGAAGATACAAAGACCACCTCAGTCAACAATCGGAAAGCTTCCTGCAGCGCGTGGAAGCTGCAGCACTTTGCGAAGAGCAGATAGATTTTGCTTGGCAGTAGGGTTGTTCAAAAACAAGTCATAAAGGAGAGAGAGGGGGATGGGGGCTGTTGTGTGAGAGAGGAAGGGGGAGAAATTGCTGCTGTTGTAGAATTCAAAGATGGAAAAACTTAGTCTGAAATACCTAACATGGAAAAAATTTAGAAAACCTACTCATTCAATTAAGTTCAGTAGTGAGCAGATTTCACCCCTGGTTTGTGTGATAAAAAAGATTACACCTATGTCAAAGTTTCTAAAATGTGTAGGTAACTCCCCACTTTCCCCACTTCAATAAATAAGTAACTGATTACTTAAAATATGGTTCATAGTGAATAAAAAGCTAACTTTAAAAATCTGCTATCTGAAAACTTTGCAACTCTGAATGTTACCTGCTTTATCTATTAAAATTATTTTGCTGCAAGTTCTGACTCTGTTCCCTTTGAAGCTTATGAGATACATAAATAATGCACTTCTCCGAAAGAACCATGTGATTTTCAGTGAGTTGCTTAAAACAAAAACACTTGCAGAAACATTTGTTTGCTGTTGATGATACAGTCGATTGCAGCTCTTTGGAGAAGACATATGTGACTCATGAGCTTGTATGGTCATTTCCAGTTCATATTGTTATATCTTTGTACCTCAATATAACCACAGCGTTTGATGTTTAAGCTGTCATATTTTAACTTTTAATATATATATGAGAAATGTAAATATACCAGGTATATGTGAGCTGTTTCCATTTTGCAAAGGAATTGCTGCTTTTCCCAAGGTATCACTTAAACTTTTTTTTACCCCATAGTTAACCTTAGATTTAAAAATATGCTATGTAATACCTGCATTGAAATCTGTATGCTTGTATCTAAATGAAATATTGCTTCTAACCAATGCTCTAATAGTATGAGTAACTGTACTGTAAATTTAAACAAAGCACAGTTGTGAAAGCAAGCAAGGTATAAGACACAGGATTCCCGTCTCTGTGACAGCATTGGACTAGGGCAGGCAGCGTGTTTTTAATCCTGGTGAAAACTGTGATCCAATTCTATTTGGAATAAGGATTCAACCCTAGTGTGCAGGAACCATATCAGGTCTAAAGGATGAGGTGGGGGTTCTGTTGGAGGACGATGGATTGACTAACATTGCAATACATGGAAATCTAGATTTTTTAATTTTTTTTTTAAATATTCTTCTTCTGTACAGGCTTCCAGTGAGTGAGTGTAGAGGTTATAGAGTCATGTATTGCTTTGTTTCTGCCTTTTTGAAATTGATAGGAAACAGTCCAAAACCCAACAAGTATTTTGTTGGTGATTTATAATTGAAATGGCAGAATCTGTTAAGAGTAGCATTATGCACCCTTCACAAGCATGCAGACAGAGAGAGAAGTTGCTGGGGGAGTTGATTGGTGGTTTTCTGTATTTGGTTTTGTTGTTTTGGATTTTTTTAAAGTGGGTTCTTTGTGTGGAGTGTAAGTGTAGTACCTCTTGTTTAGAATGTTGCTGCATAAGCCTTCCTTCTTACCGCTTCACACATCCTGTAAACAGCCAGTTTTAAGGCTGTTTTTGCCATGTCTGTGCTGAACTGTTAAATGCTGTTGAGTTGTCATCTCTTGTCAAAAAACACTGCCTTGGTTACTCATTCATCAGGACTTTTTGTTTTAACAAGTGCCTTTCTTTCATCCTGTATGGAAAAGAGAATTATTTATAAATACTTACAGAGCTCTTAAGTCACCTACTTACAACCTTTTCTCATAAAAATCGCTTTGCTCCGGTGCCTGCAAAATGCTTGACAGTCATTAGGTAGCTAATGTGCTGTGACCACTGCTTATTACGGTAATCATAATTAACACACTGATTTCCTGAGCTCTCTGTGCTGTCCTGTACCGGGGCTGTGGTGGTCTTGTTGGTAGGTTTGTACTACGGGTAGGACAGTATGGCTGTGATCCCATTATGGCACCAATTGCTCACAGTAATAACTTATATATGAGAATCTGAGCTCATTGGAATTGATTAAAAAACCCCCAACCAACAACCAACTTCTAGTGGACTTTGGTGTTGTTCCTGTATGAGCAATGGGACCATGCATACGTGAGACCAGAAGCCTAAGTCAGAAATACACTGAAGATCTGGTTTTGCTTACAAGTTAAATTTTGCCCCATCGAATGCTAAAGAAGCCTTGTCATAGGACCTGAGAGAGGTACCCATCTTTCTCAGTGACTGTGTGCTGAATATTTAGATTTTTTCTGAATGAGAAAAGACTGTGGCAAGGGGATTATTCTTTGAACTATGTGTGATTAAGAGTAAAAAAAAGGAAGTATATTAACACAGAGGATAACTTTTAACTTTCATTGCATCCCTTGTGAAATAATATTTTCGCATAGTCCCTCAAAAATACGAGTTTACAGAATTGTTTTTAGAACATGTTAGTGGAATTATATTTGGCCTTTCTATGTACTGTTTTTAATAAATTGGTTTTATTTTTCCCAGTTTTCTCTAGGAAAGGTTTGAACTTTGGTGTTGGTTGGTTTTCCCCCTCTGCCCCCCCGCCCCAAAGACAGGTGCCCTGTGTATCCATATATAATGATTTTCTGCTGTAGAAGTATGCGTTGTATAATTTAATTCAATGCTGTCAGTTAGGATTTTGTGCGTCGCTATGCAGGAAGAGGTTATGTGCTTTCTCAGTATAAATTCTCACACTGTAATAATACATCTCTTTTATTAAAGCCCTGGCAGTGAGAATCAGTTGTTCTTAGTGATGTTGATGCATTAATTTAGTCTTGGAAGCATAAGATATGTAGATGCTAAAGGCTGATATAAGAAATTTCAACAGCCTTTTTCCAGTATATTTCCTTTCATCCTTTTCTTTAAACAATAAATTGCAATATTTTCAACAGATCCCCTGTGAGCAGCTTGCAGATTCGCTATGATCAATCAGGGAATGGTTGTGGGGAAAATTTGCCCCCAGTAGCAGCCAGCATAGAACAGCTTCTGGAGAGGCAATGGAGTGAAGGACAACAGTTCTTACTAGAGCAAGGCACCCCCAGTGACAGTAAGTACTCACCGTCTGTTCATTATAGTTTTGTTAACTGTTACTCAGAGCTGCTACTCTGTGCTTGTCCAAGAATTTTAACAAAATTTATTTTCTGCTGTGAATCAAAACATAATTGTAGTGTATTGTTTGAACATAGTTCTTAACGTGGCACAGGGCATCAGTAGATTGCAAAAGACTTCCCTATGACTGTCTACATTTTTATGGATGGAGAAATTGTGTGAAGCAAGAGCAAGTAACTTGCAGATCCAGCTGGTCAGTTGCAGAGTTTGGAAAAGAATGCTGAACTCTTAGATCCACTACTGTAAATACTGTAGTACAGTTCCCCACTTTTCTTTATATTGTGTGATAATAAATTGGCATAATAATTTTTTGTTGTTCTTCTGTTTTTCATTTTTACTGTAAACTGCCTACTTCTGTTGCTGCTTGAAAAGAAAATGTTTACAAATGTAAGGCAGGTATCCTTCCGAGCTTTCATGTCTTTATTATGTTCTGCCTTTCTTGTGAAGTTCTCAAAGCAAGCAAATATGATTTCCTCAAGTTATGTTTAATGGAGTGGAATATTCAAGGATGAATATGCTAAAAGCATAAGTGTGATCAGTAGATCACATGGATCTCCATATTCAACAATATATCAGTATCAAAGACAGTCACTGAATCAGTTAAAAAATTTATTTGATTCCAAGGTGGGGTTTGTTTTATACTTTATTGAACGTATTATTCTTCTCATTGGTAATGTAAAGTGGTATCTAGTTAGTATTTTTATGAATGGTATCCTGACAAAAATGCTAATTGTGAGGAAATTCATGCAGGGATAATCCTTTAAACATGATAGCTGGAGGACAGGTTTAGCTAAGTCTTATTGCATCTCATTTGGGCTCACTGAGGGTTCCTTTGTATGTTCTTGAAGAGGAGGGATAAAAGCTAAATCCTTGGGAAATGACCAGATGTGCCTATACCAGTAGGCTTATGTCTGTAGTAGGCCCAGAGGTCATGTTAAACAAATACAATTTAGAATTAAAAAAAAAAAAAGGCTATCCCTGTGGCTTTACAGTCATACTTTAGTACTAGCTGGGAAATCCAAGTTCTGAAACCATGTCGGAGTTTGAGAAACTGTGCTTGGTAAAACTCAGGTTAGTCGGGGTTAGTAGAGGAGGTGATGCCCTTGTTATGCAGAAGGCAGGGGGTAAGTGCGGTGCTCACAGAGTGCTCCCTGCTGGGGGATTCCGAGATCGCTGCTCGCAGCTCCCCCCAAGGTGGGCACCGAGAGCTTCACGGCGGATCACTTTTGGGGTTTTTTCGTTGTTTCTGTATGTTTATGACTCACTGTACAAGGCATTAAAGCAGAAAAATTCCCTTTTCACAAACTTGATTGTTTTTAAATAAATGTTGTTGGTTGCCTGTTTTTATTAGCTGAATGCATACTTGCTGAACTTTTCTGTTTTATAATGTTTAAAATACCTAATACTGCAGCTGAACTGGATTTTTCCCAACTATGCAGTTAGCCTGTCCTGCTAAAATACTACTATTTCTATATTCTGATTTGGGGATGAGTTATCAAACTGCTGTTTGCTTAAAATGAATGTTAGCCCTAACAATGCTACTTTATCAGTATTTAAGCCAGGGTGTAGATGTGTTCCAAGATTACTATCACACGCTATGTGCTTCTTTTTTTCCTTTAAATTACTTTAAATTACACAAAATTGACCTTAAGTCCTCCCAGTAAAAGTCAAACTTCTGTAATAATTTTATTTATATTTTCACATATGACTTAATGCTAGTCTTACTGTAACACAGAAGCTAAAACCAAATGAAAATGTTATTCATTCATTGAATATAGTTGTGAAATATATGCATTTTTGTCTCAGTTTTAGGAATGCTTAAATCATTACACCAACTTCAGGTTGAAAATAGGCGGTTGGAAGAACAGATAAAGAATCTGACTGCTAAGAAGGAGCGGCTTCAGCTTCTCAATGCACAGCTTTCAGTGCCCTTTCCAACAATAACTTCAAATCCCAGCCCTTCTCATCAAGTACATGCCTTTCCAGTACAAGCACGTAAGTAGAGATTATTAAAGTGTCAAAGTTTGATTGTGTATTTATATGAAATATCTATTTCATCCATGCATGCTGTTAATGGGAGATGCATATATATGTAGGATGAATATAGGCCAAGTATTTTCTGATGTGTTTAAATGTTTAAAAGTAAGTTGGTTTATTTATCTGAGCCCTTACTTCTTGTTTCAGTGCAGTTTCTCTTTTACTTCAGTCTGGAGCACATCTGTTTTAATCTGTGGATTCACCAATTATTTAGTTAATATTTTACTATTTAGCAGTGATTTTAAGGTTGACTTTACATTTTCCATGTTCACATTTGACATAATTATTCTGACTCTTTTTACATGTTACAGAAATGTAACCACTGTGTGTTTTTTGAAATAATTACTTTAGCACCTAGCACTGATTCCTTGAACAGCAGTAAAAGCCCTCATCTGGGAAACAGTTTTTTGCCGGACAATTCTCTTCCAGTATTAAATCAGGTAATTTTTATTTCTTCTTGCTAAGCCTAAACTTGTTGCGAGTTAACTCATCGTAGTCTTTGCATTGTGCTGTTAGGTAAAATTTTAAACAGCTGAGGGGGTTTTGTTGTTTGTTTTGACACCAGGAGATAACCTCCAGCGGACAAAGCACCAGCAGTTCATCAGCGCTTTCCACTCCACCACCTGCTGGGCAGAGTCCGGCCCAGCAAGGCTCAGGAGTCACCGGAGTTCAGCAGGTCAATGGTGTGACAGTGGGGGCACTGGCTAGTGGTATGCAGACTGTAACCTCCACCATTCCTGCAGTGCCGGGTGTGGGTGGAATAATTGGAGCACTGCCAGCCAGCCAGCTGGCAATCAATGGAATTGTAGGGGCTTTAAATGGGGTAATTCAGACCCCAGCAACAATATCACAGAACCCTTCTCTCACTCATGCAACTGTGCCACCCAATGCAACACATCCGCTGCCAACCACACTAAATAACAGGTAAGAGTTTGCTCATTTTATGCTTTTAATGATAATGCCTGCTGTTCTTCAGGTTAGCTGTATTTTTTGTCATACTCCATAGGTACTCTTTCTTCCTTAGCCTGCAATTGTCAAACTTAAGTTCTGCTTCTGATCTGTGAATGAAAGTAAAGACTTAATGGAAGCACAAGGAGTCAAGTTATAGAAAAGATATTTTCTGTTTAGCTTTTGAGAATCCTAGTGTCCGTTTATTCTCGCTTTTTTTTTAAATGAAGTCACATTCCCAAACAAATGTAATTATGTAAATGTGCTTCAGCTCATTTTTTTCGTTCTGAAAACAATGCTCTTTATCCTGCCAATTGTTCTTCCAGGATTAAAGGAGCAGTGGAAAAGCTACCATTTGTTGCAGTAAGAAAGGGGGAGGGGGAGAAGGAGAAGAAGGCTATATGGGTCATGTAATTCAAGATGTAATAGGCATAACTAACCAGAATTGTAATATAGTTGGATGGTGTTTTCAGTTGCCTGCACTGACTCTAAAACTAACAAAATTAATTTTTCAAGTGGTGTGAAGGATTTCTAAATGCATAAAAAGATTCCTGTGTGAGAATTTGTAACAGCTCTTCCTCTAAACTAGGTACTGTCAGTAGCATAAACTGCTGCTGCTTGAGCTGCAAGGCAAATGGGTAACAAAAGGAAACAGCTGCTTTCCAGGAGGGGCAATGGACTTCTTCTTTTGGAAGTATGTTGGGCTAGAGCAGAGCATGGGCCACCTCATTCTGCCCACTCCCTTCTGTCCCCCCTGCCTTGTACTGTCCTTCGCTTAGGCTGGAGAGCTGTGGTTCTGTGTAGAAAGAAATGCCTGCAAATAGGGAGTGGATTACTTGTCTTTAAGTAGAGGTTATTTTTGGAGATTATGGTGGATTACCCACCAAAAAAAGGCATATGTGACTGAAATGATGGAAGAGATCCCTAGTTTTCTGGCTTCTTTTTTTTCAGTTTCTTTCCTTGCTGTTGGTTTGGCAGCTCCTGAATATTCATGTACCATATCATTGTGTGGTATTGCTTCAGTAGGCTCATAAAATATTTTCAGGTGTATCCCATTGTCTGGATGTGTCATTTTTACTGAGAAGCCTATATTTTTCATACTTTATATAATATATGAGGTTCTGTAGGTTAAACAAAAGACATTTTTGTTAGTGAAAAGCTGTCTTCTTTCTTGTGTATCAGAGGTTTGTGAAAAACAGAAGAACTTTTGCGTTACTCTACCCAAAAGTGTGAGGAGTGAGAAATACTAGACAAAATCAATGTTAACCAGCTGCATAATACTTTCCAATTTCAGGTATTGCCAGAATGTATTGGTTATGCGGAGTACCAGTCATGCCACTTGTTTTCTCAAATGATTTTATACACAGATGATTTACTTTCAGTTCTTTATGTTGCAGAAGTTCTCTTGTTTTTTTTTTTTTTTAAAATATCCATCTTAACCACTGTAGCTCTTCAGTTTGTGCAAAATACTGCAACTAGTATCCTGTTCATAAGCTCTCATTCTAACTTTTAATAGAGTTTGGAATACTGCCAGTGATTCCCTGTTTTATGCTACAACAAGCTTATGATGTGCAACTCTGCCAGCACTTCCACTTCTCTGTTTCTGTTATTGCCTGTTCTTTCTGCAACTGCTCCCTCAATAATAGTAGTTTAAAATTAATGTTTATATTAAATTTAAAAGTGCACTTTTCACACCATTCTCTGCTTTATTTGAGCTTATCCAAATTATTTCCTGGACACCCTTCCTTTTGAGGTGTTTCATAATTGCCCCCATTATCAGTGAGTTCTCAGTATTTCTAGTTGTGTATTTAGGAGAAAAAAGTTCAGGGCAAGCAAGCACTAATGGTAATTAGTGCCAATATGATTTTGATAATGGCATATACATTGCTCATTCCTGTTTCTTCCTTTACAAATGCTTCAGTGAAACGTATGAGAGAACTTTTCTGTTACTAAGGAACTAAGTTGCAAAGAGGGTCTGGGATGACTTTGAAGGAAGGGGAAAAAATATAAAAAAGTATTTTCTGCTGGTTGAAATTACTGGTTCTGGGACTCTGTGGGACACCTGCCACTCCTGAGTTCCATGCTGCTTCAGTGGCAGCTAGTTGACTATTTCTTTAATGTTAAATTCCCCACGGTATTGCTGCTCTTTGAACTGCCCTGGTGGGAAGATTAAATAGGCACAGGCAGGCACAAAGGTTTGGTGCCATGGTGTTTTGAGCTCTCTGAGCCTGGTTAGATGGTGTGGTGGTGGTGGTCAGGTTTGAAGGTGGTTTAAATTGGTATTGGCAAAAATGTTGGAAAGCCACATGAGAACTCAGCCTTACTTTCTAACTTTGGGGTATTGTTCTGTAATTAAAAGACTTTCCAGATGTTCTGCTAAGTTGCTTCTTCCAGTAACTTCCCAAGCTTCAGAATCTGTTCCAACAGTTTCATGTAGAAAAATAGCCAGAGTTTTCACCCATACACGAAAACTTCTTTATGCATATTGTCCTTATTCATGTGAACTCTAACTGTGGGACACTGAGAGGTGAGAAAACACTGATTTGCACACTGCTGTACGAGAGAGTTTCAAGTTGTAGGTAAAAGAGCCCACATTCATTCAGCAGAGAAGAATACTTGATCCTTTTCTGGGAAAAAGATGGCTTAATGCAGATTGCTGGCAACTGAGAGATTAAGTGATTTGAGGAAAGAGATAGGATTGTTTCTTTACGTTCTCGCAACCAGAGAAGACTGTAGGATGGAGAGTTTCAGACTGATCATGTACCTTTTAATGAGAAGCTAAAAGGGATTAAATTTACATTCCAAGCTGATCTGGTTTAGAGAAAGCTCTTGTGGTGAAATCCAGTGAACTGTCTCTTCTGGGAAGCTTGGGAGCTTCTGCAGTTCAGTTTAGTTTCTAGACACTGAGATCTCAGCTGCTGACTGAGGGTATTTTCTTTCAAGTACCAATGCAGAGCAAGAGAGGCAGGCAGAGCAATTAAAGAGAAGGGAGAACAACAGCAGAAAAAAGAAGTGCAAACATGATCTGAAAAAAAAAGAAAGAATGGAATAAAAGAATGAAAAAAACTCAGCTGAGAAGATTTCATTCCAGTATAGAAGAATACAGAAGTGAGGTAAAAAGAGAAGGAGACAGTAGTAATTTTAGTCAGAATACTATAGGAAAGTGTCAAAAGCTTTACCTAAGCCCAGGTAGACACATCCACAGCTTTTCCCTAATCCACCAAGCAAGTCACCCTGTCACAAAAGGACATCAGGTTGGTCAAGCAGGACCTGCCTTTCACAAACCCAGGCTGGCTGGGCCTGATCCCTTGGTTGTTCTGGATGTGCTGTGTGATGGCACTCAAGCTGATGTGCTCCATGACCTTCCCTGGCATTGAGGTCATGCTGACAGGCCACACATCCTCCTCCCAGCCCTTCTTGTAGACAAGCATCACATTTGACAGCCTCTGATCAACTGGGACCTCCCTGGTCAGCCAGAGCTGATGGTAAATGGTTGAAAGTGTGTCTGTGAGCACTTTATCCAGCTCCTTCAGTACCTTTGGGTAGATCCCACCCCGCTCCATAGACCTCTCACTGATAGGCGTTTTCCATTCCCCATAGGAAATGGGTGTAGCCCACTGGGTGTGTTCTGTAGCACTGAGGCCATTCAACAAAATATAAAACAAAGTTCTTACGTGGTTTGCCCTGTCCCAGCAGGAGAGAATGGTGATGCTTTGGCCATTTTCATATTGGTTGGTTAATACAAAGTCAGAATGTGGTGGGAGTTGGGCTACAGTCTGCTACTGTAAGAAATGTACAGCTGAAAGGGAAACACTTAATGTTTCCATAGGCAGATAAACCTATCATGAAACTACACTTTAATATTTTAATGGGTGTTTTAAACTAGTCAAAGCTAACACTGGTACTGAAAGTGTAAATCCAGCTGTCTTCCTGGTCTTCTGACACACCTTTTTTTTCATCTGTTAGTCTTAAACTGGCTTAGCTGAAGAAACCCTTTCTTTCCAGACTAGTTGTCAGCTGGATCCTGCCCAGTTTGCTAAATAACTGCAGAGAATTATACGCAGCCATGAAAATAGGGACTGGGAGTGAAGTAGTTGACAGGTGCAGAGGCAGCTTCATTCCATGGCAGCATCCACTAGCCCCTGCAAGGCTGAAGGTGGTTGCTAAGTTACAGCCAAGGTGTGGGCAACGGCGAGTGATTTGAATGTCACAAAAGATGGGAATTAGAAGGAAACCAAGGCAAAGTAAATGCTTGGTAACTAAGTGTTAAAGTTTGGCAAGAGCTGTCCTGTAATTATCTGAGTTTCAAATAACGGGCATGGCACAGACATATGTTACAGGCAGGATGTTTCTGTTGCTCAACATAGATGCGACTTGGGGGTGGCAGTGTGTAGGCATGTATCAAAAATACAACTCGATAGACAGACAATATTTGCACTGTGCAATCAAAATGCTCAGAAGGGACTGTCTGTCTACATCTTTGCTGTAATGGAAAGCTGAAGTAGAAAGTTCCCATACTTTCATATAAACTACAGTATTAACCTGTCAAACCCTACAGTGCCTCGGGACTAGGATTGCTTTCTGACCAACAGAGACAACTTTTACTTCATCAACAGCACCAGCAATTTCAGCAATTACTAAGTACCCAGCAACTCACATCAGTAAGTTTTCCAGTTAATTATACTTTATTCCTCTATTGTATTCTAAGGTGTTCTAAGGCATGGATAAAGTCCTCAGCCTAATATAAATACCAGAAGTGTGTTTAACTTGATATTAAAGGCTTTGATAATATTTTAGTTTTTCAGTTGGTTCAACCTTTTTGGATTATAGTCATGTGAAGTGACAGGATGTTATTGGGCTGTGTGTATCGCTAGAAGAATCATTGCCTAGTGCCTTCAGTTGTCTTGTGTGGACATGGAGGCTTGTCTCTGTCAGCATCAGCTGTGGGCAGCAGAGTTTGGGAACATGTATGGATTCTAACAATATCCTGAGAACTATTCTCTGATTCCACTAGAATGCCAGCAAAAGATTTTTGGCTATCATCTCATGAGCTATCTTTGGTCTAGTTGCAGTATTCATATAGGCCATTAGGTGACTGGTTTAATTATTTGTAATATTAAATGTGTAGTTTTGGTATGTGGTATGTTTGTTCTGACAGTCCTGATGAAGCCGTCAGGCTTAGCTGAACCTCTGCTGAGCTACTGAGTTTAGGAAATCTTACAGGAACTTCTTCCCTTTCCTACAGTCTCATGGAGCTTCATTAGTGTAACCTAAATTAACTGGGATTAGGTTAAAGGTTGCACTCACTGAAGATAAGCAGGAACCCAGGGAGGAGCTATTTTTGAGTAACTAATTATTGATTTTTTTTTCTTTCTTCCCCTCTCCTCAAATTATTCAAGGAACAACATCAGGCCCTTTTGTATCAACTAGTACAGCAACAACATCACCATCACCAACACCATCAGTCTGAAGTACAGCAATTGCAGATTACTGGAGGAGCACAGATACCCATAAACAACTTACTTTCAGGCACACAGGCCTCGACACTTAATGCAGCTGCTGCCAACCCATTCCTTACAATTCATGGAGATAACACAGCTCAGAAGGTGACAGTAAGTATACTTCTCACCTCGCTTTCAATGCAGCACCTCCAGGAGGGAACTAAAAGCAGATTATGTGCCTGTATTCACAAATCGAGGATGGTGGATTTCTTTTTTTTTCCTTTACTTTTTCTTGAGCCTTGGGCTGCACTTAATGATGCTCAGAACTCTGTGAAGTTGTAGTCACACCAAAGCTGTCTGCTGCACACTCTTGCTTCCCTGGATCAGGACACCAGTCCAGTGATTGTTGCCTTCCCCTTGTACTTAGAACTGCAGCCCTAGTCCTCCTCACGCCACTTCCTCCCCAGCACTGTTCTGTTCTGTTTTATCACTTTGTGAGTTTGCCCTGGCCATACCTTGGGCACTCTGGACCTGCAGAGATTAGCTGATGACTTGAGAGGTGAGGGGCCCATAGCCAGGAAGGTGGAATGTGTGTTGGGACAATGGGCTACATGCATCTTGGCTCTGGCCTGGGAAAATGAGGCTGTACACTGGGAAGCTGAGCGGCTCTTCTGCTTGACAGAGTAATAAAACCTTTCCTAGACAGATAAAGAAACAAGATACATTTTTTTTCTGGCAAAGATATTCCATGATCTCCATCATCAAGATGGGAATTCTTTCTTCCAGAAGTCACAGAATAGAATTCATTCTCTAAGGGTCATACAATTAAGAGAGGATGAAGGGAACTTGGAAGAGCAAAGGATGAATAGATGAAAAGAGCAGGAAGACCTAAAGTTTCAGTGTTCCTTGGAGAAGACATCAATTGGCAGTGGTAGAGAAAAAAGGGAAGCTTGTCCCCAAAAGCAGGTGGGGAGACTTTGGGCCTTCTCTGCTCCCCACTCCCAAAGCCTCCAGCTACTTGAGGAGCACTGTAGTGGAGGACTCAGGCTGGGCTTCTGTGGTGCTCCCCAAAGAGTAGGGGAGACAAAAAACGTAAATGCTGAATTTTCAAGACAGTGTTTCCTATAAACAGCTCCCTCCCAGTCCGGCATGTGAGTGTTCACTGGGCTTTGTGCAGGGTCGTTGTCACGGGTGGGTTGTGGTGCTGCAAAGGGCAGGGCTGTGCTCCTGTCCCAGTGCCCAGAGCACCAGAGTTCTGGCACAGGGCTTGGCTCCTCACCCTGCCTTCATTTAGATGTGTCCACAGTTTGCTCTGCAATGTTTAAAATTTGTCCCCCCTCACGTTCCAGAAATTTGTAGTCAATGGAATTGAGATCCTGTATTTGGTTTGCAACCAACCAAACTGTTCTGTGTGACCTTCATTTGATTTTTTTGACACGGCCATTACTAGGACTGTACAAATACACCATTACAGTTCTAGTTCATGTTCCTGGAACAGTGACCTGTAAATAATTCCAAGTAATCTTGGATCATCTTTTGAACAAAAACCTTAGAAACAAATTTCTTTTGAAATGGCTTATGTTTTTAAGGTTAGAATTGAGAGAGGTTGCATTGGACTGTTGAACTGTTTTTAACAAATTCTCTACTTGCCAAAGTTTGAATGTTTTAATCTCATCTGCAGTTGGAACAGGTTTTTAGGTATTTCTGAATGGTCTGTGAATGAGATGAGGTTTTTGTTCAGTCTTGTTCAACAATTGCAGGAAATGTCTCTGTAGCAATATAGGAAAGAAAGATAATTGTGATGGAGCAAACTGGAAATTGTTTTTGATCTGATGGGGAAGTGCAGATTTCAGCCCTCTCCAGTGGGCAAAATGTAGTAGAGGTCACCTGGTATTTGCCTGGACCATCTTGTGGTTCTAGAGAGACCCATGGCCAGGAACAGCCAGTCTTGTGAAAGTAGAAGCAAAATTGTTGTTTCCTAATGCTAGCTGTGGTGACCTTAGCATTAGTTGCTTCAATGCAGGACTACTCCTTTAATTATTCTTTTCTCATGTTTTATTCTAGAATACATAGTTATTTTTTACAATGCAAAAGTTATTATTTAGATGGCTCTAATGAATGTACCTTATCTGTTTTGTCATTTGTATGAACTTAATTTTGCTGTATGTTATAATCTGATTTTTAGAAGTATTTTCTTTTACACAGAGGCTCAATGATAAAACTGGACCAGTTGCATCAGAGAAGAGTTGACATTTGAATGACACTTGAGGCCTGCACGTCCTGCTGTTATAGCACTTCATCTGGCTGCAAACCATGGTTTTCCTTTCTGCAGACTGAAAAAATGCAACAAGGAACTCTTACTGCACAGCAAGAGGTTAATAATTTTCATAGGGATACTTTTGGTAGGCTTTCATTTGCTTTCTTGTTGCACTAAAATGGATGTACTTTTTAATGTTTCAGACTGTGAAGTAGATAAAACTCTGCAAATTGTAATTTTTTTATCAATATGATGGTACTAAGTACAAATTCAACCACAGAACATATACTTGACTCGAGTCCTAATCTTAACAAATGTAAAGACTATAAACTGTCTGCAGTCAAGCATTGCTTTGGTTTCAGAGCAGTAGTTTTAACAGCCCCAGCCCAGCTGATCTGCTGCTGCAGTTGCAATGGATCTTTTAGACGGAGCTTGTAACGGCAGCCGGAACTTGCTGTGTTCGTCCTTTCTTTTTTTACACACCTATTTTGAAACGTGATTCGTAAGGGAATTGACTTCTGAACTTTTTACTCCTTTAAATTCCTATTGTTATATAGTGGGAGTTTTTCTTGAGTATGAATTACAGTATGGAATCCAAAGTTTATTAATTTTGGTGTAGGTTTTAGAGTTCTGAGGTTTTTAAAGGAACCGGTTTGGTTCCAGTGACAGAGTTTTCTTACCAGATGAGAAGGCCACACGGGAAGAAGTTCGTGTAGTGTTTGGCCTAAACCAAGTGCCTGTTGCTACCTCCACTTTGTCGAAATGGCTGCAAACAGCTGATCATGCACTAGATGTGTCCTTGTTAGCAGCGGGAATATTCTGTCTTGCACCAGCAGCCTTGTTCTGCCTTTCCTAGAGGTGTTTATACCACTGTAGAGAGCTCAGGCAGATTGTTACCTGGGTCACTTTCATTAATAAGTTACCAAAAAAGTGAGTTAATATTTCCCACTAGAATTTACCAGTGGTTGAAACGGGTGAACTTGTGTTACAACACTTCTGGCAGTTGCTGATTTCGTGGCTTGAGTCTATGCAGTGAAGGACAGTTTAAATGGGGGTAATGACCACTAATCAATATTAAGGTGGGAATTATTAGAGGAAAAGACCCAGCTGTAATTAGACCTCCACTGTGTACTTATTTGGAAGAACATGTTAATTCTGCAATATGTTTATTAGTTAAACATTGCACAGTTCTTACCTCATTTCTGTAAATAAAGTTTTGTGAATCTGTTTTGTATTGTGAAAAATTCATAAGAAAACATTGATATTTTGATTTGTAATATTTCTAATTAGTAGATTTAATTGAAAAAGTAAAAATAATTTATTTTTATATGTTCGGGGGAATTTTTTAAAAATGTCACAAATCACTTTTGTAGATACTTTACAAAAGTAAACCAGTGGTTTATTTTACTTACTCGGCCCACTGGTGGATATTCTGTAACAATTTGTACAAAAGGTAAGATGGAAATGTGCTGTTATTTTGACTAGATGTAAAATTCCAAGTGTATGAAAAGATATGTACAAAGCTTTTGTTAATAAACTTTAATAATGTTTATCATTGTATATGGTTTGTGTGAATGTGAGTCTTGCATAAGAACAGCGTATTTCTATTACCAACAGAAGGAAGGAAGGATTGCAGTTGCCTATGGCCACTGAATTTTATTACAGCAAGTTTTTTAAAATGTTGCTCATGTCAATTTGTGTTTTCAGGGATGTCTCTGCTCACTGGCCAAAATGCCCAGTTGCAGCCCTGGGTGTGATGTCAGTTTTTGTTGTCACCCTTCAAGGAGCAATGACTGAAACTGCACTGGCTTCTGTCCAAGGGGCCCAGTTGGCTGTGCAGTGACCCAGCAGGAGCTCTGCGGGAATGGGACGGAGCTTTGCCTGCACCGTGCCTGGGCTGAGGCGATCCAGGCCAAGGTTGTTGCCGTAACCTTTGCACAGTACTTTCTGTGGGTTTTTTCCTGAGCTTTGCTTATTGTAAGGTTGGTGAACACAGAGCTGAACCTCTGGTCTTTTATTTCCCAGGCAGCAAAGAGAACTTGACCCTTCCCATGCTGGCACTTGAAGATAAAACGTGAGGCTGGTGGCAGTCCAGGTTCTGTCAGACAAGAGGTGCAGTATGGCTTCCTCACCATTTTTAGCCCCGTGCTGGTGCTGGAGACTCAGGCTGAGAGCAGCTTGTGGGACAAGCAGCAGGAAGATGGTGCTGCCATCGGCCTGTGCCATTTGTATGTTGGTCCATCTGCTCATGGCCTGAGTACTGAATATTGTTGTTTTATTTTCCAATGGGGAAAAGTGGAATCCTGAATCCTGTTTCTACTGATTAAACCTGTAGCTGTGTGCTGTCCGTGTTCTGGCTCTGTTGAGCAGTGCTGGCAAGGGAGACTACAGAAAGCTTACATGCCGGACCCTGGAGTTACACTGTGTACTGCCAGACACGGGGGGAAGGGGAAGAAAGCCCAGTATGCCTCTGCCCCAGCACAGGAACTCCAGGGAATCCTTGAGTGACCCTTCTGCTGGAGCCATGGACTGCTGCTTTGTTCATGGACCTAAGCCAAAAACTTTGTATGTCAGACAGGTATCAGTAAATCACCCTGCTCCTATTGGAGCAGTACCAGAGGGACCAGTGAAAGGGGCAAGTCCTGCATTTCCTCATGAGGGAGTGCCTAAAGCCCTTCACCTGTCTTCTGCTAAGATGTAGAGAAGCACAAAAGGGGCAAAGATACAAGTACTGGTGAAATTGTCAAACAAGACTGTTGCCAGCAGCCCTGGATAGCACCGGGTGTTCCACAGCACCACAGTCCTGGTGGAGCAACAAGGAAATAATGAAAAGGACAGTTCTGACATCCAAACAAAAATCCAGTTCGCCAGCCCTTTAAAGGAAGAGACCACATCAAAGCCAAGTTCACGTGAGGGCCAGATGCAGTCATAACCAACCTTGTTTCAATGATTTTGAAGATCCTGACATCAAAAACCATGGTCTGTGGCTGACTGGGCGCCAGTTCAGTAAAGCCAATACTGCTGTCCCTGTGGAATGGCTCAGATGCCAAAGTAGCCCCAGCCAAGGTCCCTGGCAGCCAAGTTGCTGGTTACTGAGCTCCCCTCAGGTGTTGGGAACTGCTCTGGGCTCAGTGGCAGGAGCAGCACAGACTAAACGTGCTGCATTTCAGAAGACTGTTCACCAAAATCCCACTGACTGACAACAACAACATCCCTCATGCCTTACAGAAGCTGACTAATTCTGGACAGCCTCTGACATCTCAAAACCTGCTTTTACCAACTTTAGCCATTCAAGCTGTGTTAGCAGGAGCTTCTCTTTCAGCAAATTCTTCCTTCAGAGGTGAACTGTAGCACAGAATTGCTGTTAGACCACAGTACAGCTTCTCAGTATGTTTAATTTCCAGTGCAGTTAAGCTGTGACATTCTCTGTGAAACAAAATTTAGATGCATTATTTTGTGTCTAGTTAAGTCTCTGTAGTACCATCACTTCCACCAACTAAGGTTATTTTTTTAATATATGACCAAAAGTTGCAGTTGGTAAAGGAATGCAGATGGAACATTGTTATGTTCCCTAAATACTTCACCCTTGAAGTTTTAGAGGAATGGAATGAAATACTGTGAAATGCTGTTCTGTCAGAAGCAGCACAATTGGCAGTTACTGGGGAAATCAGCAGTGGAAGTGGAGGAAAGTTAATGGAGACTTTCAGCCACCAAGTTCTGATTTTGAGTTCAGATACAGGATCCTCCGAGTTTTCATTCTGATTTTGAATTAAAGCTCAAAAGTTTTTAGACTCCTGGTATTAAATCAGAATCCAGAGTATACAACCATCCCCAAATATGAGAACTCTTAACCCAAAAATGTTTGCCAATTCTGTACTTAAAAAGTGGTCCTGAAGTGCCTTATTTATCTTAATTTCTAATTAAAAAATTAAGGCATTTAGTGTTTTTACCCATTTCAACTTTACCAAATTAACAATGCTGTCAAATATCACTGCAGAGCTGGCAAAAAAGATACTCCATTGCAAATGCATATAAACATACACAGAAACTAAGATTAAAAATACTAGTTACTTCAAAATATGACCAGGTATTTATAAGAATTGGGTATTTATAAGCATATAGTCATGGCTTTAGAGCTGCAAGAAAGAAAAACATATTTTGAGTGCAGAGTTTCATTACTCTCTTGCTTAACAGTTGCAGGTCAATTCTCTCTTTCAAAACAAACAAGTTATTTATATGCTGTATATCCATCAGCTGTAAACCTACCAGTTCCAGTATGTGATAATCAGAGGGGTTTTCCTGAAGGTCCACTCATTTTTAAGACACTGTTATCACACACCTGCATAAGCAGCTCTTCAGTGCAAACACACCCTCATTCCTCAACACACAAAAAACAGGTAAGATGGTATAAGATTTATTAATGTTTTCTTTTACTAAGGCACATGACGTATAGAAATACTGAGGTACAAAAATGCAGTTTCCTGCATATGAGATTTAAAAGCTCATTTTGACAAAGATGAGCTGCATCTCTTCTGCTCACAACATTCAGCTTTTAGCCATTTTTTTCTTTTGTACCAGTTCAACAAGCAACTTGTATCTTGCTATACACTCCTCCTGAAAGGAAACACAAAAGTGTTATTTAAAGGTTGGTATTTTAGTATTGCTTTAACTCTATACACGCTGCCTTATTCTGGAGGAGCTGCTGACTGAGGGCTGGGGCAGGGCAGGTTGGGTGGTTTGGGTTTTCTTATGTTTGTGGGGTTTTTGTTTGGGGGTTTTTTGTATTTTTTTTCCCCTTGACTGGATTTTGTTGTTGTTTGAAGCCAAACACTTGAGTTTCAGAAGGAGAATCTGCATCTACTGAAGAGTGGATTAGAAAAATGAACTTGCAATTTACATTTCTTAATGGATAATTTATCTGTTTGAAGAGCACATGAACCCAAGAAACAGTTGCTTGGCACTTCTTGACAATGACTGCAGGAGCAATTATTAAACAGCTGTATTGTAATACATAAATATTTAAAGCAGTGCTCTGGTATAGCCACACTGCAGATCGGCTGGGACAAGCCCTCCAGGTCACTAACGAGCACCTACTGACACCAGATACTGCAGAACAGCGTCAGAGCCAGAGAAACACACAAATCCCTCCCCACCATGTTTCCTGCTCTCTCACACTGTGCTTGGCACAAATAAAACAAGGATTTTCTGCAGCTACAGTGAAGCAAGCAAACTAAGCTATCACAGCTACTAGGGAATCTAGCACAGACCAACTATATCAATGATAACACTATTTAAAAAAGATTATACTTACAAAAAGAACATTAGATATTGAGCATTTAACACTTGAGGATGGATTACTTATTTTATTTGTTCATTGAGATGGGTTGAGAAAGGTACTGTGAAAGTGTAAGCAAAGCAGCTCACCAACGTTTGGTTACTAACTTTGAATCAAAATTTAGTTTAAAATCTAATTTGTCCTGAAATTGAAGATCTGAAAGGCAGAGGAGAGGTAGGTATTTTAAATAGGAGTTACTTCAACATCTTCTGCAATAGATCAGAGAAACTGAAATAAATGACAGAATATTTTAAATAAAGCAACAAACATGACAGTAATGCTCCTTAGGTTGCCTATGTCTGGACTGATAGGCTGAGTAAAGACCTCACCTTTCTGCATGGACCCTCAAGGCAATAATAAATTAATATAGTATAGTTCAAACAGAACTAGGCATACCTTGCTTTTTCCAGGAACACATTTTGCTATTTTATCCCAGCGATCCGACGTTCCCTTCGGATACTGCTGCAAGGCCATTTCAAGAAGTTTCTGTTGGTTTTGAGTCCACAGTTCTTCTGGGGCACGGCTTTTCTCCTTTCTTCTGCTCTCATCATCACTCTCGTCCTCTTGCTCGGTGTTATCAAAATCTCTCTGGCGTCTCCCTCTGCCCTTCTCTTCTGGGGCCACCACGGCCATTTCAGCTGCTTTGGCGATCCTTCGCTTGCGGTGTCTGGTTTCACTTGCAAGTGATTCCTTTGGATCTGCCTGGACATCCATCTGCTCTCGTACAGGATCGTAGTTCCCCTCCTCCTCCTCTTCCTCCTCCCTTTCTCGCTGGGTGATTATGTGATCTGGCAAATTCATGTTGACTTTGGCATTTTTGGAATGGGCCAGCGTTTTAAGCTCGGAGAGCCTGATGACACCTGTCAGAAGTACTGCTGTTATACTGCTGAAAAGGTGAACCATCCCACGAGCAGGCAGGGAACTGCCCACAAATTAAAGGTACATGGAATAGTGCAGAGTGGAGAAAAATCTCTTCTGGACTGACTGAGAGCTTAAAGAAAATTCTTACTGAGCAGTCAATGTATTCAGGGTGATGAAGCAATGAACTTTGCCAATTAGGAGCTTATCAAATGTATGGGAAGGGCTACTAAATTTCTACACTGATATAAACAAACAGAACAGCCTAAACAAGCAAACAAAACCCACACCAAGAAGAATAAGAAAGCCTGGGAGAATGTAACTTAAATGGAAATGTTCCCTCAGAATACCCATCAGTTCTCTTTGCTTAGAGTAAGGCAAGGGTGCAAAAGTCTCTCTGCAAAGCCAACCCTGGAAAATAGCTATGAGCCAAATACAGTGATTTTCATAAGCATCAGTGAGGATCTCATAGCACACACCTGGTGTATAAGTAACAGAATCTTTCAGTTGCTTGGCTTTCATGGTAACCTGCATGCAAACAACAAAAATAAAGGACTATTAAACCAAAATTACATTATTTGGCCTATTGAAGAATTCATTACCAGCTTACTGCAAAATACTTACACTGAAGATACATTAAATACAGACATTAAATACAGCAAGGCTGATGTTCTTTGGCTGGCTTTGCTCATATGTGGAGTCCAAACTGGCTAAAAGTAACTTTCAGGACTTTGTACTTTCTAAAGCATTGCTGGATGATTAAAATCTGTTACTATCACCATCATATACCACCACTGATATTCAAATTTTATTTTCTTTCCTTCCTGAAACCTGATTTTTTCAATGTAAAAATACCACAAGGAGAAGAGGGGGGAAATGAAATAAATTAGTTACCTTCTGTAGATTAGTTTCTCAATACTGAACAAAAGAACAAAATAACCCACATAGGTCCAAATGATGAAGCAATGAATGGACAGACATTCAGTCCCAAAATAAAATGTTAACAGTTTGACTGCCAAAGGTCAGCAAAAGCACCTCCCAAGTCCTGGTACTTGAGGACAAAAAAGTTTATCACTGATAATCCAAAGGATGGAGAGCTGCCTGTTTCAAACTCTCCATGTACACTGAAACCTCTGTCCTGGGAGAAAAGTAACATCAGATTTAGCATTTTTGGTTTTTTAAAGTAAAAAACTGATGGTAAGATTTTTCGGTTTGTAAGGAAACGAACAAGCTTTCTCCCCACCCAGAATGAGGAGCTTCCACATCCCAAATTTCTAGACCACACCGTAGATAACAAGATGAGCGTCATTGAAAATTAAGATCCTTTTAATTACTTACCATCTTTGTTGTACCAAATGATCACAGAATTACAGAGTGGTTTGGGTTGAAAGGGACCTTAAGGATCATCCTGTTCCAACCACCCTGCCATGGGCAGGGACACCTTCCACTAGACCAGGTTGCTCAAAGCCCCGTCCAACCTGGGCCCTGAACCCTTCCCAGGGGTGGAGCACCCACAGCTTCTCTGGGCAGCCTGTGCAGTGCCTCACCACCCTCACAGTACAGAAGTTGTTCCTAATATCTGATCGAAATGTACTCTCAGGTTAAACACATTCCCCTCTGTCCTGTCATTACATGCCCTTGTAAAAAGTCCCTCTCCAGCTCTCTTGTAGCTCCCTTTAGGTACTGATGTAGAGTCCCAAATTCACATACCACAAACAAACAAACAAACCACCTTAAAAGGTAGCCTTCAAAGAACTACGTGCTTCTTTTACATACTGAAAATATTTTATGAATACCAGATTTCAATTTCTTTTTCTGTTTTTTTGAATGTGAAGTCTTTGTGAAAAACTAGAAATTGAAATCAAGTAGCCTGAGCCACCCAAATCAATCTTAACACATGAACAGGCAACAGACAACCAAAACTGACACCACATGGGATGGGTTCCCTGTGCTTCCCGCTGTCTGAACCTGGGCCTCGGGATGCTTATACCCAGCCAGGGAAAGGCGTGTGGCAGCTGCTGCCCAGAGCAAAAATACACAATACAGCATTTGCGAAGTCAGGAATTGCCCCACACGGGACTGACCCACAATGTGAATCACTGAGGCCTCCAAGCCACAGCACAGACCTCTGCTCTCAGAGCTGCTTCATGTCAACAGTAACAATTCTCCCCCACGCAGAGCAGCACTAGAGAGCAAACCTGCCAGGGGGTTGTACACGCATTTGCTGGGAGAAGAATTAAATATAAAGATTCGGGATTTTTGTTCTATGACACGATTCAAAGTGAGTACTTTAATAGTTAAAATGCTTGGGTACTGTCTGCTTCAAGTCTTGTCTGTTTGGTTCCTCCCACCTATCTTCCTGCCCATGACATTGCAGCAGTTTGCTGTAAAAATAGGCTGGTGCTGGATCTCCTTAAGGAAATGACAGCAAGACTTAACAAGGCAAAGTGCTCTATTTTCCCTAAAAACTAAGCCTCATTTTCTGGGGTCCAAATGAAAACTCTGAACAATGAAATCCCAACTCTAATTAACCAAAACCTTTATCCAGAGGCAGACATCTGGCACAGAAAACTCTGGTTTCTGCTGCTGCAGTATGATGAAGCTTAAATTGTAGAAAGAATAGTCTAATATGAACAGATAATTTTAAGTGGCACTAACAGTTCTAGGAACTGCGTGATCCCAATTTTGAAACAACAGGATGGATCCTCCTTGAAACAAGCGATTCACTAATAGAAATTGCCTCCTTGAATAATTGATAATCTAAAATAATCCAAACTGAAATGTTCGTGTTTTAGCTTCATTACTAGCACAGTGTTTCCACAGGGCCAATGATTTAAAAGACTGAAGGGAACAGAAACCATTCTTGACTGCTGAACAGAATGGAACCTTAGTGGTGTCCTCCTTTGCATCTCTTAAATAGAAATTATATTATATAAATGGATTATAATAGATTACTTTGAGAAGAGAGAGATGAACTTGCCATGCAAAGAAGTAGCTGCTCCTTTAGAGCTTCCTGCAATGATGCAGTGGATTCACTGGAGGTATGACAAGACCCTATCTATGTTCATGTATTCCAGAAAACCATTTATAAACCATTCTGCTATTTTTTAAGTATGTCTTTCAAAGATTTACAGCCTGTTCACAAGGGCATATGAAGGCAGGAAAAAGAGAGCAGAAAAGATGCCCTGAATAAAATAGAGCAGAATAAAACAGCACAGACAAAACCAGGTACAGTGCTAATGTTCAGTTTCCTCTGTGTTGAACCTCTAAGGTTTTCAGAGATCAGGAACTATAATTTTATCTTTCAAACTGAGACTACCCATAGAACACAAACTTTGCATTGGAAGTGGTGCAAATCAACATGCTGGATTTCAGTTTCCTTTACAACACATATGTTCCCAAATGAGGTTAGTGTAGGTACCCCACAACAGAGACAAATTTTCCTGCATATTACATCTAATAGGACTAGAATCTAACCCAGCCCTCTCCACTGGAACAGTGAAGCATTCTGGCTTATTCCTAGATCCGATCTGCATTTCGTATTCCCCCTTACATGCAAAAAGTCCAGGAGTAACAGCCTTGCCATGGATTATCCTGTGTTGGCCAGCTTCAGTCCCCGTAACTTGGTGAACCCAGATGTAACATTTGTAAGTAAGTTACTCCATTTATCACATCTAATATTTCCAAGACTTTATCTTTTGAAGGCTTTATGATATCTGTTCACATTTTGATGGACTTTCAATTTGAACATTTACCAGGTAAGCTGGAAATAACAACTGTGTGTATGGTTTAGATACTGAAAATCTACAATTTCAAACACTGAACAAGCACCTTCAGTTGACATAAGTTTGACAACTCATCAGGCTTCTTACAGCTTTACTATCATCATTCACGGGTTACAGGGGAAGATTATTTGTCTATTATTATTTTTTTTTGTCAGCTTTCTTCTTCCTACAGATGATTGCAAGTTCTTTTCCAGGTGCAATGTACAGTTCATGTTTACTCCAGCTCTTTTCACTGAGAGTTCAGGTATCACTTATTTCAACTTCAGATTTATTTGTCCATCAGCTTCAACTGTCACTGTTGTTAAAGACTCTGACAAAGGGCGAGAACCGTTAACATGTCAGTATTAAACTACTGAGGATTATTAGGAATCCAACCTGTGGAACATATGAAATTGTATTTCAATTTGATCTGTTTGAGTTTAATCATTGTTCTTGCCACTCAAATCTGCAGACTCTTCTGTTGCCAGTTCCTCCGTGCTTTCTGATGTCAATACAAATTTCCTCTCCAGGGATGAGCAGTGTTATTTACTAGCTAGTTCTTAACTGATTCACTAAAAAACCGATTCAGTAAAATTCACTAAGTTATGCAACAGAAGTTGTTCCATTGCTTTCTCTACTCAATTACTTATTATAACTTGCTTATATGATATTATTACTTTTTCACTAGTGAACAGATAACATACGTGGAAACACTGTTACTCAAAGTATGAAGCAGTTACAGAATTACTCTGCTAGTACATAATGCTTTACAATTTCACGTATATTAAATTATGAGTTTTCTCCTGACTGTGGTAAGTTGTGCTAACAGCCTACTGTTATTGACAACAGCTTTTACCAGGGTATTAGCCATCCCCCCTTAAGAAATCCTGGGTCTGGGGACATCTTAAATAATAAGGATCAAGACTGTGAAATTGATTCAAAACAGAAGAGAGCAGATCTCATATTCCTGCAAGTATTTGTACTGCCGAACAGACACACTGCATTATTTTATAGGAATCAACTTTAAATATTGTAGACCACCAGGGATAACAGAAGTCACAAATAAAGTCAGGTAATCGCATGCACAGTGTAACAGATTTCCTTAGACAGATAAAGATGACAAAACCCTGGATGTAAGCAATTAAACTGCTGAAGTAAAAATCAAACCATCTTACTATGGGACTTACAGAAAGAAGCCACAGGAATGGTTTGCTTCTGAGAACTCCCTTCTGAACTCAGTTTCAATAGCTCTTCAGCTATAAAAAGATTCTATCAAAAGCAAGTGGGATTAGTGGGATGATTTTATGTGATGAAAGCCAGATAGAGCTGGTTTCCTCTTGTACTGCTGACAATTAGTCCAGATCACAAAGACTAGTTGCTACTCAACAAGACACCTAACAGTAAAAACACTCCTCATCATGACCATCCAGATGTTAAATCTCTTATTACCCTGGGCACCTGCCACCTCTTTCAGATGGAACAATTGATGTTCTAGAGATACACAGGAGGAAAAAAGGTTCAGAATCAGCTTAAAAGACTCTCAGATGCACAAGCAAACCCAAATTTTGCTATCACATGAATGAGAGGGTACTTTTCACCCTGCAAGGAAGGCAGGGATAAAAAAAGCACAGAAATGTGACAGACTTCGAGGGAAAACCCTGTAAAGTCAGGTACAGTGATCCTACTGATGCCACAGAGAGAGAGAGGCCTTTGGCAGAAGATGAAGAGCAATTGCCCATCTCACAGCAGCAGCCACCAGCCCATCACTTCAGCTGACCCCTCCAGCACCACAACCAGCCCAGCTTCACTTCAACGTGGCATTGAAGTCTTGGCCATCTCGTGCTTTCCTGGGAATCTTCTGTGAGCAACAACCTGCCTTCCTTCTCTAGGACAGTATTTTGATTAGAACTGCAGCAGATAATCACAGAGTACAAACCTCTTGGGTTCTGACAGTATTCTGAGAAAATAGTGCAGGATTTGTAGAGGAAGAAATAATCCATGTCACTTGGTTTCCCAGATGTATATAAACTCCTTGCAAAGAAGGACAACTTGTTACTGTGCTGTTGAAAACTGGATGTTCTGAGAACATTTTTTGTTATCTTTAGCATCTTCCTGAGCAGAAGTTCTCTAAGTATTTACTAAAGCAGCCATGGTTTCTCAGCATCAACTATCACAAGTTTGCTGTGCCAGTAGCAGTGTCCTGTTCATGCAGTTGTTATCTTCCTGCATCTCTCCATCTATTTATATCATGCAAAAATGCCAGGATCTGTGGAATTATGGAAAAAATAATGTGGAGACAGCCTGTGAGTAGTTGAGGCTACTATGAAGCAATGAGGAGACTCCTGAATCTTTGAACCTAGTTTGAGTTATAATCACCTTTTTCCTCACCAAGGAAAGCCAGATACAGAAGAATGTTAATACCTTCCTGGCTTTGTCAAAATAGGAAGTTTGTACAGACCTAACTTTCCAGAAATTCACAGAGTAAATTGTCAAATTTAAACTTCTCACCTTATAACCAAAATACTACTTGCTGCACTAAATTGTTCTTCCAATCTAATCTAAATATCTTTTTTCATAGCAGTCACAACTGTATCAAGCAGTATTTGACACCAGTCAGACAATGATCCATTCCATTATTTCCATATGGCTCAAAATTTGTTGCTTTATAAACTGCCTTCCTTTATAGACACTAAAAGAGGTGCTAAAATTATCTTCCATTTTTAACTGATTGGTGAAACTTCAAATACTGAAGCATCAAGCCAAATCATTCTCCATTTTTGCAAGGACCCGCATTTGCAACTTGCTGGACTCCTTGAAATGAAGTATTTCAAATCAGATGTGCCTTTGCTTTGGCATTGCTTCTAACAGTTTGTTTAGCAGACTGGTACCAACTTTTCCAAAAGTAGGTAACATAACTAGTCTTTATCCAGTGTAAATTATAGGCTGAATTTGATGCTAACACAGCAAATGAGTATTTTAAGGACAATGTGCTCTTGAAAGAACTAAGAAACAAGTTATGAATTTAACTGAATTTGCTTGGAAGCACCAGTTGCAGCCAGAAACAATAGTTTTCTTATGGTTATGGACTTTGAAGCCACATATAATTCTGAGCTTTGCCACAGCAGATGGAGAAGAGGCAGCTACCACAACAGAAGTCCCCGAAACAACTGCGAGTTTAATTATGAGGCAGTTTAAGATGCAGCCTGGAAAAAAAGGCAAACGTGGCCTAAATCACCAGATGCAGAACTCTCTCCAGTTTAAGTGCCCAAATAGGTAATTTAAAGGAGCAGAAGGATTGCTCCCTTTTTCAGGACACAAGAGGAAGAACTTGGCAATTAGAATCGTGATGATGCTGGAGACTTCGTACTGTGCTTAGTTTCTGCCAGTTAAAATCCATGAGAGTCTGCAGCTCAATACTATGGGCACTCATGGAAGAGAGGAGTTTGGCTCAAATGCCCACTGCAACAACTACTTGGACATCTTTTTTTGTTGCTGATGATGCAAAATGCATTGCTTTTCCTGAGAGACAGAAGATTTGAATTCTGCAATGGAATTCAAACCCAGCTCATCAGGAGCTATGTGGGACATTACATTTGTTCCAGCCACTCTAAAAAGCTGCAGCATCACTGGCCAGATGCCTCACAAGCCATCCATTTGCTGCCCAAGTCTATAAAAACAGCAGCAGCACCTGTAGGAGTGCACAGAACAAAACTGTACAATGAGAGGATTGTGAAAGACAACCACATCTTCCTTCCTCAAGTACCAACAGAGACATTCGGGGGTGTCTGTGGGATTAGACAGGTGTTTTGAAGACTTCACTCTCAGATTGAGGGATCTACATGACCTGCATATGATCTAAATCCCATCTGAGATATTCATAACCTCTCTTGGACCTCGATCCAGAGCTAGGTCTTTATACTTCAACTGGAAGAACTACTGATTACATAAATATATGCAAACTGCAAAGGGTGACTGTTTCAGAATATCCACAACTGGATTGCACCGTAACTGAGTTACAGACATAGTATACAAAATGAAATGTAAAACTGTCTTAGGAAAACAGTTAATCTCCAGGACCAAAAGACCTAATCAATTCATTAGCTTTTACATATGGACCATTTCTCATACAGCTCTTTTCTTGTTGGTAAAATGAGCTTGCATTTGTCAAAAATAAGAAATCTATTTTACAATGGCATATAAAGTATAATGAGTATGAACTCACACAGACTTAAAGGCTGAAACTGCTGCTTGGGCATACAAGAGATACACAAAATAAGCACCCACTCCCCCAAGCCTTATGCTTTCAGGTTTCATGACAATTCAGAATGTCTGCCACCTGGCTATTGTTTTGCTGTCTACCTTAGTGTTCTTCTACACAAGCAGCAAATCCCAATCAGTCTGTTTTTGCAACACAAATGCATGAGATTAGTGGCTGCAGGAGCAAACAGAATCAGTTTAAATCCTGTAAGACAAGTGAATGATATTACTTCACAAGTATGAAATCTGAGATCTCTTTGCCTTTAATTTAAAAAAACCTGTACCTAATAATCACATTAAAGTCTGTTTGGCATGCCAGACAGCTTTTACTTCCTCTGTTATTTTTACAATTTGAACGTCCTTTGTAGTTACTGAAATTAATTTATGCCTTTCAGCAAATATTTTTTTTTTAACTTTTTATCTATAAAGGTTGGTATTGTCAAATACAATATACTTCTGTAATTTCACATCTAAGTGCTTTTTCTCAATTTTGAATTCAGTAGAAGCTGACAATCATTATTATAAATCTTCATAAGGCTTGGCATTTGTCAAATCAAACAATATAATTTTTGCAGAAATAGTAGTATTGCAACTCCACTCCATTCATTATTTATACTATGTTGTAGAGTGTTCACAGTGCTTAGGAAATTCAAACATAACTTTTTTATTTTGCTATAAAAGGTCAATTATTTCCTTAAGTATTGGCCAACAGGAATGAGAACTAACCCTGGAGCAACAAATTCAGCAAGGAAAATGGGTCAAAGAACAGATGTTTGGAGGATGACAGAGAGCAGTGGTACAGGTAACCAGGTCAGCAGGCAGGAATCCTGATTAGAGTTAGCTGAACTCCATTTCCCTTTCATAATCAAAATACTTGAAAACCTAATTTATAGCACCAGCCAATTGCAATAAAAACGACTAAAAAACTGTAGAAGCTTTCAGTTATGAAAGCAGTAAGATTTCACTGTAGTAAGCCAGCTGAAAACCATCTTTATGGGAAAAGGTTGCTAAACTCCCAATATGCACATATTAAAATGACAATTAGCAATTTAAATAATTTAAATAATTAAACACACTGATAGAATGAACTCAACTTCATCTATATTAAATTGATTATTCACTGGCTGTTAAAATATTTCCTGAAGAGATACAAGATAAACACATCCTATATTTAACATGACAGAAGTTAAAGTAATAACCCTTCTTACAGTATGTCTATACCATGGTTCAAGCTTAGCCTCTCTGAGTTGAGATGCACAGGAATATTCTGCAGAGATATTTATGCTGGGGCAGCATAAATAGAAACAGCAGAGCTGAATGAGCTCAGGGGCACGACAGCACGGACATTTGTTTATGGCTCGATTTTGGCTGGCACTTTTCCAGCAGCTTGCATCATATCGTGTGGATGTACTTGTGTGGATGGGGAATCTGGCAGACATACCCATGTAATGGGCCTTACAGTAATCCTCATTTGGGCTGTGTTTTGGGAAATAACAATTAACAAACTTAAATGTCTACAAAACGCCAATTTGAATAGTAGTAGAAAAGAAAAAACCCTGAAGGAACACTTTATTAGGAATTACTGAATTTAAGATGTCAAGTTAAGTTATATGCAGTCACTACTAACCAACCCTGGTGACTATCTGGCTTTAATTTTCCTTTTTAGAAGTGAGTTCACACATGCTTCCAATTGTCGGGAAAGTTTTGTTTCCTCCCCCTTTCCTCCCAGATAGCTTGCACTTGCCAGTGTAATCAGAGACCATGTGAAGAGAAGGACTTTACCTCGGGCAGAACCACTACACTAATGTTGTTTCTTGCAGATGTTCGTGTAACCTGTTCTTAAAAACCTGCAAATATGGAGACTCCACAGCAGTTTATTCTACTGATTTATTATCTCCATTGTAATTCTTTGCCCCTCAGTGTCTAACTGCAGCCTGCGATAAAATTTGAGGTAATTACTTCTTGCCCTCCAAAACTAATACAGTGCACGAGCCCCTTCCTTGTTAGTTGTCTTTTTATGTCATTGAATAATTACATCCTCACTTCTTATTTTTTCAGTTCAACAAGATGAGTCCCTTCACTATCTTTCCTTGTAGGTAGCATTTTAGGAACCTGTTAATCTCTTTATTCTCATCTGGACTCATTTCTATCAAACCACATGTTTAAGTGATAGATACTGAAAACTAGACAAAAACTAAGGATGTAGAAAGTTAAAACAACACCACAAAGTTGAAAAGTTAAAAAAGGCCAAGAATATTCTCACTTTTAAGCTTCACACTGCTTAAAAACTGCCAGTGGAAATGAGTGTAGTTGGCAGTAGGAATTTATTTCTTTAGAAGAAGAAGTAATTTAAAACAACTTAAACCAGAATTTCTTTGGGGTAGTTAGAGGAAGTGAATTTTACTGATGCTCTTATGGTCTATATGAAAGGTTTCAGCTTATTCTTTAGAAAGTATTGAGATATTTTTCTAACCTTTCTTTTGCTGAAGAAGAAAGCTTTGGGAAAGAAGCAAAAGTGGAGACATAATTTTGGACTGGATTACTTTGAGCTGTTTTTATTAACACCTATTTAGCTAATCTACTATTAGAAAGGGTTTGAATGCTTAAAATCACATGGAAACAAGCACACTGTAGATTCTCAGTCCTTTCTATTACAGTTCTCTAACTCTGAAAGGAAACCAAGCCATACTGCTCTTGATGCTTTACAGGAGAACAAACAAGCACAAAGTGATCTCAAGTTTTAAAAAATTATTTCCTGTATTATAAAACGTTGGAAAAACAAATTCAAATTTGCGCTTGAATGTTTTTCTTTTTGAAGATCTAGTGCATTTGCTAGATAATACATACTTCAAACTCCCTCTGGTTTGACTCCTGCTAAATTAGCTGTAAGCAAGGCATTCCCAAACTCTGCTACACAGGCTACTTCAATACAGCACCTCGTACACCAAAACATACCTCCTTGCAACGCTCCCAAAGGCAACAGCGAACAGCTTTTGGGCAGCAAATGCTGCCTGCACATACAAACATCTCTTTCACTGTGGGCAGTTTAACAAATACAGAAATTTTTCCTGCAGCTTTAACATAACATTGCTGATACTCAAACAAAATAAGAATCCTTGCTGTAAATGTAGATACTATGCTATGCCATCATCAACAAATGAAAGGATAAGTTGTACAATCTTGTTCAACAGCTGAATGGATAGATGTGAGTGGTTTGTGGTTTCAACATTTGTAGTATTGATGCAGTAACAGTCTGAGATCCAAAGAAGTTTCCATGAAGCTTTTAAGTGTTTCCTCTTAGTATCTCATGGCTGCAACTCTGTGCAATGCAATGACAGAAGTAGCAGGAACTCTTAATTAGTTTGCGTTGGAAAGCTGACCTTGCATTACCAGCAGTCGGAAATTTTTAGGGAAGTAAAAACTTGTGTGGAGAACACATTAATCATATAGTTGGAGGTCACTGGAAGTAAAAAGGATTACACTCAGACCTTTCTCCACACAAAAACCCTTGAAAATTCCTTTTTTCATACAAGAAAATGACAGCTCTTAGAACAACCATGTTTCTCTTTCCATCTCACTGAAACAAAAGAACATACTGATCTCTCACCTAAAGGAAGAAGCAAGTGAGCTTCGTTTTTTCTTTCCTGTACTGGATGTTTGCAAATATGGTGGCCAAAGATATTATGCAAAGGCTTCTTAATGAAGAATGTTTTTACACCCGAGTCAAGGAATAAAGCAGACAATGGGAGAAAAAGGCAATTCTAAGATAGTGTTAGTTTTGTGATGGGTATATATGGAACCATTCTACATGTCCATATTATCTGCAACAAGGTAATTAATCAGATTTTCCAAAGCAATCTCAAAAGATCTTTCCCATGCACAGTGTATACTACCAGCCCATGTAAAATATTTTTGCTGTTAAGATCCACTCAGTAAAATGTTGCATCTTTTCAACAAAATCACACTAATTCAGTAGTATGAATATTTCAAGACATATAATAAACAATACTAAGCAGAATAAACCTTAAAAACCTTAATTTCTTTTGATTAGTAGGCTAGTAACTTCTTGCTTACATATACTTTCTTGCCAAAATATGTTTTTCTAAAATTAGAATGCAAATGGCTTATTTTTTAGGATATAGAACAGAACAGTACAGATGCAATAAAACATTAAAAGTAACTTCTAAAAATATCTTTTTGTAATTATATCAATGAGGGGAAAAAAATTTAAGTACACAAATTTCCCAGAAGGCTACAAGAGCTTACATGTCGCTCTAACCAGTGGCTTTGTTTCCATTATTTAAGACAGTTTCTGAAATACAATAAATAAAGAACATCTCAAAATGTACATCAACAGATTTAAACTTTATTCTCATTAACCCCTACACAGCCTAGAAAATAGGGTCAGCTGAAAATGGTCCTCAGCAGACACTACATCATGTTCTAGTGATCTACTGCTTGAAAAGGACAAGTCTTTTACAGCCCAGCCCCTAAGGGTTTTAAGATCATAACACTTAAAACCTGTAAGTACAAGCTCTCTTTGATATCTGGTACAATACTATAAAATATGAATTAACCAGGACATTAATCATTTTACATGATATAATTATTAAGCATGCTATAATCCTGAAAAATGCACTGAAATAGTATCATATGTATTACTCTGTTGTAAAATTTGTAAAGATATTTCAGTTTAATTAATGGAAACCACCTGTCTAAACACCATGAGCTCATATGCATTTTTTAAAGACTGGCTTGAAACAGAAGTGTAATCTTTAACCAAGTCACACAAACGTTCACTTGCAGTGAAAGGAGGTTGCTACAAAACCTGCAGTGCATTGTTTTTCTGTTACTGGGTTGTAGTAGCTGAAGTTTGTAAGCACCAGAATCCCCCATCCAGCTGATCAGTTACAGCTGTTAATTGTGGAGGGAGAGACTGGCTGGCATCTGCTTCTTGCATAGTTAGTTAATGGTTCACTTCCAGGTCCTAAAAGGATTGTAGCTTCTCTCAAAAGACAATGTCGGCCCCCATATATGTCTGCCTTCTACACTGCCTGTCTTGTTCTGGTTTGTCACCCTCTACACAATGCAAATCTGAGTGAACTCACATCTGCCACTGATCGACCCAATTCGTGAGCAATCTTTTCCCATCGACCGGGGGTCCCCCCTGGGAACTTAACCATACTTCTTGTCAGCTGGCTCAGGTCCTCCTCTGTCCATTCAGGTGCCTGTAAAACATTTGTAAAACATTTATTACACTGGGATATTGGACAAATATTTGCAAGGTAATATACTGAAAAAAGTATCTTTAAACAAATTATTCTAACATTGTTAAAAAAAGAAATAATAGCTGGGTACCTTCTCCCTGTGCTGTCACTGAAAATGCTTAAAAACAACAAACCAACAAGTAAGATATTAAAAATTCCAAACACTCACAAAATGCATTCTGTGTATTATGCGACTAACACATTTAATTCCTAGGAATGTTAATACAATGTACATAACACTATAAAATGCAGTAAACACAACAAGCAGCAATCCTTCTATGAAGTATTATAGGATTATAGAAGGAAAAAATTAGAAGGGCCAAAGCCCAACAAGAACTTAATCTGACTACTGTCATAAAAGACAACAAAAGATGGTTCCTACAAATATAGTAGCAACAAAAAGAGGCCTAAGGAGGATCTCTGCCCTTTACTGGACAGAGGCAGAGAAAAGGCTGAGGTACTTATTGCCTCCTTTGCCTCAGTCTTTAATGGTAAGACCAGTTGGTCTCCATGCACCAGCCCCTGAGCTGGAAGACAGAAACACAGAGAGCAATGAAGCCCCCATAATCCAAGGGAAAATGGTCAGTGACCTGCTGCACCACTTAGATACACCCGAGTCCATGGGGCTGGATGGGATCCACCTGAGGGTACTGCAGGAGCTGGAGTTGGTGCTCACTGAGCCCCTTTCAACCATTTTACCAGCAGCCCTGGCTCACTGTGGAGGTCCCAGTGGACAGCAGGTTACAAAATGTGATGCTCATATACCAGAAGGGCTGGAAGGAATATCCAGGGAACTGTACAGGCCTGTCAGTCTGACCTCAATGCCAGGGAAGTTCATGGAGCAGATCACCTTGAGTGCCATCACACAGCACATGCAGGACAACAAGGGGATCAGACCCAGCCACCTTGGGTTTGAGAAAGGCAGGTCCTGCTTTAGCAGCCTGATCTCCTTCTGTGACAGGGTGACCTGCTTAGTGGATGAGGGAAAGGCTATGGATGTGACTACCTGGAATTTACTAAAGTATTTGACACTATTTCCTACAGAATCTCCCAGAGAAACTGGCTGCTCATGGCTTGGCTGGGTGTGCTTTGTTCGATGGGTAAAAAACTGGATGGCTGAGCCCAGAGTGTGCTGGTGAGTGGAGTTACATCCAGCTGGCAGCTGGGCACCAGGGGTGTTCCCCAGGGATCAGTGCTGGGACCAGTCCAGTTTAACATCTTCATCAATGATCTGGATGAAGGGATCAAGGGCACCCTCAGTCAGTTTGCAGACACACCAAGTTGGGTGGGAATGTTGATCTGCTGGAAGGTAAGACAGTTCTGCAGAGGGATCTGGACNAAGTCTTTTACAGCCCAGCCCCTAAGGGTTTTAAGATCATAACACTTAAAACCTGTAAGTACAAGCTCTCTTTGATATCTGGTACAATACTATAAAATATGAATTAACCAGGACATTAATCATTTTACATGATATAATTATTAAGCATGCTATAATCCTGAAAAATGCACTGAAATAGTATCATATGTATTACTCTGTTGTAAAATTTGTAAAGATATTTCAGTTTAATTAATGGAAACCACCTGTCTAAACACCATGAGCTCATATGCATTTTTTAAAGACTGGCTTGAAACAGAAGTGTAATCTTTAACCAAGTCACACAAACGTTCACTTGCAGTGAAAGGAGGTTGCTACAAAACCTGCAGTGCATTGTTTTTCTGTTACTGGGTTGTAGTAGCTGAAGTTTGTAAGCACCAGAATCCCCCATCCAGCTGATCAGTTACAGCTGTTAATTGTGGAGGGAGAGACTGGCTGGCATCTGCTTCTTGCATAGTTAGTTAATGGTTCACTTCCAGGTCCTAAAAGGATTGTAGCTTCTCTCAAAAGACAATGTCGGCCCCCATATATGTCTGCCTTCTACACTGCCTGTCTTGTTCTGGTTTGTCACCCTCTACACAATGCAAATCTGAGTGAACTCACATCTGCCACTGATCGACCCAATTCGTGAGCAATCTTTTCCCATCGACCGGGGGTCCCCCCTGGGAACTTAACCATACTTCTTGTCAGCTGGCTCAGGTCCTCCTCTGTCCATTCAGGTGCCTGTAAAACATTTGTAAAACATTTATTACACTGGGATATTGGACAAATATTTGCAAGGTAATATACTGAAAAAAGTATCTTTAAACAAATTATTCTAACATTGTTAAAAAAAGAAATAATAGCTGGGTACCTTCTCCCTGTGCTGTCACTGAAAATGCTTAAAAACAACAAACCAACAAGTAAGATATTAAAAATTCCAAACACTCACAAAATGCATTCTGTGTATTATGCGACTAACACATTTAATTCCTAGGAATGTTAATACAATGTAAATAACACTNATTATGCGACTAACACATTTAATTCCTAGGAATGTTAATACAATGTACATAACACTATAAAATGCAGTAAACACAACAAGCAGCAATCCTTCTATGAAGTATTATAGGATTATAGAAGGAAAAAATTAGAAGGGCCAAAGCCCAACAAGAACTTAATCTGACTACTGTCATAAAAGACAACAAAAGATGGTTCCTACAAATATAGTAGCAACAAAAAGAGGCCTAAGGAGGATCTCTGCCCTTTACTGGACAGAGGCAGAGAAAAGGCTGAGGTACTTATTGCCTCCTTTGCCTCAGTCTTTAATGGTAAGACCAGTTGGTCTCCATGCACCAGCCCCTGAGCTGGAAGACAGAAACACAGAGAGCAATGAAGCCCCCATAATCCAAGGGAAAATGGTCAGTGACCTGCTGCACCACTTAGATACACCCGAGTCCATGGGGCTGGATGGGATCCACCTGAGGGTACTGCAGGAGCTGGAGTTGGTGCTCACTGAGCCCCTTTCAACCATTTTACCAGCAGCCCTGGCTCACTGTGGAGGTCCCAGTGGACAGCAGGTTACAAAATGTGATGCTCATATACCAGAAGGGCTGGAAGGAATATCCAGGGAACTGTACAGGCCTGTCAGTCTGACCTCAATGCCAGGGAAGTTCATGGAGCAGATCACCTTGAGTGCCATCACACAGCACATGCAGGACAACAAGGGGATCAGACCCAGCCACCTTGGGTTTGAGAAAGGCAGGTCCTGCTTTAGCAGCCTGATCTCCTTCTGTGACAGGGTGACCTGCTTAGTGGATGAGGGAAAGGCTATGGATGTGACTACCTGGAATTTACTAAAGTATTTGACACTATTTCCTACAGAATCTCCCAGAGAAACTGGCTGCTCATGGCTTGGCTGGGTGTGCTTTGTTCGATGGGTAAAAAACTGGATGGCTGAGCCCAGAGTGTGCTGGTGAATGGAGTTACATCCAGCTGGCAGCTGGGCACCAGGGGTGTTCCCCAGGGATCAGTGCTGGGACCAGTCCAGTTTAACATCTTCATCAATGATCTGGATGAAGGGATCAAGGGCACCCTCAGTCAGTTTGCAGACACACCAAGTTGGGTGGGAATGTTGATCTGCTGGAAGGTAAGACAGTTCTGCAGAGGGATCTGGACAGGCTGGATCAATGGGAAGAGGTCAGTGGTACAAGGTTCAACAATGCCAAGTGCTGGATCCTATTCTTGGGTCACAACAACCCCAGGCAGCACTACAGTCTGGGGGCAGTGGCTGGAAAGCTGCCCAGCCAAAAAGCATCTGGGCATGCTGGTCAACAGCAGCTGAACATGAGCCAGGTGTGCCCAGGTGGCCAAGAAGGCCAATGTCAGCAACAGTGTGGCCAGCAGGACCAGGGCAGGGATTGTCCCCCTGTACTCGGCACTGCTGAGGCTGCACCTCCAATCCTGTGTTGAGTTTTGGGCCACTCAGTACAAGGATACTGAGGTGCTGGAACGTGTCCTGAGAAGGGCAATGGAGCTGGTGAAGGGTCTGGAGCACAAGTTTGATGAGGAGTGGCTGAGGGAGCTGGAATTGTTCAGCCTGGAGAAAAGGAGGCTCAGGGGAGACCTTACTGCTCTCTACAACTACCTGAGGGAGGGGGGTGTGGTGAGATGGGGGTTGGCCTCTTCTCCCATGTAACAAGCGACAGGACAAGAGGAAATGGCCTCAAGTTGCACCAGGGCAGGTTTAGATTGGTATTGGAAAATTTCTTCATCAAATGGGTTTTCAAGCCTTGGAACAGGCTGTCCAGGGAAGTGGTGGAATCACCATCCCTAGAGGTATTTAAAAGACATCTGGCTGTGGCACTTCGGGACACGGTTTCGTCGTGGACCTGGCAGTGCTGGGTTAACATTGGATTCAATGATCCGAAAGATCTTTTCCAACCTAAACAATTCCATGATTCTACGATTAAATCACACTTTAAGATGCCAAGTTTTAGACCCTTAGTTAATTGCATATATAATGTTTTTTCAGCAAAGATGAAGAAAGTATCTCCATTTTTACATATTAAAAAAGCCTCTAAATAAACCAGAACAGTCATATCTAGCTTTTTGTCGCTGTTATCATCCAGTGTTTCAGCACTCTGGCATGATCCAGGAATGAAATCTGTTGATACTAATATTCCACTAAGAATACTAAAAAACACCCGTCCCTCCTCCCTAAAATGCAGTTATGCCACAAAACCAAACCGGATGCTTCTACCACCCCAAACCTAAAAGACATAAAAATGTTTTGCTCTAACCACATGCCAATCTGTTAACAATAACTGTCTTCATAACGGCCAAATAAAAGTGAACAAAGCAAGGAACACACAATTAGAGCAGTTTAAGGCATGAAATCGTGCTTGCCTCAGAAGGCACGATGCAGCAACCGCCTTTGACATTTGCAGCATCTTTGGCAACGACTGCAGAGCCAAATCTTCGTTACCATCAGTAGTCTGCCATTGTATTTATTTTTAAGGAATTCTTTATGACATACCTCTTCTAATCACTATTTCCGATAATGAACAGGCACCTATCAAGCAGTTTGCATTACAGAGCCATCAGCACAGAACAACAGTCAGAGGTGAGTGACCCCAGGGACCATCTCCACAACTACAGCAAAGCTTCTCCCTGACACTAATCCTGCCTGTCATTCTCCCACTGTGCTCTAACCACACTGACATCCGCCTGCCGCACTGCAAGCTTAACGGGGCCCTTCCTGACTTTTTACTGTCTCCCCCAATCAATGGTTCAAGCGTGCTCTTTTCACCATGTCCAAATGGCAGCTTCACTCATAATCAAAGTGCATTGCTCCTGTTAAAGGGCTTCCCGAAAGGCTTCACCATTTGCATTCATTTGCAAAGCAAACTACTTTTATTCACTTTGTTCTGCTATCAAGAGTGTTCCCTGAAGCAGATAAATTGGCATAAATACAACCTGCCACTTAAAAGACAGTAAATAATAGCCAATAGTAGCAAGGATTTTATCAATCGTCCCAGTTTGGATCCATGTAGCCCTTTATTCAAGGCTGAAAGCCTCAAACATTCGTAGTTTTTAATACAAGAATAAAAATGAATTATCTATGATGTTTCAAACACAAGATGCTTAAACAATGTGTGTGTATGTGAGAGATCTCACACATGCATTACATGCATTATACAAATACACTCCAGCCTATGGAAGAAATTATAAAGACACAGAAAACCTCCACATTGCACAATAGCCTTATTATTTTAAACAAGTTAATATACTTCATACTTACATTATATTACATATAGATATATTATTTTTTAAAGAAATATTTGTAGTACTTAATGTTCTACTTATAAAAAATTTATCACTAATTTAAATAATGAATTCTTCTAAAAGTTTTGGTTAAAAGCCTTTTGTTTTAAAATTAGTCAAATTTCATAGCTCATAATTAGCCTTAATATGCAGTTTACTGTAATTTTCTATTTAATTTGTACTAAAACTTGGTTGGTTTTTTTTCTTTTAAAGTACATTCACAGTTATTCTCTCTTACCATATCCAAAGCATATCTAAGCAATTACACACAGAAATCAAGATAATCTTTTCACTGATATACATATGTTGGAAGCTGTCTGGTAAGTTTTACTTTCAGACTTTTTTGGTAAGCTTTGATTTGTGCTTGCAATTTTACTACCCATTTGTAAATATTACAGAACTCTTAAGGTTATCTTCCTAAATAATGGACAAAACTAGAATCATTCTGCAGATCTGTAGTTAATTACACACCTAATTCACAGCACAAGAATTCATTATCTACATTAAAATATCAACTTCTTAATCTTATTTCAAGCTGACAATAATTTTAGAATGCAAAGATCTAAAACATTTATATAGATTTGGAAAATATTGGGAAAAGCTTTTAGAAAATTCAGTCTCAACAGCAAAAGCTGTAAAAGAGCTTTCGTGAATTTGCAATTCCTCAGCAACAGTTAATTGTGTCTTTAGATGCAACAGCACCTACTGTGATCCAACTACTACAAGCAGCTACGAGGGTGGTCATGGTGAGAATGTATTCTCCCTGTTCTAATCTGTAGCCAACTGTAACTGCGAGAGTCAAATGAATGCATAAACATACTGCTTTGTCACCTAAAACCATGTGTGTCCAATATTACTGAAACACTGGGCCAAAATTCATCTCTGCAGTAAAGCAATGGAAGACACCACATGGTGAGGGGACAGCTGTTGTTACTACACAAGCATTCAGATTTTGCATCAAAAAAGCCCCATTCTGAGATTAACTCCCCATACTGAATATAAAATTAAAAGTACAGAGTTATGGTCTACAGTCCTTAAAGTGAAAATAAGCTACAAGTGTAGATACAAAAATTTCACAGCATTCCCATAAATAATAATCCTTTAACATGGTTTATTGTACATAGCTGGCAATACTGAACGATTAGTTCATGCAAACCACTATGCACCTTTCTATAGGAAAGAAGCATGAACGTGGTTTATTATTTAGCATCACTCTCACATGTGCATCTGCACTTAGCAATTCCATCCCACCTCATTCAGCATGAGTGTTACACACTTAGGATTTTTTTTAAATATGAAGAGCACTATTTTCAACCACATGAAAAGCAAATTTTTAGACAACAAATCATTTCTTGTCAAAAGAAGTCTGACTCATTTAGACCTGTTAACATTAGTAAGTATAAAACTATATATGTTTTTATTGATAAAATTGGAAAGTGGCTGGACTTTGTGTTTATAAGAAAACTTTTAATCATTTACAGTGCCTTGACAACATAATTTGATTTTTTTTTAGATTAAATTTTAGCTTTAGACCATTTCTTCCTCTCATCAATATACTGTAGATTCAATTAAAATCACTGCTGTATGGAAGTTTGGCTAATGTTTCAATCTAGCTGGGACTTTCATCTAATTTTGGTGATTCACTGATTTGAGCATGTCTAGTACATGATCTTGCAAATAAAACATGAAGCAGCAGCTCTTTAAAAATACCTGTGCAAATATTTTTAGACCAAGGGTCCGAGTAAAACTCTGGACAATTTTCCAAATCAGGAAACATTTACCTTACAAGATGGTGGTACTTCTATCCAGTAACTAAGGAACAGAATGTACAAGTTTTCCTGATGTAATTTTTTGCTCATAATGTCTTATTTTAATTACAAAATTCTTATATATTCTTACAATTTCTTGCTTTACCCATAAGAAGTCTGAAGTCAGTCTTGTTTTATCAAGTGTAATACACATTTGACATTGTGTTCCAGCTGTTGCTGAACACAAAGGGTCTGCTACAGTTCTGAAGATCCCTTGTGAAGCTCTCAAGATCTGCTAAAGGGTATTAATGATCTGAACCCATATTCAAAGCCACATGTTCACATAACCCTTTGGTCCTTCAAAGCTCTTACTCAAATCCAACTTCCACTAGCACTGTTTTTATTAACTAAGCCAACAGAAACAAAGACAGCTATGCTGTTTCAGAGCAATGGTCAAAGCAGGCCAGTACGTTCATCATTTGTGCTCAGGGAGTGCAGCAGCAGAAAACTTTGTGATAGCAGGAAACATGTTTATCATTCACTCTTTCCAGACCCACCCTGATCTGAAAAAACGGGGACCATATGCATATACAAGAGTAAGACAAAGACAAGGATATAGGTTACCTATGCTTCCCTCAATATTTTCCCAGACTGCAATTATTTTCAACTCCAGCAATTTCTCTAGGCTGATGTTATGTTTAGATCTGTCCCAATGAATCTGTCTTCCAAAGTTTTTTCCAGTCTCCTGTGAATGTATGCAAACTTTCTGTACTTGCACGTTCATACTCATGAGGAATTGCACACATCTGCTACTTATTACACAAGGAACCAGCTCATTTTGTGTTTTGAACCTGGCTCCTGCTAGCTTTGGTGATACCTGGCTCTTGGCTTTGAGAGAACCACCTCCAAATAGTCCATGTGTACTGACTTCCATGTCACTTAGAACTTTGTTCAAAACCTCCCTCAACAGTATTTTCCTGTAAGTTGTCTCTTCATGGCTAAAGAATCCTGATGTGCTCGGTCTCATGTAAAAGTCATGTTATGCATAATACTGCCCATGATGCCTTTTTCTAAAGGGTGCCCTGAATAATTCTGTGTCATCCCTTGAAATTCACTTCACTATAGACCATTTCCAGTACTGACCAGCTCCTTGCAGATATATCTGAAACTCCTCTATCTAGTGACATTTTGCAATAACAAAAATGTATGTTTCCTGTTACTGACAAGCATTATATTAAAGACCTTTCCCTCCATCTTAACATTACTTTGTCTATATAAGAAGTCTTGCTGACAGAACCTGTCAAAAGCTTTATAAAATCTAAGTAATTGTAAAGCTCTAATAGTAAAGCATAACTTTTCTTTTAATTCTCACTGTCTTCTTACTATTATTTTTAATTGATGTTTCTAGTAGTACTATTCATTTCATAACTTCAAAAAATTACCCAGTATGGAATTCATGCTAACCAGTCTGTACTTCCCAGAGTCCTCAATGAAGCTCAGAAACTGGTATTCTATTTCTATCTTTCTTTCAAGGCTCATTAAAGTAACTGGTAAAATATTAACAACAGATTTAAATGAGTTTGATATTAGAGTTAAGTCAATGAATGATGAAGACCGTTGTTCCAAGCAATTTGTTATTTATCATCCTCAGATGAATGCTTCAATCTAAAACACCCCCTCCTCTTCAACACATAATGTCAAAAATTACTAAACTTCCTTGTAGTAAACATGGGTGAAAAGGACCTTTGGCATCTTCTTGAAACTGTTTTATATTTTGATCATTTAATCTTTCAACAAAATCCATGGCAGTGTTCCTTCCTCTATTTTCTTGAGAGAGGGGGTAAAAGAAATGTAGTAATTTCTTATTCTTGGGCTTACCTTACTTTGGATTTGCATAAGCCTTTCCCTTTCTGAAGCTCTTCACCACCCTCACCCCCCAAAGCAGCTATCTTCACTTTTCAGTCTGAGACAAGAATAACTTAATTCCAGTAAAATGGTTATATTTGAGATTCTTCCACTGGCTATTATATTGATATTCACAGTTTTGACTTTTTTTTTTTTTTTTTTACCATCAAGCAGTACATCAGCCCATCCTAACTGCATGCCAACAGATGATTTGTAAGCATTAAAAATAAAAATCCAAGTTTACTTTGAGAGTTTAGGCATATTAGAAACCAAAATGCAAGTACATTTCACAGCTAATGCAGGTCCAAGAGGAATTATTATTCAGCTTTCTCATTCCTAAGCTGTGCCTCTATATATGTGTGTATATATATATCTTACTTAACCTCAGCATGAAGACTGAATAACAGATTCTCCCACCGCCACCATCAGCAGTGCTTCATGGTGCTGCCAGGCTATTCTTAGACTTAAAATAAGCCATACCTTAAGTCTGAAAAATTTGTGTTCAAACAGACAGACAAAAATCATGGGAGGAGGAGGAGAATTACACATCAATCAAGTTAAGAACCAGCTACACGAAGCAGTAAGACAATTTTTTAAAGTTATGACTACATTCAGAAAGTTCCAGATACTCAAAAAACAGTATTAATCAGTCACCTGACAGAAAAGGTGGCAAGCAATGACTTAAAAATGAAGATGTGCTATATACTCACAAGACGATTGCTACTATTCTACATTCATTCTAACGTCTCTTGCTTTCACTTTTAGCCACTGGCCTTTCCCTGTCTTTCTCCCAGACCAAGCAAAAGTTTAATAACAAATATTTTTTTCCCATGAAGGTAGTACCAGTGCATACCATTTCCAACCCTTCAGTAGTTACTATAGATTTTATGTCTCTTTTACATATTTTTTTCATGTAAATCCCCAAATTACAAAAAGCCATTCAGAACTGCTTTTTCCTCCCCTTTCCTACTCATTATTTATTCCTACTTCAAGAATTCAGAGTCATGAGCAGTTATTAATACTGTCTTTTAAAGTTTTCAGTTCTTCATCAATAATCTGTAGAAGGCAGCAATGCTAAGATGTAATTTTCAGGTTTTGCAGAACAAGAACACCTCAAAAAACATCTAAAATAAAGAACTAGTAACTGATACGAAATAATGATCTCGTTAAAGCTACATCACCTTAGAAAAACAAGGAAGGGAAAAAGAATGAAAACACTTGAGTATTTAATTGTAAAAAATCTTTTTAAATATATTTAGAAATACACAGAAAATTGAGCATTCTTTATCAGCTGACTGCGGGCAGTGTTTTGGTAGCCAAGGCAGCCTTCTGCAGAAGCAGGTGAGGGGCTGCCCGGTGTTGGGCACAGGCAGCTCCAACAGCCCCGCTGCAGGAGACGGCAGAACTGTCAGCCAAGCTCCCAGGCATCTCTGGGAATGTATTTAGGGAAGGGCCAAGTGCTGCACAGCAGCGTGAGGGAAAGTGTGAGAAACAGCCCTGCAGACACCAAGGTCAGAGAAGGAAGGGGAGGAGGTGCTCCAGGCACCAGAGCAGAGACTCCCTGGCAGCCCATGGAGAAGACCATGCTGGAGCAGATATCCACACTGCAGCCTGTGGAGGACCCCACACCGGAGCGGGTGGATTTCCCCTGTAGGAACCACAACACAGAGAACCTATACTGGAGCAGGTTTACCTTGAAGGATGGCAGCCTGTCTCTTAAATGGCATATTGGTTGCCTTCACTTAAATGATGAAGCCCTTCCAGGATCACAAAGGTTCAAAGAGATTACAGATAAAAATGACAATTCCATAAAGCACAGATAAAATGAGCATATACAAAAAGGACACAAAACCAATAAAATGTTATTAGATTGTAAGTATCCTCGTTTAAACTTGGAGAACAATTACTCCCTACACAGTCCTCAAATACTGTCAGAAGCCTAAACTAAATTAATAATGAAGTTTCTACCCATGGTTTTCTTTAATGAGAGGTGTTTTGAACAATCATTTCTATTTCAGTTTTCCTCAATCGGGAAGATCCAGGACATAACTTACATCTGATGAGTAAGACATTTCTCTCAGAATACTTTCCTTTAGCTAACTAAAACTGACATCACCCTTGCATTGTTTGAGAATAGGATTAAAGTCAGTGAGTAAATTCACACCACTTAATACAGCAGAGTAACACACAGCGGAAGCTGGACATGAGCACTCAGGTATACATTTACCATAAGTTTAGTCTGGAAGATGCTTCAAAGGGATTGTCAGCATGCTAAAAGGACCTGGAGGCACTTGAGTTCAGATGGGAAATGAAAATCTTAATCCATTCTAACAAGCACCTTGTTCCATAGCAAGTTCCCTCCAGTATTAACATAAACATTTGTTAACTTGCTGTTTGCATTGCATTAACTCATACACCATTTTCTTTTTAAAAGGAGCTAAAGCCAAAAAGCAGTAGAGCATCTATCTCTAACAATACACACCTGAAAAAGACCTGTACTCTAAAATCTGTGTTTTCACAGTTCTGGTTCTACTAAGCTTTGTTTCTAGATTTAACACAAAGCTTTCTTTAACCTACAGCTATTAACATGACCAAAATACATGTTGGGGTGTTCCAAACAGCACCTACATTACCATAAAGCAATCTCAGTATTCCACCTATGAAGCAGATAGTTTTCAAAAACATAAAAAATAATTTGAATAGCAACATATTTTATGGCTTTTGAAATTAAATTCTTCTGTCGTATTTACACAAAACCCAGGTAATTCTGTCTTTTTCTGTTTGCCATTACAGCAAACCATGGGGGGGGGGGAAAGGTTATTTCTTGCCACATTCTCAAAATCAAATCTACTTTTGCATCACACATGCCAGAGGAAAAATGTCAACTAAATGGTTCATAAATATAACACTAAAATTACTATTTAAGTCAATGTAATTGAAGAGAAATTAAAATGTAGTTTTTAATTGCATATTACAACTTAAATGGTAGCACTTAGCAGAAAGTGTTACCTCATTTATTTTTTAATTGTTAGCTGCTTCAAGGCAATTGTTTTAATACAGAAAAAAGTGAGAAGCTCTTCAGTAAATTTGATTGTAGGACACTCAGGCATGCAGATCAAATAAACTATAGGTTGAATAGGTAATTAGGTTTGGCCTGTGATACATTAATGTGGAGACCAATTCCCAAAGAAAGGGAATAAATGTTTTTTTCATTTAATTCTCTCTCAAAACAGCATTCTATTTGGATTCTGAAATGCAGTTTGAAAAGTATTTCCGTTTCATAGAGAACATGAAATTGCAAATCTTCTTACAGTACCTAGGTGAATTAATTTTTCAGGAGAAGGATTTTATAACTTCCACAAACTTCAGCAAAGTAGTATATAGGGTAGTAAGTCCTCAACAGATTGCAGGTGGCAACTTTTTTCATAATTACTTGATACATTAAAACTCTTTATCCATACCAAAATTCACTGGAGATGATGAGCCCAAAGGCATGCAGATACATTAAAGCATATGATTAACTTTATTAGTATAAGGAGTGTTTTTCCTTGCAAGGTTATTGTTTGTCTCATTAAATACTAAGTAGACTAAGCAAGTGTGAAATATTTAACAACATCAGGCTGTATACTCTTCTTTTATTCACTTTGGTATAATGTGGTGTGTTATGGGTATTTTGAAAACATTAACATATGGTATTAAAAACCATTCATTACACTAAACCATCCTGTGATGGTGTCATAATGAACAAGATACTATTACACAGTAATCCTGCTGACTGACTGCTCTGCAGTGCTGTCCTCTTCTCTCTCTTCTGCCCTTTGTCCAGCTTTTCTATTGTGCTTCCTGGCATATTTTATCGTAAGATAGGGATCCTATCTAAATAACTTTTGGATTTGTTTTGGGTTTTTGTGGAGGTTTTTTACACTGATCTGTTGCTAGCAAACTGTTTCTCTTACCTTCATTTCCCCTAATAGCTTACCCAAAATCAGAGGTTTTTGGTGTCCCTTGCCTTCCTTTATCAATTAGTTTCAACTGTCTCCCTCAGAAACTTTTCATCACCACAGATAATGTCTGAGTAACATTCTTCCTTCCATACCGAAAGAACTAAATTATTTCACTAGTAATGCTGTCTAGCTCTAATGCTCTAAACCAGCCCAGATATTCTGATCTCTGAATTTTTAAGTCAAATGCAGGAGGTACTCTGCACCCCCAAAATGCAGGGACATACTGTGGAACACAGTACTATACTGACTCACCAAGTCAGGTCCATCAATATGCTAAAACCCAAAGGAAAAATTCAGTACCCTTCTCCAAATGGACAAGATGTCCAAAGATGACTAAAATTTGGCTATGTAGGATACCAAAATGTAGAGATTTGGCTTCAATATACAAGTTTACTTTGGTAGTGAACAAAACCAGAATGGTATCTAGCTGAAAACCTAACAAATGTATTGACATGGCTCAAGGCAATTGTGGATTTTGACTATGAAGGACGAAAAAATTATAAGTAAGAAAAAAAAATAAATCTAGTGTCCCAGTAGAATATGCCTGCAAGAATCAGAAACAATATATGCATTTAGAACCCTATATGGGCTACCTGGAAAATATCATGAACATGGCCCATACTAAACTCAATTTTCAGTTCTGTTTTCCAACAGTCTGAGCTGTCAAGTAATAATGAAGGTGGGGAGCAGGGGGGAGAAATCTGAGAATTTTTCATGCATTCATAAAACACAGATCTGTGATGACAACCTCAAGCAGAGCACTGCCAAAAGAATCCCAAATTTCAAAATTGTTAATTATCATGAAATAGTATATATGTAATTGAAAATAAGGGCAACACTAGTTAAACATATAAACATTGAATCTGCCTGTCAAATTCCCAAATATAACCACAAAGTCTGGGCTAATTAAAAATGAAAGTTAGTCTTTTCTCATATGCACAGATTTTCCTTCTCATAACTTGTGGCCATTTGAAAATGTACCATTAATGTCAGTCTCATTCTTTCTGCACTCACTTTCTCATTAACAGGCAAGTCTTCCAAACAAGGATATTAAAAAAAAAGCCCAAGGCAGTGAAATATTGTTGATTGTTGAACTGGTAGATACTCAGTCGAGACCACTACAGTTTAAAAACCCCCAAACATACACACACACTAAAAGTTACCAGCTTCCTACCAATATTCTCCATTGACATATTTTCTTTCTAGTCCTGTTCTGTTTCATTTGGTTCCAATTCAGACTGCCAATGCAAATTACAAATATTTACCTAGTAAATAGTGAAAATTGGAGTATCGTGTTTTCTGTGTGCATGTTTGTATGTTTTAAAAAAATAACAAACACAGGCACACAGTTTGTCTCATGATTAAAAAGAGAACACGACTAGGAGAACGTTGAGTGGTCAGAATGCTGATGTTTCCTAAAGGTCTGTGTAAAAAATCTGATGCTACACAACACAGCAAGTAAATGCACGCTATAAATTTATGCTTACTTTGTCAAAGTCCAGGGACTGCAGCAAAACACAGGCTTTCCACAGTGGTCACCTGCAAATGATGCAAGAACCTCCACTCCTTCACAGTTTGCATCTCAAGGATAGTGACTGCATTACAGAAATTCTACCCTTACCGAAAGCGCCACCACCACTGTGATACATGACCCTCACTTGCAATGTACCATTTCTCATACTGTGCCAACATTAAGAGCACTCTCCTCTTTTGCAGGTTTGGGCAAATAATATATTATCCAGTAGCATTTTATAGGAATGGTTATGGACACAACTCCTAGTCATTTAAATGGAACTCAATTGCATGCTCAAGTGTGCTGAACTAAAAGTTTTAAGACTAAAAGTGATCTTTTCAAGAACTGCATCCTGCCTGGCAAAACCCATATAGAAAATGGCTAATAAGTAGACTGAGATTCTCTGAAAATTCTAAACAGGCAAAATGCTTATGTCAGTAGTATTAAATCACTCTTTGGCAAGGCAGGATTTATATTTATCTCTGCTGGGGGGAAAAAGAAAAGCCAAACACCTCTCACATGGTTCAGTTTATTTTGAGTTGCTGGAGTTTACCCTAGATTCCAGTTTCTGGGCAATTTCTATAAATAAATTTGACCAAACCTCACTATAGTTATGGCCTCAGGAAGAAAAGGAAAGCAGCAGCACTAAGCACTGTGAAAGAAGGTAAGATGCTGAATCAAACCATATTTTCACTGGTTTGTCTGGAAAACGCAATACAGAAACATCATTATTGATTTATAGTTATAAATTAAAACTAAATTTATTTGAAGCCAATTTCATTTCTCTAACTTAGATAGCTAAAATCATAGCAAGAAAAGTAAGTAACTATTTTGCAACAGTTTGCACTTTCAAATTCGTATTAAAAAGCCAAAAAGGGCAGCAGTGAATTGCACTACAGAAGTCAGTGCTATAAAATGCAAATTCTTTCTGATCCCTAAGTTGTGGATCCTGTGAAAATCCCATTTCAGGGATATTTAACATCCTTGCCTCTCATTTGCTGGCAGAATTCTGAGGATACACGGATTGTTGAACAGCTCTCTCTCCCTCCTCTTGGATGGGCAGGCAAGTGGGGCAAGGCCATGGCAATTAACCAGCTTTCACGTCTTCCTCCAGCTCCTACCTGATATGTGCAACTATTCCCTTCTGCTCCTCTATTCTCCCTTTTGCTGTCAGTACAGGAGTGACTTTGTTTTGGAAAGTGACAGGGAGGGAGTTCTACCTAGGCAAACTAGGATTTTCACCAACCCCTGGCCCCAACTGGGCTAAATCAGAGCAGTCCCATTGGATGTTTTCCTACACCTCTCCCAGGCTGAGAAGAAAACAAAATCAGTGCAATGAAGACTATTAATTAAAAGGCACTGCACAGTTTCTTCAGATTTATGTAAAACGGATATGACTTTCAGGACAGAAGAGACACCGCCAAGGGCAAGAGTCAGGTCTTCAAGGATTGACTGGGAAAGACGGACTTCCTGTTCTCCTCACAGGAACAAGGTTTCTCTTATGTCAGCTACCATGTTTTTCTGTGATAAACAACTACCATGTCAATCTCAGAAATGCAACAGGACTCGAGCCCTGAGGTAAATTAACAAGTCCAACCTGAACTATAAATATTAATGTCACAGAAGCTCTACAGCCCCGGTTTGGACCCAGGCAGGTGCCTAAACTTAGGTTAGTGTTGTCCTGTGCAGAAACAGAGCTAAATTTGAAAAGCTCTGTGTGTTCGTCCACTTAACTTGAGCTCTTTGGTAGTTTTCAACTGACAGACTCAAAAACCTGAGGACTACAAACTGAAAGCACACGTGTGAAACTAATCAGACTGAATTATGGCAGCAAGTCACATCAATCACTTCTTCTGGAACACAGATTCAGTTGGAAAACTACTGAGAGCTAGAATTTGACACCACAACATCTACGGCATGGTGTTAAAATCAGTGTATTACTCTTCTTGTCTGTACAAGACAACAACCTATGCTGCTATATTTAATTAGAAGGAAAGTTTAAAAATTCAATCGAAATCAGGAAATATCAAGCAAATGTCAACATTACTGCCTTAATTCAATATATATGCATATGCACGGCTGATTTATGTTTTTAACTAATGCATAACTGTTTATATAATATATTGTTACTATCCTGAGGAAATGTCCTTAGGGAAATACATATTTTGCCTCTTTGTTTCCTTTGCAATGTAGACCTCTTTTTCTGGCTGTCATATCAAATAATTTCTCTGTATCATTCAGATATTTTTTAATATTATCCTTAAAGGTTCATGGCATGACTTTTCTGCTTGCACAGATTACACCACCTCTCCACTCAAAATTATTCCAGTCAGCCTGAGAATGGCACATTTGAAAGTAGGATATTATTGAATTATATATTCTAAAAACACATCATTACTTTCTATAAATGCAAGAACAGGTAAAGAAATAAAGTTTCCTCTTTGTTAACCTAATCAACCCAACTAGTAGGTCAAAGAAAAAAAAGCAGAAAAGGAAATATATAAACTACAAATATTTACACAGCAGTTGTTCAGTTAGTGTTTATTCAGTCTTTATATATTCCTGACCTATTTTAGGCAAGACTCTGTACCTCTTGATTCAGCGCATACTACTTGTGTCATTTGTCCCAAGCATAAAAACTATTTTCTCTAAATCCATTACCAGGAGAAAGTAATTTCTTAATTTTTATTTACAAATACAATTTGTTCTTTGATGCATATCTGCCAGAACACTGAAAACACCAACTTGATACGCTACTTGAAGAATATCATCATCATCCTATAACTTTACTTTTCCCTTAAGAAAAGCTGAGAATTAAAAGCACTGCATGTTTAAAACTGCAGATGAAATCAGATTCCTGACCCTAATGATTTGATATTCACAGCTCAAACATAGAAAAACCTTATTTTAGATTTAAGTATGTGGGTCATCCTCTCCAAGGAAAACTCAATAATTAAAAATAATATTTTTTTAGAATCACACTTACCCTCTCCTTAAAGCTATTCACATCCAAATTAAAGTCCATAGAGACTTAAATATTTAAGACAGAAGACTGAAAAGAAGGTTATTGTCTGTATTTAAAGAATGATGATTAAAATCTATTGCTTCTAAACAATATAAAGTACATCTGGATAGAAATATGCTAAATACACTAATTTCTAGAAATAGACTGCTCTGGTTCAACAGTTACATAAAAAACCAAACAAATTAGCCATAAAACCAACCAAACATTGGGTGTTAGTTACGATGCAAGAAAACTTTAAAAAAAATATTTCTGGTTTCTTTTGTTCATTAGGCTGACCAACTTGGTGCCTAACAAAAAAGCAAAGAAAGAGGAGTAGAATCACTAACATGCAATTACACAAACATTTTAGAATAACCAGTGTGTCTGGCTACTGTTTTGCTGTATCAAGCCATGTTCCCCATCACAAACAATATGGAACAAAAGGATGTCTTCTCCAGACTCTCCCCTGGTGCCTGGGAAGGTCACAGAGCAGATCACCTTGAGTGCCATCACACAGCACGTGCAGAACAATCAGGGGATCAGACCCAGCCACCCTGGGTTTGAGAAAGGGCAGGTCCTGCTTGATTAATCTGATCTCCTTCTGTGACCTGCTTAATGAATGAGGGAAAGGCTGTGGATGTGTCTACCTGGACTTGGGTAAAGCCTTTGACACCATTTCCCACAGCATTTTCCTAGAGAAACTGTCTGCTCAAGGCTTGACCAGGGGTACTCTTTGCTGGGTAAAAAACTGACAGGACAGCCAGGCCCAGACAGTGCTAGTGAATGGAGTTACATCCAGCTGGTGTTACATTCACCAGGGGTGTTCCCCAGGGATCAGTGCTAGGGCCAGTCCTGTTTAGTATCTATACTGATGATCTAGGTGAAGGGATCAAGGGCCTAAATGATTCTATCATTCTAACTGTTATGAATATTTTATCAATAGCATTCTGTTGCACAGAACAAAGTGTACATATTGTTCTATACCTGTTCATTGATGTCAGGTAGGAGCACAAGTATATCATATAGGTAGACTTAAACAGTTATTTTACAAGTACATGTACAGTTTTCATTAACAGTAATAACTAATTAAATATGTCAGCCTTAGGAGTTGCCTATGGGACATAAACTGTAGTTTTCATTTAATGTGCAAACCCCAATACTCTATTCAGGCTGAGTCCACAATATTTGCAGTGACACAAAATATAATAAACCACAAGAAAGGCTGGACTCTTCTTACTTAGCACTTTCAGTAACACTCTAATGCAGACATTCTTTTTTTTTTTTTCTTCTTCTTCTTAAGTGAAGCATCTTTTAAGCAACACTACATTTTTAAGAGTTCAGTAATAGAATACTGAGATTTTCACCTCAGGGTTACTAAATTCAATATGGCCCAGATCAATAGTGACTCAAAGTCATCACCATTTGATGAGAATTTGAAGCTCAGGTTAAAATGTATTATGAGCTTGGACTAGCTCCTAGTGAATAGCTTCATAACTGACACTAACAGGTATGGTTGCTGGCAGTCTCAATATAGAGTCTTAAATTCAATGGGCGCACAGAGTGATTTACTTTCTGGACCTACAGCAACCCCTCTGAGTCAGGGCTGAGGCACACTAGCAGGACACCAGGAGGAATCTCAGACTGATACTTGCTTACCTGCCCCAAGAATAAAAGAGCTTTAGAATACAGACAGACTTTTCAAATACCAGACTTTTGTCATTGCTTAGAAAGAAAAAATAAGTTATTTCAAAACTAGATGACCTCAGGCAGCACACTAAAACAGAATAAACCTTCCCCTCAAAGGCCAATTTATTAAAACATCTGGTTTACACAGCACCTTAATCCTGCTAAGATACAAACTGCTTGCTTAAGAAATTAACATTTTTTAAAAGCCTGGAAACTGCATTCAGGTAATCCGTCATATGACATTTGATTAGAACAAGCACCACGTTATTTGCTACTGAAGAGAAAGCATACTCAGATTTCAAAGCAGCACAGATGTGGGAAGATTTGAGGCAGAAGAGAGCAGGTGGCAGGCTAGCTAGCAATTACGAAATGTGTAAGTTTATAAAATTACTAAAATTTAATTGTCAAATCTATACATTTTACACTAACAAAATAATAATCTAGCATTTGTATGGCATTTTGCCCCTTAATGTTATAAAGCAGAAAGATCTCTTTTGCACCTTTAAAGTTATTTTATATTGTTGTTCCACAGCCAGCTTTCAAATAAAACCTTCCCGATGAAAAAGCTCACTCAGTTACCAATATCCTATCTCTGAAGCACAGTGCTTTGATGGCCCAGGCTGAGAAAAATAAAAACACAAACTGCATTTTAACCAGAAAAGAGCTCAGTACCAGATGATCAGAGTCTACAGTTCCACAATTAAGAAAAAATGGTAACTACCATGTTTCCAGCATCTACCAATAAGCTGTGTAAAAACAAGGCTTATGCATACTTCTGTTTCACAGTATTTTTAATAATTGCAATTTAAAGGTAAAAAGTATAGCAGATGCAGAAGAAGTATCTTATCTAAGCTTCCCAAGCTCTGTGCACAAAAACAGTTTTTACTACTCCTGCTTTAGTAAATCAAGCCAGGTGCTCCTGCAATATCAAAACCACACAAATGCCAAGAAGTGCTGCAGGATAACATGAAAAACAAAAATAATGAGAAACATAATTTTCTATCCATACATCTGGTCCAGCTGGAAGGGATCAGGCACTGTCTTTCTCCACCTTTATCTCCCCTTTACAGACCAAGCAAATATCAAAAGGTCAAAAGTATTCACTCCTCATTGAGACAGAACTTGGAACTCTGTCTTCAGAAACAAATTAGTCAAATAATGATATGGAACGAAGAGATGATTCCAGTGGAGAACATGAGGAATCTGTAAACCAAAAGGAATTATAATCCTGGTCCCACTGAAGGCAATAATACATCTCCCATTGATTTCTCAAGGGCCAAGATTTTCATGAAACAACAACATTATTCACATAAACAAGGAATTTTCATGAAAACAACATGTTTTACAAATCACATAAAATCAAATCAGAACAAAGAATATGAGAGAAATCCCTCTGAGAAATGATTCATCAATAAAATGATTCCAAAAACAGTGAATATGTATATTCTTGCATGAATATTTCCAGAAATGACAGAACAAGATCAGATGTAACAAACTATGTCCTCTAATAAGCTGTTTTTCTTTCTACAAGCTCCACATAGTAGGTTGCTCAACAGGAAAGTAAAGGGTTAAATGACTACTAAGTAAAGCAATAGTGGCTTACCAACATATTCAAGCCACAAAATAATATACCTCAAAGAAAGTTCATTCCATCTAAATTTCCCTTAATTTCTAACAAGTATACACAGAACATGCTTTCCATTCGCTTTTTAATGACAGATTAAAAAAAAAATCAAAAACTCAGGCTGAATCAATTAGGCTATTTATCTCAACAACTTGAAAAAAGATCTTGCAGAGCTTCTCCCTTTCAGAAACAGCATACAAACAGTGACAAAACAAAAATAATTTCAGAAATAAACTTTTTCATTACTTGCTTTGAAGAGTTTTGTTGTATCAGCATGAGAAGGACCTTTTAGTAATTCCTCTCAGGCTCACAGTCATATGCAGTTTGCATGAATAGTATAAACAGCTCTATATGAATATGCAATTCAGTTTCAGGTAAGTATATGATTTCCTACATAGATATATAGATCCCCCTCAGGAGTCTCACTACTTCATTTCCATGCTCTCAAATACAATTGATTCAGCTTGCACTATTTCCAACAGTTTAAGAACAGGATAGACAGAAAGGTTTCATGAATGGTGTAGGTAGCAATGCTTGAGTTATGCACCTCCTCCTGCATGTGTTCCCAAATCTGAATTCAAGCATCCTGGCTGCAAACCAAATTCAATATTTCCTTCTCTCCCAATTTCTGAAAGGTAGTAAGTCATAACAAATTATTATAATTGTACCTAAAATACAACCAGAATGGATTGGAAAAATAATGCATCCAGTTATTTTCCCAACAGCTTCCCTTTTCTGTTCTAAAACGTCATCTATTTAACCTTCCTTCATAAATATTATTTTCTAACTTTATTGCTGACCTAGCCTTTCTGTTAACTTTTTTTTTAAAAGCACAAGCATCAAAACTATAAAAACTCCTAAAGGTGGATAGAACACTGCTACAGAAATGCAGAAAAATTACCTCTCAGTTCTGCAATACTGATATTATCTGAGCATCTTCCAATAGCTCACTTTCTTTTAACATTTTAATATTCTAGTCAGAGAGCAACAACGTGGCAAGACAAGCTTCTTATGGACATAAACTCGGTGTGTTCTCAAACTCGGACAAAAGAATAACTTTACTATGCTATAAGCACATTTTCAGCCAGCTATGTAACCTTATGAAAAATATGAAAAACATACCTCTTTCTCCTTTTCTTGGTAGATCATTTTACAATGCCTAAGAAGGAAGCTGTTTTCTTCTCTACAACCTGTTCTTTATCTACAGTACTTAAATCCAACAGTGACCAAAATACTAGATCACAGAGACCAACCCAACAACTAAACAGAATCTAAACTTTTTATCAAGCTGAGCACTCTGCATGGTACAGCACTTCCAAAACACTAGTCCATGGATTAGGGGCACCTCTAAAGTACAAATGTCAGCAGTGCAAAGCAGCGTATGAAGGATATTAAATTAATTGCAATCATCTACACTACTTGGGATACCAACAGAAGGGACAGCAACTCCACTTTGTACTCCTGGAAGGATAACTAAGTCACATACTACTTTATCAAGCCACCACATGGATAACAACTCTCATAACTGGTTGGCTGGACATAGTTCACAGCCTTGAGCTACCACAAAAGACAACAGTAAGGAAAAAAAAGAAAAATAAAGCTAACATGCTTCCTTTTAAGTGAAGAATAACAATCTTGAGAAAAATTCTGATGGCAAACTGATTTATGAAAGAGCAACTTTTTTCTAAGACAAGCAGAACCGAGAGGTGAATGTTACATCCCACTTGATTTCACATCCATGCAAGTGGCAAGAGAGGGATGCTGACCGAGTTCACATCCGTGATGTGAAATGAAGGAAAATAACTATTTCTAAAATGGAGGATGTGTTGAATGACAGTTAGGAACAATTCACTTGTGGCACAACCATTTTCCCAGTGAGCTTATTACAAATCATATGACACAGCCAGTCTCATATTACAAACAAATGGCTCCTACAGGCTACTAGAGCCAGTAATGTATATTCTCCATTGCTTTGTACAGTTTATGAATCTGTTTCCCTCCACTACTGCCAATGTTGCACCATGATAATATATTAGCTATCAAGGAAAGGAAGCACACCTCATCACAGTTTGTTTGGGTCAAACACCTTACCCAGACGTATACCCAAGAATTGCCTGTTTGTCCCTAAGACATTGATCCCTTTTGTGACAGCATATAATTTAAAAAAATACACTCATTAATCAAAGCAGTGAGATTCAATACTTAACTTCCAGCTCTAGGTGTAGAAAACCAAGTTAATTTCATTGAGGACATCTGAAAGGATGTACCTCCAACTTGTTCTCTCTGTAAAGACACAACTTCTATATACTCTGTGTGAGAGGTGCAAATTTAGATGGAATAGGCACAGTCTTATTCAATTTTTTCATTTGCATGAAAGTTCAAATACAGACTCAATTTCCATCAGAGGGGAAGGTGAATTTGGGGATCCAGATAGACGAACATGCAACCAACCCAAGCCACTGTAAACAAACAAACATCTTCTCTCCTTTAAATATTTGCCCACACAGCTTGGTAAGCAGAGCTGTTCACAGAGGTGCAACTAACAGGAATCCAATCCACAGGCACTTCCTGAATTAAGGTAAACAAAGCAATGACTGTTCTTAGCTCTCAGACAATTCATCTGTAGAGTTAAGGACCCAAGCCCTTACTTTCTCTAAGCACGTGAAAATATGATCCAGTGCTAAGGATTCTCTGTCTCAGTCCCTTAAACAGAAGTCAAATATTAAGCACATTTGTAGAATTGATTTGTTATAGAAACATAAACATAATGCAGATGTACTAAATCATACAAAAGTAAGAGCAAGAGAAAACTGACAACTGGGAAGTCACGAAACTTAGGAATCCAATAGTAGCAGATGATTAAACAGGTCAGGCAAAATTCAAATTGTATTAGTAAAGAGTTTAGGTCTGGCTAAAAATGGAAGAGTATTTTTCACAGGCTTGGAAACAAATGAGTAAGCAAATCTGCAGCAGAGAGGAGTCAACAAATGACAGCAGGAACTTCTTTCACTATTACGACACTGAAGTCAATGTATTGCCCTAACTGCACTCCAAACACACCCTTTCTCATGTGTCTTCCAAGAAAAGCAGATTTTTCAAGTCAGGAGACCAATTTACAGCGTTTCTTCTGTGATTTGTGCATCTCAGTTCTAAGAAGAAAACTGTACATTTTCAAGCCCGTATGATTGAATAAAATTTACCAGAATGCAATTATACTAACCACCACTGAGAACTGTTATCTCTGAGGAGAAAGAACCTTAACAAAAGGCCTAAATCGACTTGTTAGGACTTTTCCATATGTCAGATGAAAAGCACAAAATACACAAGCAGTTCCATAATCAAAAGATAGTACACCTGCATATTAAGAAGCGAAGGTTCCTTCTTTTACCTTTGCCTTTTTTTTTTTAATATAGAAGAATCTATTCTTGCAAGCAATATATTATTAACTGCAATTAAGAGAAAGAACTAAGCCTTATATAACTTGACAGCATTATGTTCTACTAATTTCTAGTGAACAAGAATAGTCATAGAGAGCATTCATACAGTTTAATCAATGACATCTTATTATAACAACATTTCCAGTATCATTACACAAATTACATTGAACATTGATGTAATTTTTTCTGTTATGTCTCTGGCAGACAATTACTACTTCTCTAGAATTCAATGGTATATGAATACTGTGGTAGTATACACACACTATTCCATTTTCCTAAGAGGCAAGCAAATGAAACAACATTTAAAATACAAAACAAAGGTGAAAGATTTGGAACTTACCTTCTTTTTCTGTGTTCTGTTCTTGCCTCCCAGCCAATCATCCATCTGTTCCTCAATCTCTTCAATTGAAGCTCCATGATCATATGATGGTATATATGCACTTGATTCCAGAGCCATGTACACAGGGAATTCTAATTTTGGTTTCTTAACTTTAGGCTTCTTCTCCTCTATACAAAAGTAAAAAAGAAGAAAAAGTCATCATGGCTAGGCTTCGTGAACGAAGATTTGGGAGAAGAAAAAGTAATGCTACTAGTATTGTAGAGATCTGTAATTCAGAAGCAGGCTTAGCTCCTCAACTCTTAATCCTTTATTAAAATTTCCACTGAGGAAAGGGCTTCAATTTCTTTGTTAAAAAGAGAATCAGAGTTTTGCGTAATAATTCTATTTTTAGAAAATTTTAGTAAATAGCGATGCACCCACTTAACCCCTGTTCCATCTGACCTACGCCTTAAAGGGCCAGATGAGCTCCTCAGAAACAGTTGGCTCTTGTTACGGCTACACTGCCTGGCAATGAAGATTAGTACAGGCAAAAGCACAGGCGCTGTTAAGGGATCTCGGAAGTTTAGTTAGGCTCAGATAAACTGGCAAAGGTAGAAAGGTGAGGTTTAGTCTATTTTGTATTACTTTATGGTCAGCTGAGTTAAAACTTCTGAGTCAATGCACAGCTTCTCTATTCTCCGATTTCTGCAACTACAAACTGTTCTGTTCTAGCACACAGACATTTAGGGAGGTTTAAATGTTGGACTCTGTTTCTCACGCTGATCACTGTTCTCTGCTCTGTCCTTCAAATCGTATCAAATGGGAGCAACAAACTTAGGGGATAAGAAGGAGGGACAACATAGCCTAAATCCCAGCAACTAAAATCACATCTGCCATACAAAATGACCTCAAAAGAAAGATTTAAGATGGAAAATTGACAGAACTTTTGGAAAGACATGATGAGCAGAAAGAGAAGCTTGAACACTCAGGTATGCCACTGAGACTCTTCTGTTTTTCACTCACGTTTTAAATATATGCTGTATTCCTGATAACAAGATGCTCCTAAACTGAAAGAGCTGATCTAACACCTCAGTGCAACCAAGAGGGAAGTTCTACTCTAACTCCACCTTCCCACTCTCCACTGCATGTTTCTGTGGTCCTCAGTCTTCTATTGTGCTTGACAGTCACTTAGCAAACTAATTCAAGTCACTAATTCTTTAGAAAATTACTTTTTATTCAAACAAAAAAAGTCCAAGTCATTTAAAGGTGGTGGGCAAGGAAAAGAAGAACCACACTTGCCAGGAACAAAGGGCCATAACACCAGCTTATCTGCCTTTGCAGCCATGCCCTAATACTTCAGAGAAGAAATGTCTGTTTTTCTTTTAAAAAGTATCTTGAAGAGGACAGAGGACTGTTCTCTCCAGGCTGTGATGAAGAATTTCTTTTCCTAACTGTATATGTGCAAAAACAGCACTCTGCAGATTTGACAAACTCCTAGGAACCGAATATTTAAGATAACAATAAAGGGAGAGAGAACTGCTTCATGGCACCTTTCAGAAGTCCAAAAGGAACAGGAAATTCATACACATCTTGAAAGTTAACAGAATGACTAATGATCCTTTAAACTTTTCACTGTTAGAGTTTCCCTGTACACTGTTCAGAGACCCGTTTTTGTGAAAAATCTCTAACTTTGCTTGCCAAATTACTCTGAATAAACGAAATATTAAGTAAAAACCTGTATTTGAAATTTTTTTAGCATCCCTCTATAGGCACACATAGTAAATATAATGAAATGACAGATGCTCCCTAAAAAACAAAACTAAGTGAAACCCCAAACCAGCACTTTTCTCATTGTGCAGATGTTATGAAAGACAACACTGGTGCAAAGTTCTTTTTATCCATTTCCAAAGGGAATTTTTATAGTCAAATCACATATATTTAATATTACCTCATTTTACTCTAAAACTGCCATGTGTAACAGCTTCTGGAGTCAGAGTTAAGATTTGCATGGATAAGTAACAATGGCTTCAACAGCTATTTATCCCAAATACATATTATGGCAAAAATATTCTAGGAAGTTAACTCAAATGACAATTTTCACCACTGCATTTCAATCCTTAAAAATAATCAAGTACACAGTACACTGGAATTGCTTAAGAGTGGAGACACACAACAACAGTTGGCTTTCCCTGTATCTTGCACCCCATCAGCTACTGCTTATTAATTTTCCCTCTCAAAATATGCAAATAGTTAAAGCCTGAATGCTTCTAACCAACATTAAAAATTAAGAGCGTAGCCTGCAAATAAGTCATCAGGCTCTTTCTGTAGTTTTGGAAGTAATTCTGTAACAGTATTTCCAGAACACACTGCACCCCACTTTAAAACGAGGTATGAGAGACAGTATCTAGGCTTTCTTCAGGCAGTTAAATGACAGAGAAGACCTAACATAGATAAGACATCCTCCTGTTTTCTGACTATCAAAGGAAGAAGAAATCCCACCTAGAGAAGATGGCTGTACAGCCTCAAACAAGCACTCAACCAGAGTTAAAAAAACCTTATCTCTACTGTCTCCCATGCATATACAAAAAGATGAAGGAGTTCAACATATCCCTTAAATACCACAATGGCTGTCATATTGAATTTACAAAAATAAATAGAATTGAAGTTACAGCACCTTTGACACAGGGCTCCCAATTGAGAACAGTTTCATCTCAGAATTTTCAAAGCCACTTTTTAGAACAGGCAAGCATATAAAAGCAGTTTAATGGGAACATCATAGAGGAGTTTAGATAGAGGAAGTTCAGAAGTTATGTTCAGAGGTTTGAAGACTCAACTTAAGGCAGCCAAGTACTGTTGCTCTTTCAGGTCAAGATGGAGAAAGCAAAATATCACTGAAACTATTTCATCCAAACAACCAAAGTCCACAGGAAATACCAGGGAAGAAAAATTCCCTCTTTCATGTTATCTTTTCATTATCAGCAATTCAATTGGCAGCCCAAAAGACACTTCCGATCTGGCCTGGTGCTTTCCCCTGAAGAGAATATGGATCAGGTTTTTTTGATGCCTAGACAGCTGAATCCTGTATCTGCTAAGGCTTGACAAACAGGAAGTTGGTGCAGCTGCCATCACCACTACCTAAAGTAAGGATGTGCTGACAGTAGTGACAAACGCAGCTGTGATTCAGTTTTGAAACACGAGTGTTTCCTTAGTACTTAGTGTCAGCTTCTAATGGTGCTGGGTTTAGCCCATCCACTATAACAGAACAAGCTTTTAAAATGCATTTTTCTCCTCCAGTCTCAAATATTGTTCTAATATTGTTACACATAAATCTAAGTGAAATGCAGGCAAAACATTCGGGAGATTTCATAGGTTCCTCTCAGTTTTGTGAAAGCTTGCTCACTACCTGCTGGAGACCCAATCAGAGCACCATGTCCTGTATGGGCACCAATATGCAGCAAACCTTGACTATGACCAGAGTTACTGGTGCTCATACAAGTAAATGCAGAGGAGAGAAAACAACCTTGGTAAAAAAAAGACCCTGATTTCAAGCTCAATAGGGTAAATTAATAGTTTACTCTCGTTACTATTTTCTGGGAACATCATGTACTTTAACTGCCAAATTACAGTGTTGAAACTTTTCTAATTTATTAAACAGGATTAAAAAACAGGCAAAAGCAGAAAGTAAATGGAATCCAAGAACGTATACACAATGGAAACTGTTTGATATCTACCACTCAGTGTAACATGATCAGTGTTTTACATGATTCAATACTTTACTTTGTCCTTCTGTAGCAGAAGACATTTGGTTTTATCACTTGCTGATTTCACATTGCAAGTATACTCATTTTCTATGAGTATTTTCCACCTTTAGAACTATCACGTTCTTTACCAGAAGAATAAATTTGACTGTGTATTTAGCAGTTTAGACTTAAAAAGAGGTGTGAAGCTATGTCCCCTATGTCTGAACAGCATATAAACATACCCATCACTGGGATGCCCAGAATTTAAGAGATAACACACAGCTAACTCTCCTAAAGTACTTAACTTTGTGTTTCTGAAGGCCTCCAATACTATTCCTGTACTGGCTATACATTTTAGTCGTTTTTGGTGCCATGATCTGAGTTTTTAAGTCTGATGAATTACTGGCACATAATCAGATACTTTGACCTTCCTCGTTAGTTCTTCCACCTTGTTACTACATTAATTTTATCAGTGGCAGAATTAATAGTATTTGGCTAATGGTTCTTCCCTTTAAAATATATCAGCTGTCAGATAAGGAACCAGCCAGCCTTTTTGGATTGAGTGCCAGGTAATAAAACAGTGGTTCTTCTTCCATAACAAGTATCAGAGGCCCCGTATTTTAAAATTTGCAGAAAAATATATACTGATTTTTCATGTTAGTTGATGTAAATGCAAAGAATTTGGAGACTTTTTCATAGAAAGAAACAACCGTTTCACATAGCAAGCCAAAAACAAGCACTGAAGTTCTGCAAAGAAAGTATGACATACCAAGTTGTAGCTCCCGCTCTCTGCAAGGCTTCTAAGCTTTAAGCATGAACAAGAATTCACAGAAAATATAGTCAAGGAAGACAGCGATGTCTTGAAAATCAAATGGACATCAAATGATATCTCATGCATTGATAAGCAAGAAATATGAACACACAGAGGCAGATAGAAAACATCTTTTTGGCAAATCAGTAAGATACTGCACTGAGATCTCTTTTTTCAACACTGTTCATTTACCTATGTAACTATGAAAGACAATCAAAGCTTTTAGAGCATTAAAATTTGTTTTAAACATGACAGAAAAATTCAGTTGCATGTGCAGCAATACAGCCAGACAGAACACAAAGAACCCAAAAGTCTGGAAAAGAATTTTACTAAGGTTTTAAAAATGGAGCAACCTATATTCAATATCAATGCAAATATGGCACAAACACACACATATTCAAAACAGTATCTACTTCTGTACTCATAATAAAGCCAATGGGATTATATGAATGCATCATGAGTTAGAGACACATATATACCTCTGCTATACTGAGACCTACCAGCTAGTTTCTTTTTGAGCAAGCTGACTAAAGACATGCTCAGGGTTGAATGCATCCTCAGCTACAAGAAACTTCTCACAGGCTCTAGATTTTGATGTCTTCCATCTTTTTCTCAGTGTCTACCGTTTCCGAAACTTCCAATTTCCCCAGAATACAAAAGGGTTAGAAACAAGCCTCCAATATTTAAGAGCTAATTTGCCTTCCAACAAGCATATAATGAAACATACATTCCTCTTTCAAATGAGACTCATACACTGAATGTTAGTAGAACATTTTCCATAAACTCTGAAGCAAGGTTTGCATGGAGAGGTATCGTACAAGTCTAGTTGGAACAACTGGGAAAAGCACATGAGCTTGCAAGTTCAAAAATTCTTTCAGCAGGCCTGCCAAAACAATCAGTGAAATGGATGATACATAGTTTGCCATAATTAGGCTTCAGAGGTAACAATTAAGTGATCAGAACATTCACACCCACACCAACCAAAAAAGCATGCATTGCATGAATTAATTTTCTCTGAACCTGCCTGTCAGCAAATCATTACTGAGCAGACATGTCAACACTGCCTTTTGGCAGGAATTCATACAAAACACAATTATCCAAGATATTTGTCAATTATTTGGAAGTAAAGTCACCTTCAGTATAGTGCTAGATTCCACCAGTCTGGTCAAAATAGTTTACAGTGAAGAGGAAAGCACAGGAAGAAGTAAGAACATGGACTGGCTGGTAGTCTGGGACCAATCAAACACATTTTTGAAAAATACCTTATGCCATATCTGCACTTACTAGGGGACTGTGTACAAGGAACCTCTCATGTAAGGGCTCACAGTTACAGTGAACAAGCAACCTGAAACAAGCTATCAGAGCAGGGAACTAAGGTAAGCTGTGATTCTGTAAACAGAACAATAATCACGGAAGTAACCTGATTTCCTAATTGGCAGATGACAAGCTTTAGAACATTATATACAAACACAGGGCCCAATACTCACCTAAGTACAGAAGATCCACAAAAATTAAGGGTTAAAATGCTTTGTATTAAGAAAAGCTGCAGATAAATAAAACTTCTAGGCACAGCCAAATGCCTAAAACAACTGAAATCTATAGCTAGAGAAATCCATACTGAAATTAAGATAGAAGTATAAAATAGTTAAATTAATTGTCTGAACAAACCATGAAGAACAGAAGGCATTTTGAGGTTTTCTGATCAATATCGTACCTTGTATAACAAGAAATGCAAAGCTAAAATGCATCTCTGATACAAGTGAAACAAGACAAGTCAGGGGAATCCGTATTTTTCACTAGCTTTTGCCTAAAAGGGTCTGAAATAAATACACTATACTAAACGATCTAATGATGTGTCCTATCCTAGGTTTCATGAAACAACATAAAAAGCTACCCAAGCAGCATGGTGTATTCTAAGCTGTCTGGAAAGGGAGAACAACCAAGCCTAACCAAACGTGATCAAATGGACAAAAGGTTTCACTACAGCTCTGGATGTTTGGTGGCACACAAAGAGTAAGAGTGCTGTAAGAATGCTTTGCTATAAGGCTCTATGTAGAGACACATCATAGTCACATCATACTACATCACACCATGTCATACAGGACCAACACAAAAAGGCAGCCCTGGTGATGCAGCCACGGGACTCCTAACTGTGGACTTCAGTTAAAGCTTGAACAATGGGAGTGGTAAGGAAAAAGCTGAAAACTACAAACTATTCAATGTGGTTTATAACTAGAAATAGATACTTGCCATAGATTGTGCCTTGTATTTGGCAGCAAGAATTCTGGATTTACAGTGCAAATATATTTGGTAACTGGGATGCCAGTGAAGAGTTTATCTGCAGTATCTAGCAGGCACCATTTCTTTAAAAAGGCATAGTCTATAAATAAATGTAAGTCTTCATACTGGAGGTCAGGAAAAAGAAACTAAGAAGAATGGAAAGTAAGAGAACTGCCAAGTCTAAGTATAAAGAAATATAGATGCTTTCCCCTCAAAATGGATGTGGTTGAAATAAGAGCTTGAGAGCTGCTAGAATTTGTCCTGATAACTACACAAACCTTGCAATTTAAATTTAAAAACTGTCCTGATACTGCATCCCAAAGTCTTCTTAGTTTCATGACTATTCGGTTCAGCTAATACATACTCTATTTTACATCCTGTGACCATAAAGAACAAGGCTACCTACTGTTGAAGAAGCCTTTCCTGATGCAGGGATCACATACATGTGACACTACAGGAGAGGAAGAAGTTGAAAGAAAGTTTATTAATTAAAGTACTTGCATTTAAAAATAAATTTTGTCTTCTGGTATGTAAATGTGAAAACTGCATGAGGAAACGTAAGGCAAACCATTTCTATTTTAGTGCCAAAACCACAGTTATCTGTAATTCCACACAAAACCATATTTCTTAGAAACATAAGGTTGTATTGTAAGTTGCTATATTTTTGTAAGCTAAAGCTGATATATTTTATGAAGGTAGAAATGATCATTTTGAAGGGATTGAGAAGTGATAAGAAACACAGCACAAGTGCCACAAAAATAAATCAAAAGTGTGCATAATAGTGACTTACCAAAAAAACTAGTCTTTCACACTCCTTACCAAATATAGCACTTTAATGACATCTCAATACTGCCTCTCATTCCTATTTTGCAAACTATATTTCCCTCCTCGAGTACCTGTCTCTGGGTTTAGTTCAAGCCACCTACAGAACACTGCACAGTTTCGGCAGGAAAGCAGACGTCAGACATGGGGGCAAACCAGCAATTAGGCCATGAAAAAACAAGCACCATAAAACAGTTATTGCTAATCAGCATGAGATACATTTACTCAATTAGATGGATGGAACTGTTATTATGAACTCAGATCCCAGGGATGGTCTCTAAAATTAAGAAGAATGGGGGCAAACAAAATGCACATTTGGTGATTTACAACCTTTCCATGCTAATTGGGAAGTGACAATGCAGAGCAATGTAATGAAATAAACAAATTTAGCAGATGCTTTGTGCACAAGCTTCAGAAAGAATGATATAATTTTTCTTGCCTACAGTAAATTGGAGTCATCTCTTGTTCCTCTCTCGGGAGTCTTATTTATTTTTTAAAAAGGTAACTGACAGCTCATTCTGCTGCCCAGCTATAGCACTGCTACAGCTGACTACATAACTCCTTGCCAAATTTCAAACTCTGCTAATTACAGGTGGTGACTCTCAATCCTTCTCTTTCCCTGCCAGCAAGCCTACCAAGGGAGGGCAGGATGCCAGCCTGTGAGACTGGTGAGGACTGGCCCCAGCTCTCATGAGTGACACCAGGTCACCTGGCAGACATGGGGGTCATGCCATGTTACACCCAGCAGTGTGCCAAGGGACAGGGTGGTGCTCCTGTCAGAGGTCAGGGGGGCCCTGGAGGGGGAAGTGAGCCAGCCCTGCACCTCTCATGTGTGGACATTGCTACTGAGGCAACATAAAAAAAGTGACCTTTCAATGGCACAGGAGCATGCACACTACAATTTTAATGAGTTTATACCTTCATTTGTACTGCTGCTTTCAAAAACTAGTCCTTTTGAAACAGTAGTTCACAGATTTCAATGAGAAATGCATGCCAGCTATTCTGAATAATGGGAATACATTGCTATCTGACAATTTAACAAGTTTTTAATAACCCAAGTCAAGACCCTTTTCAAGGGCCCATTTTGTGGTAGGTATCTCAAACATAATGGCAGGCCTCCCTAACAAGCATTAAATGCACTATTTTTCTAGATTTGGCCTGGGTCCACAGTGCTCACTGTTATCCATTTTCCCAAAATGGATTCAGCTACAGACAAGTTAGGAATTATTGCTGAAACTGGATCTCTTTGCTGATTTTACAGTATTAAGCTATTTTTTAAATATAAATAATGCAGCTGTATTTTAAGTGCCTAAAGGCTTATGCATACTCCAAGCTAGTAAATTATCACAGGGCACTCAATGCACTTGTCAGAATAAAGGAACTTAAAAGCATGCACTTAAGTACAGTAAATAAAGCAAGCATGCACATACAAACACAGAAAAATAACTTTTTAAACTGCCTTCAGAAAAAGGTAGGTTTAATCATTGTCAAAAGCAAATAACTGAAAGAAGAAAAGGAAAAAAGTCACCTATAACGTTTCTGAATACTTTATTAAGGTAAATGTTAATTGCTTTCTCTGGTCTTTTATAAGAGTGTAAAGACTTTAAAGTATTTATTTCAACAATAGCATGAATCCATCTCTGAAATCTGGATCCACGCTTTTGGAAATTCAAATCATGTTCACTTTCTATCACAAACATCAACTCAATATGCACAAAAGAATTATTGAACACAATATTAAAAAAATATTTATGGACAAAGAATACAAGAATGCTCAAAACCCAATATGTCACTTCAGAAAAGGTATACTTCAAGATCTATACATTTGAGATCTCCCCCTCCTGTAAAGCAACATTTCTAGCAAGGCTCTTTTGGCTATGATTAACTATCACCCAAGTTTCATGCTTCTATAGGAACAAACCAGCAGCCCACTGCAAAATTAGCAACAAAATTAAAAGCTTATTAAAATTTAACAGCAGTACAGAAATTATATATAAAGCATGTCATTTAGGAGATTATAAAAAGTTTTGTTCATACACATCCAGTGTAGAAGGCATATCATATTACATCTTTGTTTATTAAGACAGCGGTAAAAACTCACTCTGAAGTGTTTCAAGTTCAGCCTTAGCCAGGGCATCTTCTTTCGCCTTCATTTTTGTTTCTTTATATTCTACATATAATTGTCTGGCATCCTTTAAGAAAACGTTGCAATGGCATTAGCATCCTTATACAAACAAGTTATTGCAATGGCTCTGTTTTAAGTTCTCAATTAACCTCGCAAAAAAAAAAATTAAGATACATTTCTTTCCTTGAGTTACAGCAATTTTCAGTCTACAAACTATTGGCTTAGAATGTAGAATTTGTGTAATAAAGGTTCAAAATGTAATAGCGTTGATATTACAGACTACGATGCTCACTGACAACCTGAAAAGCAAAATGGTTAGAGAAACTACCTACAGCTTTGGAAGAGGCCATGTACCCCACTTTGCTCACATCAGCAATCTGGAAGTTCAAAGGAGGAGGAAAAGTTTTTAATTAGCATAGTGTGTGCAGGGACAAACAAAGGCAATTGCTAGGCAGCAGTCACCTTAGTGTGAACTCATTAAGGTAACACTAACTGCATGTTCCAGCTTGTTCCCCTTTCTTTTTTAAACCAACTTCTATATTGCTATTAAAGTGTTGAAAATATTATGGGTTTTTTCTCCAAGGATTAGATTCTAATTTGAAATCAGCATAGCAAACGTATACATAAAACCAGAAGTCATGTCCACAATAAGGTTCACGTTTCCAAAATCTGATGAATTAAACTGAAAGCTTTCCAATATGAACAACCAGATTGCTGAAGTAAGAAATATGGAGAGTTTTCTTACTTTCACTGACCAGTTTAAGAGATTTCTGTACTCATTCAAAACCAAGGAATTTATAATAGAAATGCTGAAATAGACAAGTTGGTATTTCTCTTTTCCAAGCATGCAGAATATCTATTGTATTACATAAAAATTAAGTACAGTATTAGGTAAACCTAATTTTAATTCTTTATAGCCAAAAAGAATTTCTTGTTGTTATTACACTTAACAGGACCACTTTTTACACAATTTAAAGTTTAATGTAGAATGTATTTTAAAACAGTAGTAAATATTTTTTATAATTTCAACTATAATCCCACAAATTTGAACACAACCTTGTATCATTAACACGAAATAAGACACCTTAAAAAATCTTGAAAAGAAAAAACTGAAGTAAGCAGCCTCCAGTGGTAGAAATCATCTAAAAGCTTTTCCTCCTGCAAAGATACTGTGACACAATAGTTGTTCTTCATGTTACACTGGCACCTACTCCTGCAAAGATACTTGAGGGAGGTGGGAAAACACAGGACAGAAACCATGACCCTGCTCTAAAGCAGAACTTTGTAATGTTTTGGAGGTACCTCATCAATACAAGTCAGCATGCAAACTGCCACAAAAGATCAGTAAGGTTCCATTTCCTTCCAAAATACCTCTTCTTACTCTCTGTCTTTACACTGCGTGCAGGAAATGGGAAGTTATGTTTCTTTGCCAGGGGGATGTTGGAAATGACAGAGTACAGAAGCACACAGAAGTAATTTTAGAGTGTGATGGGTTGTTTTTTGTAGGCCTTCCTTGGTAACCAGGGTCAAGATCTAGGAAGTATTCCATCCCATCTCTTTACGTAATCAGGTGTATATAAACCGAAGGAGGAGGTGTTCTCTCTCTTTTTTGCTTTCTTTTCCTTCTCGGGCTCGCACGCTGACGAGCTCCCGGTGTTTGGGCCTGGCTTATCTGTGTTCAGCGAGGCCTGCTCTGGGGGTTGTTTTGCCTGGGCTGGCGGTGAAGGTTAAGAATCTGCTTTTCTAAGGAAAGTATTGAATTTACTATTGTATTGGTTATTTACTGAGTTAATTTCTGAATTTAGATTGTATATATATTTGTTTTGTCTTATTTTTCCCTATTTTGTCTCCCTCTCCCCTTTCCCTTCCCCTTGTCCCTTATTGGGGTGGTTTGGGGTCCCTGTCTTGTTGTGCCTAGTATATAAATTTAATATATGTAAATATATATATATTCCTTCAATTTTCTCTTGCTGCTTTTTGCCGTTTCGGGAGAGGGAGGGGGGAATCTTTCTTGTGAGGTTTGGCTGTTGGCAGAGAGCCAACCCGAACTTTCACATAGAGTTACGTAAGTTTTTGTTTATGGAACATAACAGAAGAGAGCATCTCACATGCTTGCAGTTTTGAGGATGGGGAAGAGGGGGTTTTTTTGATGTTTTTAGTAGAATCATGGCCAAAACAAATGTGCAGGTACAGGAGGACTAGCATTAACAGCAGATCTGAAGGCTTTGAGGAAGCATACTCAGTTTCTATGTTAGAACACTGAATTACACAGTTAGGATCAACACTGGTTCTCTTTTCAGTTTACCTGTAATATGAGTTCTCTACTACATATGAAAGCTTTCCTTATACTCTCCAAATCTGGACTATTTGCATCATCAAGAAACAGGAGCAGCTATAAATGCAATGGTTCACTTCTGCTATAACTTTGAGACATTTGGGTTGTGTGGCATACACAGGACTCAGATATACTGATATCCAAAAAACACTTTTGTTTAAGGCTATGATTTCAAAATGGCTACAATTAACTGGCGTTTAAATTTAACCCATTTGACACTGAAAGCCAATATTTGATGCTAAATTCTGGTGTAAAATCCATTATTGCTTGTGGGATCTCCAGACAGCAGGCACTAGGGGGTAACTGTCAATCTCTCCAGCACGTCAATCACAGAACAATTGGAAATGTGGCTCAGATGAAAATGAGACACAATAGCTGAACAACAAAGAAAACTAGTCAGAAGCACATAAATGAAATTTGGTACTATTGTTGCTTTATAGATATAAAATGGATTATCACTACAAATGGAGTAATATGCAGGTAACAAAGGCAACATCAGCCTTTTATCTAATTGGTAAGTTTATTATGGCTGGTACCATAATGGGGGG
>VXBX01007996.1:348613-401460 GCA_013400415.1 Scytalopus superciliaris | reverse complement strand
CCTAAGTAAAGATTTTAGCCACAGAGACAAATTTTATGGGTATTAAACCTTATAGGTCAAAATGAAAAAAACACTGGAAAACTGCTTAAAATAGGAAGTTCTATGAAGAAAACTTCTGTCTCTGCATAAATAAGCCCATTTCAATTTACTCCTCATTAGCTTTCAATCAGGCTAAACATGAATATTTGGTTTCAAGCATATTCAGTTTCGGCAGTATAAGTATTTAAAATTAGATTCATGTTCAGATTTTTCTACTTTTCCAAAGTGATAAATTTAAGCAGTCATTTTGTCTCAGCACAAACATTTGAGGGCCCTAAAGACACTGGCAACATAGACACAGCCTTTTCCAATCTAATGTTCCTTCCCCAAGATTCAGTAACGATTTTACAGCTCAAAATATATGCAACATCAAAATCTTATACATGATGTAAACTTCACCTTCAAGAGGTAATAAACATAAGAAAATCAACATTTTTTACTTCTGGAAATGGAATGATACAGAGGAAAAGAGACACACAAATACAAAGCTTGGAACTGTTCTAACTAAAAGCTCCACCTTACCTAACCAGAAATATTTTGTTCTCATTTGCAGGAGCTTAAGAAGTTTTCAAAAGGAACATCAATACAAATAAAGTACTTCCTCTCACCATCAAAGCAGTAACATGTAATTAGTTAAGCAAAAAGAATAAAGAAGAGGTTTATTATACTATAATTTCAAATAAAGACTTTCCAAAAAGGAACAGAATAAAAAATGAATATATTGAAAATGCAAAATTCTTATCTTAGTATTTCTAAATTATATTTAAACTGCCATATATAGGAAGTTCCTATGTTTACTCTCATATTTAATAAAAAACAATTCAAAAAGTGTTGTGGAATAAAAAATAAAAACATTTATTATAGTTTCAATATTTTAATCACAACTAAGAACAAAGAAAACAAAAAAATTCTTGAAAATGTAGTTTCTCTCTTTACATCAGTATTGTCTCTTGTTAGTAAATTTGAGATTGCCAAGACAAAACTGAGCTTGAGTTATGCAGAAATACAGAAATTCCTGATACTGGACACCCAAGGGGTTTTAGTTTTTTTTTTTTTTTCTTTGTTTGTTTGGGGGTTGGAGGTTTTGTTTGGGGTTTTGGGTGCTTCTTTGTTTGTTTGTTGCTTTTAAATCAACAGACAAAGCATTTATTCAAGCTGTACTGATTCTAGAACTAAAAACTTCAGTTCTGTCTGTCTGGCCTCTCAACTTTTGGGGAGGGTGATGAGGTTCTATTCGCTTGTTTAAGTGTTTTGTTTCTTTGGGGTTTTTTCCTTCAGTTAATCTTGCTGGTTTTCTGGTCTACCTTAGAAACACTGGAGATTAGGAGAAAGCAGGCAAACATTGTGGAAACAATTTTCTGCATTTGCCACATATGAATCTTCACTTCAGATTCTGTGATAGCATCAGCTCCCCATTTTAGTTCTCTGAGTAAGGGACTGATACAAGCAAAATGCATCCCCTCGGAATTTGCAGTTAACTGAAAACTTTCCCACAAGCATACTTAAACCCACGATATTGAAATAATTTTCTTTGGACTAATTTTTATTAAATCAATCTATAGACTTAAATATTTGTATAGAGACCCTGAGCCAGTTTTGGGGGGGTTTTGAGTGCAGTATTATTGTGCAATTTATATTAAAAAGAGATAACAAGGAGCTAAATTAAATTTACTGCAACAGCTGACCTTCAATTTGCTGTTTCTACACAATAAAAATGCTAGCCTTTATAGCACAGCAAAAATACTCCTTCTATGGGTTTCTCAACTAGTGATTTCAATGTGTTATGGTAAGAAAGAATGTTTAAAAAAAGAGTTGAACATTATGATTTATATTTCTCTTTGGCATTTTTGCCCAAAGGCAATCTAGTAAATAACCAAGAATTACATTACTTTCTGCTTTACAATCAGAAAACCATGCTTTGACCTTGGAACAATACCAGGTGTGGCGAGGCTCCTCAGCTGTGTACAGCCTGGGTGCAGTTGCAGTGGCTGCACCAGGTGACCAGCAGCTGGCTGTGCCACTGCAGTGTCTGCTGGCAATTCCACGTGCCCCGTGGTGAGACAAAGGCAGCCAGAAGAGGGAACAGAAGCCAGTGCTGCAAGGCCTCTCTGGGACCCATTTCACAGCCCAGGAAGCCTCATACCCCAGCAGACCAGTTCCATTAACTGAGAGTCAGTATTGCCTCACACACACGAGCTGCTCTCAGAGCTACGCTCCTCTGACACGTGTGGGAGGACGTACAGTAAGTGATTTGAAGAAGCTGCCACAGCACAGCAGGCAGTTAAAAGCAAATTTGTTTACTGTCTTACGTTTACTTAAAACTTCTGCTATGCAGCACATTTTGTCTCCAGAGCCTCAAACAATACCCTGTTAGACACAAATTATTTTTGCTCACTTGCATACACCCAGAATATGTGTTTTACCATTCACTCTCCTCTGACCTGCTTCTAAGCTTCTAATTGACCTCAGGGTCAAGAGCTTCATCCCTACTTTGGTTCTCCCAACAGCTGTGAAATAGCAAGAAACAGAGCAAATGGGCAATCACTCGTGCCACACATACTGCAATTGCTCGCTCCCCACAAATTATATCAACATTGGTGCTGTACAGTAAATTGGAACACATCAAAACCTTGTAAAGCTGGGGAATGAAGAGATATTTAACCATACTGACTTGAATAAATCCCTTTTCTGAAAAAAAAAATCTTTTTTAAGGCATACATTATTAAGGGCAATAAATTTTGTTTTAATCTCACATAATTTTATATAAAGTTACATGTGAAGACAAAAACAACTCACAAATACATTTGCTGATCGAATCAAATCTTGCTTAAAAGCTAACTTGCCAAAGGAGATGCCCTGCTGGCAAAGCCTCTTGAGTTTAATGACACATTGCCAATCCGTTTAAGGCCAAAGCTGAACCATCTCTAAACAGGTGTTGAATTGTGATCACGGATTAAAAGAAAACCTGAGGAAAAAATGCCAAGAAATTAAACACCTCTGGGTCACTAGTTTGAATCTATTCCAGGCTACTAAATCAGCTACAGTAATTACCATCTGGTAGTCTACATAAAAATAAATTACTGGCCTTTTTGTTTTAATTCACTTTGTGCTACACAAAGGTCTTTATAAACACAAGTTTCAATTGTAATTGAAAGCTTTGTTGATAATCTCACTAGGTTATACCCAGTGCAACTACGTATTGAGCTCGAGCTGCCTTCTCATTACCGGTGAGCCACCAGAGGTTCTCCCAACAGCTCACTGCAAGGGTGTGTGCACTACACCTACAGGATTAGAGACAGAAGAAGGACACTTTATTTTCTTAACAAGAATCCATTTCTGTCTGAAACAAACAAAATGCTTTCTGCTTCATTACCCTCAGGACAAGGGCTCATAATTTAGTTGGTAAAAATAAAGACGTTCATTGCTAAACTTCACCACATAAATGTGGAGTTGACAGGAATACTAAGAAACACTCCTATTTTCTGTTTTCTGAAGGAAATGTTTTGTGAAGAATAATTAACACCATTTTTTTTAAAAGATCACTTTTCTTAAGTAGTATGTCTGCACATCCAAAGAAAAAACTCTAGTCAGCTGTTTTTGGAATAAACTGCAATTTACTTGTGACAATTCTCTCACAAAAGACAACTACACTTAACAAAACTGTCTGTTCCATATTGCACACACCATTTGAACTGAAATTCTTGCACACTCCATGTAGCTAGTTTATTCCTTTTAGGAAGAAATTTCAGTATCAAGAATCATTTTAATTTGGGGGGGGGGATTGCCCCCCTTTTCTTCTTTTATGTCGTTTTTTTAAATACAATACCTTCTTCCAGGTCAATCTCATGAAAGAGTTAACCATAAATGGCCTTAAAAACAACTTTCATTCTTTTTCTATCTTTCTCTTAGCCTACATTATAAGAATTAAACTTGGCAATAGTCAAAGTAATTTACACTCCACCTAATGCTTCTTTCACAGCACAGGTATTTGGTTTATGATAAATTTTATGTATTCTTCTCCCTTTGCTGCTTCAAACAAGCTTAAAGATGCTGTTTTCACCCCTAAATTTAACTAAACTAAATGCATGGATATAAAAACCTATGTAGCCTCTCTCAAAATACAATTGTCAACAGTTAAAAAAACCCACTCATTTTCTTAGTTTCTCTCACCCATTTTTCTTCCAGTTCCTTGACATAAAACGCAGGCTACGATAAAATGGCACAGGCCATCAGAAGGGCATGCAAACAAAGCGTTTTTCTTCAGTGAAGGCCCACCTTAATTATTTTAAGTGCCTCCTTCTGAAATCTGACATTTTGAAGGAAGAAGGGAAGTAGGGGAAAGACACTCAATTGGAAAAATGAGAGCCAGGCATGGGCAGAAGCTCAGCAACCTGAATCCTCAGACAGAGCTGTTGTAAGTAGAATATTCACATTAACTAATGGGGGGAGAGATGGATGCAAAGTAAAAGGAATTCAATATGAAAACTGAGAAAAAGTTTAAATATACCTCTCCTTGTATTTTTTGTTTTGTTATTTTTTGTTGTTCTTGGTTTGGTTTTGTGTTTGGTTTTGGTTTTTTTTAATAAAGTCTCCTCTGAGAAAGAACTTGTGTACATAGGCAGGTGGTTTCATTTCCTTAATTTGAGGAAACAGTTCAGTTGTTTCACTGTCAGGGCTCTAAAAAACCTTAATGGCAGAACAAACATTCAATTAAAAGTACTGTTAACTCTTACCCTATCCTGTTCCAAACAGGATTCATTTAAATATGGATACATTTTTACAAGTTCTACAATTGCACTAGGTGGAAATGAATGACAGCCAAATTTGAAAACAATTTGTTGGCTCTTAAATGACTGAAGAAATCATTTAGATTAAAGAAATGAACAACTAAAATTTGTAGCATACATCCTGGTGTCAACCACTGCAACACCCTGTTAGATAATTTGCATATGTAACCTGGACACTCAACACTACTCAGTATCTGTAGGATCCTTTGTCTGCTAGAAAAACTGCCCTAGTGATTCTACTTACACTAAAAGCATAAAATACTCTAAAATCCCAATCCTATGTTAGTGCATTATTGCAGAGAAAAACACTTATATTCAAAACAGGATTGCTATACCATGGTATAATATTAAAAGTACAGATAAGTTTTTGCTCTATGTTGGTAATTGCAATTAAGGTAGAACTTGACAAAATGTTAAATATAATTCAAAAAGATGCCAGAAGTATCTCTATCTGGGTAGCCACAACCTACCGGGTATCTTTCAGCTGTCATTTCAGAAAACAGCTCCAACATGGGGTCGCTGCTGCTCTCACACTCTTCAGGAGAGGTAATGCTTCTTTAAGTATTGTTTACTATTAAGCTACAGTAGTTTATTTCAGTCACCTGAAGTCCTGAATATTCTTAATACTGAAGATTACTTATGCCTATTGCATTTTGACTTACATGATTAGCAGGTCATATTAAACACATTAAACTATTCTGACAGGCACAGGAGCTGCTTTTTGAACAGCAAATCTGAAACCTGTAATACTGATGTAACACTCTATCTTAATATCATTAAAATAATAAGAAGCCCATAAGAAGTCCTAATTTAAAATTATTCATGAATCTTATTATACTCTGTATTTTTTTTTTAGTATTTTGCAATCTAGGCAAAAGGGAAAGTACTGGAATTATATATAAAGTTTCAAAAATGCAGCAACAGAGTTTGCTGATCTTAATTATATTCTATCTGATTCACCTCAATGAGGGTTGAACATCAAAGCCTAATTTGGACACAACAGTTGATTACTCAGAATCAATTTGCTTTAAAATATGCAAAAACATTTTGCATATTTAATAAAATAGCCACAAAGTTTGGATAAAATTTTTTGAAAGAGGAAGAAATATTAATTTTTGCATCTCTTTGCAGGAAAAGTTAAAGGCTATAAAAATGGATGCTGAAAGACCAGACCAGCGCTTATAACTTTTACAAGGCTTTTGCTAACAGAGTAGGAATTCTGAACTAAAGGCTTTTTCCATCTTGAACACAGACAAAAACTGAACACTGATGCCATCTATACTACTTATAACATTTAAATTAAGACTCAATATTTCTGTAAACCAAAGTAAAATCCACCTTACACTCCCTGATCCATATTAGAAGTGACAAGGGTATTAAAAACAAAACTGTGTATTCAAGGGAAATGAAAAGAAAGAGCAAGCGATATTAAGAAAGTTATTCTGATAACTGATCTGTTTACATTGGCTGAATACCAGCTAAATTTTACAGTTTACAGTACTAGATTAAAAACCATAATTGTGAGCAAGTCTGCCACACTGACGTTCAAAAATTACAACAATACTTTTGTTATTTTATCCTAGTAATTCCAGGTATCAACTTGTATCATTATCCAGTGACTTAAAGAAAGGAAACTCAATCAGAAAAAGCAATTTCACTGTTAACCCAAATTTAAATGACATATTAAAATTTGCTGTGAAAGTATGGCATAGCCGATTTGAGATAAAAGGACTTCTGTTAACATCACTTAAAAGACATTGCTCTTCCTAATTAGATGGATATATATCACTCCTCTCCCATCATTTATTCTTGTAGTTCTGCCTAACAGAAACTGCTCCCCTAACATATTAATATCCATTTAGAATACATTTATATTCCCATGAATTTATGTTATTAAATTTGCCTTCACAGTCATTTTTATATACATATATATATATACTCATGCACAAACATACATGGTATGTACTTGAGCCAAAAAATTAATTAAGAACAAGTGCTACACATCTGATTATGCATAATAACACCATCAAGAAAAATAAAGTAATACAATTTAAAAGCATTACTATTACCTGGAATAGCTGAGGTAAAGCTTTCACTGTGAGACAGAACCATATTCCCAGCTTGCATGGAAGTAAGTCATGCCATTGTGGTTTTTCCAGTATTCTGCAGTCAAATAAAATTGTAGATTTTTCACTATTGCCACACAATCTCAAAGGCAGAAAATTCCTGTTATATTTTTAGATGATTAGCATTTGTCAGCTTCCATAAAAATGTCTAACTACATTATACTGAAGACACATTTTGAATATTTAATTCAAAATATGTAACAGTTAACTTCTAATCATTGCTGTATTTTAATCTCTTAAAAGGGCTTTTCTTTAGGAAAATAAATTCATAAGCCACACAATCAGTTTATTAAAAAAAAACAAACAGAACACTCAAGCCTCAACCAAGTGCTCACAAGTGCTGACAACCAGATATGAAGACTGTAGCATAAACAAAACAATACATAAAAATTAATGTCATTTGCAGTTCACTGGAGCATTACTCACTGATGTCATCAGGAAAGACGACAGGCAGAATGGTCTCTGATCTCCATCCCGCATTGATCCAGTTCATGCCCCTGCTGTGTGAACTATTTAAACCCTTTATTTCTTTCTATGAATCAATAGAAGAAATGGTGGTATCTTTCGAAGTGTCCTGAAAGTCACTATTTCCCTATGTGTTCCTTGACAAACAGTGTGTTAGAAGCCTTTATCAACATGCTTGTTTTAAAGTTAATCAGATAAAAACCATTTAATCAGACAAGCATTAAAACCCCAGAAAAACTCCTTGCTTGGTATAAACAAACTAAAGCTCAAATAAATTGAAATTCATTAACTGTAATCAAAGGCAAAAAAAAAGACGGAAAAAGTTGTAAAATCTTCTATGAGCAACCTGTGGAAATGATACCCTTTGATAAGCCAGATGCCATTAATTCAGCTTTAATATTTCAATTATTGTTGATCTGCTGAACAAACACCACATTTATTTACATGTCAAAACCTGAAAAACATCTACACTTGCACACTTTATATCAGCAAAGGCTGTTACTGCAAATATAGTTACTTCTCTCAGAAAATATTTCAAAGATGCAAAGAGAAAATGATAGAACTAAATCAGCAGCTTTAATGCAGAAAACAAGAGAGTTCCTTCCCACCTTTCATTTTTGTCTAGAGCAGTGAGTTTGGCTTCATCTGTACTCCTGACGCCTGTTTTTTTCTTCTTCTCCCTCTTTTTTCTGCTGAGCAGTTCATCCTTGATGTAGAAAGAACTACGGTTACAGGTTATCATTAGCATGTAAACCACAAATGTTACTGGGACTCTTCTGTGAAGGGTAAACAGTAGAGTAGCATTTATGCAAATGTATCCGGGGTCCTACATGATTAAGTAAAATGATCTATCTTAACAATAACTGTTGCCATGGTATCCAGTCTTTAAACACACATGAAGTCCAGTTCTGTCACTCATGTGTATCTCCATAGCAATCAAAGTTTTCTAAGAGGAGAAAGCATTCAACTTGCCTCCTTTCTCATGCATCAACTTCAATAATGCAGTGGAAAATAAAAAAAAGTAAATAGATGCTAATGTATGAATATTTTTCAAGTTATGCTAAGCTTTTTTTCCTAGTCTACTAAGTGCAATAGACTTTCATATGACAACAAATAAAATTATCAAAAAATAATGTGATTTATACTGCTTACCAATTCCGTTAATGAAAACCCAAAACAAAAAAGCATTTAGCTAGGAAAAAAGGCAAAGCAAGTATGACTTCTAAATGAATAAAACCTGATTATTTTCAAACAGCATTTGGAGAACCACAGACATGACTAAAGTAGCATAGTATTCTGCATCAACAAATGATAGAAGAGATTTTATTTCTCTTCTTCCTTTCAGTTAAAAACCAAAGAACTATGTCTTGAAATTTATTAACAATTCTAGGAAAATTAAGTAGTTTTTAGATTACTATTTCTGAGAACTTGAGTATCTCATTCTGTGATTATCACCATTTTAAATATAATCCCTTTAAAATATGAAAAATGCAAATTCAAACCAGGGAAAGTGGTAGAGATCTCTATAATATGCAAATTTCTGCAGGAAATTCAATACTAATAATTTAAGCAAGTTTGATTTATTACCAATACTTACCAGCTGTTTTTCCAGGTAGATTGACCAAACCACAGCATAATGACCCACTGTGAGTATAATGAACAAGAGTAATGCCAGCTCAGCATTGCTCATTTTTCTCACTCGCCTGTAGTAGAACACAGGCTGTCGCCAATCTGGTAGTCCATTGATCAGAATATCATCATACCTACAGTAGCAAACATAACAGGCTTTCATGGAGAGCTAAAAATGAAATAAGCCAAACCACCCAATTATAAAACAAAAGATAATCCACACAGTGCTCGAATAATATGCACACAAAAGATCATTTAGTAATTTTTTTTAATTTTTTTTTTTAGACAGCAATGCCTTGTTTTGTCAGCAGCTAGGCTTGCATCTGGAAACAAACAGAAGACAGAATCAAACGCTGGGGAAATGTACCTTGTCTTTTTTTTTTGGGTGGGGGAAGTAATTCAAACACCCCTACAACACTCCCCATCCTCCACAACCCCCTGCCCCTCAAGCCCGTCCAAGTTCACTCACTTCTGAAATAAGAGGCTTCCAGAAATGTGGATGTGTTCTACCTGCCCAGTAATCAGTGGCCAGGTCTCCATGACAGAAGTAAATAACAATCCACTAACTACTAAATAGGTAGCAAAGAATAAATGTCTCAAACACTGGAAATCTTTTTGCCTGCTACAAATTCAAAGCACAAGTGCTGGGGGGAGGGGAGAGGTATCTTTGCTTTTTTTGGTCCCTTAGTAGCACAATACCCATTAGGTAAAAACTTACCAGACTTAACATCTATTCTGTATAAATTAAGAGTTTAAGTTAGAGGCTTGATATTGATGTTTGAAAACAAAGTTCACTACTTTATTATTTTCTATTTGAAAAGCTGTCTCCAAAATAAATCTATTTTGAAACTGTTTAATTTTACTAACTCCACTAACTGTACAGAAAATATTTTCTGCCAATTTATCTGTTTTCCTTCACACAAATGTCTTGAAATATCTTAGTATGTCTGCAGCCTTTTGCTTACAGTGTATCATAAATTTAAAAATAAAGAAACCAGATATGCAAACTAGATATTTTTAAATTAACTTTTCAGAGTAAAATTTCAATCAAAAATCTCAACAGTAAACTCAAAAACCTGTATGTTCAAGATACACAACCTGTTAATCTTAAATTGAACACAACTCATTACATATTCTAATCACACCGTTTCCAGAATTAAATCTGCACTGAAAGGCCTAATTTGGTGCAACACATTGACCAAAATATTTTAATTAAAAATATTCTGAGTTAGTCGCAGGCCTAATTACAGGAATAGAAATAGGGCCTATATTGTCATGCAGGTCAGTAGAACTCAGTAGTAGGTTTTTCTCAAGTAAATTGACCAATCCAGGAATAATAGCGCAGCTGCTAAACTGCCAGTCTTGACATGTAAATCAATTTAAATGCAACAACTGCACTAGCTACTTTGATAGTTATTAAATTGATACCTTGGAGATGTACTAAAAAAAACCACCACAAGCAAATTCATTTTTTAAGCAGAAAAAGAAGCAGTGGTTTTTAATTAAAAAATACACTTTAATTTAGTGCATATCTAGAAAAGCTGACTTCTGATAAAACATTTGGTCAAGTTCTCACCATTATTTCTATGCAAAAGATTTAACACCTAGGATTCTTCTGTGTTCTGAATGCTACCAGAAGTGCAATTCATATTACAAAATTCTACCTTTCACGATAACTATGAAAATACTAAGATAAATATCCATTATTGCAAAACTTGAAGTCATAACTTTTTTTCCTTTCCCAGTAAGTCAGAACGAATTAGGTACTGATGCCTTGACACAAACTCCATTCAGAAAAAATGCTTAGGATGTTATTGCAAATCTAAAACTTCTACTTTACTTTTCTTTAAGAAATAAGTAAGTTTTAGCATTTAAAAAATAATAATGCATTTGCAAAATATTGGAGTGATAATATTTTAGAAACAAGACCACTTCTCAAATAAATTTGATCAATAACAAGGTTTCACATGGGATGCTATTTTCAAAGCTCCCAAAAAATACACGTATAAGCATTTTGGGGTTTTTTTAATACTACTATAAATGTATTAAGCTGTTGCTTTTTTGTACATTAACAGTTGTTAATTGATGTACTGAAAAAGCGGCTACTGCTTAAATAAGGTCCATATATCCTGTTGGTAATAATACAATAATATGTAAACCAAGATTTCAAACTAACGCTTGGCAACCATGTTTCATTGTAAATTATCTGTTGAGAAAAAACAAATGAAGACGGCAGAGTCTCTTGCATTAAGCGCTTTAAACAGCACTCGGTATTTACTGGGCTATGTCCGCTGTTCTGAACAACAGTCTCCAAGGATTAAGCCTCAGAATCAATGCTCTATTGATTTTACTATCAATGAGCATTATGGCTCACACGACTGGCCATTTTAAGGGAAGATAGCTTCTATTATAACCCACTTTTTAGAATATATACTGTTAAAAGATAAATCACTGCTTTCAATAGTCATTAAGCTCCGTATTTGAAAAATAAAGATATCAATGATTTTTAGGTTTTCAACTGGAAAATGATCCTACTGAAACTCAGAAGCTTCCCATAATTTTTAAATCTTGAGTTTCAAGTTCAGGGTGTGGTTTAAGCAAAAGTAAGTTTCTCATTAAAGGATTTCTTTATAGAAACTTATACAAACTATAAAAGACAGTTAATCCACATGCATCAAGAACTACACTCAAAATGTAATTACCAAGCTTTCTTTTGGCAACCTACATTAATTGTAAATCTATGTAAGGAAAAAATAAAAAAAAAAAAACCAAGCTGAAAAGTAAATATATATATCTGCAGTATTTTTTCCTAAAACATATGCATGCAGAATACAGCACATTTTTGACACATGGGTATGCCTACCAGTTGTCTCTGAAATGTAGCAGTCAACAAGCCACAAAAACCCCAAAGCACCCGTACAAAAACACAAAACCAAATACCCATATAGAAGTATGTTGAATATTTATTTTAAAATTCAGGATTCCATACGAGACTTGTTAGTCTTGCACTAACAAGTAAAAAATTGCAAGATTATTAAAATTTCTTTTCTGTGAAGTTTCATGAAATAGTTTTTAGAGCTCTTCGTGAATCAAATACATTGCAAGAAAAAAATCCATTAACTGTAGTAACTAATTACAGTATCATCTATTTCAATGTAACTACAATTTACTTTTCCCTTTAAGAGAGCCACTGCATTTCATATTTCAAATAATTTCAGAGATCTGATATGGTTTATATACTATAACCTTGAATTAATGAGATCTATTCTGAACTACAGGAAGATTGCACTGGTTCTTTTTATTTTGGGGGGCCTTTTTTCCTCAAGCTGTTAAAGAAATCCAGTGCAACATCAGTCAGAAAATTTATACCTATGAATACAGATATTTAATTATAATGAGAACTAAGATAAACACCTTTCTTACTCTAAACAAGTATATCTTGATTCCTTTGCAAATGCTTCCTGTAATCAAGTCCACATTGTTACAGAGGATAGGCCTGGTAGGTGAAAAAAGCTCCTTAAAATGGTAACAAACAATGAGATTAAAATCTAAGATTTTTGCCTAATTACAATTAACAGAAGTGCATAATACTATCTATTTTTTCATAAATTAAAATAATCAAAGGCTAACAAATGTACCTATCTCTATATACCCTAAAGACAAACTTTTCTGTAGAATTTTACACTCTAGAGAAATACACAGTGCATATACAAAACAAAAATTTGTGCTCTGCTGCATGGATGTTTAATTTAATGTTAAACAGTGCTACACTAAACAATGTTGCACATATGTTTATTGTTAGAATATTTGAATGTTTTGATTATGTATCACTCACGGTGACACAGTATGACAAAAGTATAACATGTAATAATACTGTATTCTGTAGTACTACTAGTGATATTAGTGCACTTCACAAGCAACTATATATAACTTTCTCAAAAAAGCAAACCATATTCTGAGGTCCTGTACTACAACTGTCAGTAGAGGAACTGTAAAATTTTAAGAAAGGCTTCTGCCATCAGATGAAGTAAAAATTCACTGATGGTTTTTAAAAAATAATTACATAGAGCTGGCCAACAGATCAGTCTTTTTAGAACACAAACAATTAACACCTCTGACACTCACCAAGACATGGAGAAGGGGTTTCATTGTTTCAAAAGGAGTTCATCACTCTCTCTCACAGTGTAGGACCTTATTCCTGCCTTTGCTGGTTCCAGTCTCTGTGCGCACACCAGGAGTGATGCTGCATTACATCACTTTTGAGAAGAACAGGAAGATGCAGGTACACCTGACTTCACTGTACAAAGGTCTGTAGCTTGCTCTTGGTGTAAACTCATGTCCCAAACCATTCAGGTACCTAGTTGTGAAGGGATTCCCAGCTCAACTGCCACAATTCCTCAGGAATTAATTTGTAAGAAATGGAACTAATTTCCATCTCATCCCCATTATGTCTTCAGGTCAGGTAAAAAAAAAAAACAAAACAAAACAAAAAAAACCCCACAAAACAAACAAAAAACAAACAAACAAACAAACCCACACCAAAAAGGAGAGGAGAAAAAAAAAGGAGGGGGGAAATCTGGCAGAAAGCCTTGTTACAGTGTCTCTGGAATGAGTACAAAACTGAGTTAATAAGCCCTGAGAGATGAAGGATGCAGCATTTTCTCCCCAGTACATGGGCATGACAACAGAGTTTGAGCCTCTTCCACTAGGTCCATCACCTCACACAATATGACTTCAGAAGGAAGTGACTCCCCACTTTCTTTTGCTGTACTGATGCAAGAAACCCTCGAGTTACCTCACAACAGAAACAATCCTAGAGGGTGAACAGCTTCTATCCCACTTCTTAAGACTTATTATTAGAGATGTCCTAAAACAAGGTCTTACAGAACCCTACATTTACAAGCTCAACTGAGAGTTTATCATTAGACTATGCAGTGAGCCTGACCAACAAAGGTTTTCTCGGAGCAGTACGACCATATAGCTCTGCTCAACATGTTACTTCTGAACTCAGCATATTATTTCCAGAAAAGTCTCTGAAGGCAAACACTGTTTAATCCACTACATTTATATTTATTCAACTATAGAATCAGCATCACCAAATTCATACAAGTTCATAGTGGAACTAAGTACCAGAGAGGCAATATCCCAAAGTGTATGTAAACAATGTTATCAACAAAAAGTTGGTAAGATTTTGGGGATAACTCACTTTAAGTGGTCTGAACTCACAACGAACATGTTTTTTACACTTTCCCTAAGTGTAACTTCACAACAGAATTCTCTGTAGAGGGATGAAACAAACAAACAAACAAAAAACCTAATTTCCAAAATCACCTGAAGTATTATAATTAAATCAAACAGGACTTGACTATAGCACTGGTATGAATGCATTATTTCAGAACCCGTGCAATTTAACTCACCTCTGCCTCCTTTCTTCATCCTTTAAAACCTCATAGATGGCCACCAACTAAAACAAAAAAAAAAAAAAAAAAAAGACAAAAAAGAAAACACACACACAAAAAGATTTTACTTTATGATTGAGATTATAAAGTTTGATTGGTAACATCATATTTACATTTGCCAATGAATGACCTTGTCCAGTTTTCACTCTTCCCTACAAGAGCAAGAAGCAAATCCAGTATACAAAAAACCAGTGACATATTCATATACAAAGTGTCATCAGACATAAACAAGCAACTCCTACACAAGACTCATTTTCCCTTTCTCACATCTGTCAAACTAACTCTTATTTTAGTTACACCTTAAAAATAGGTATAATTTGTTTCATCCTAAAGATCTTACTGAAATTAAGTAGGTTTATTTAGTCATCAAATGTACATTTTTAAATGTAGAGCTAAATACAAAGTCATGTTGTTTCACTCTATAAAGAGTGAAAAAGTGAAAATTAAATAACTAAAACGAATTCTTTTCATTCAATTATGCCTACCTAGGACTTGTGTTGAGAACTGATCAGTAATTTTCCACACTGCTTTTGAAAGTGCAAAACATTTTCCTCCTAAGAGTATAAGTATTACATTCACATTATTTTTAATATACAGGTAAATAATAAATACAAGTTATTGCCAAAAAAGTGGACTTGTTTTTAGTCTAACTACATCAAGGAAAGTGTAATTCAATGTTTAACTTATTCATTTCAAAGGTGTACCATTGAACTTACTAATAAGACATCATCATCAAAAATTTTGATTCTATTTTCCCTACAACTTCTATTGCCACACATTGCACTTACTTGCCTAAACTGTGTCTCTGCATTTTCATCTTTATTCTTATCTGGGTGTAAAATTAGTGAAAGCTTTCGGTATGCTTTCCGAATGTCTGCAGAGGACGCATCCTGAAAAAAAGGAAACCAAGGCAAATTGTCAGAAACTCATTTCCTGAACTTTGTTAAGATCTCAAGACAGAAAACCAAGTGCAGGAACCAAGGAAACATAATTTGAGACATCTAACAACCAAACCTGCAACCGCCCCAGCCTAAATGACTTAACAGTCATTCAGTCCAATTCATCTTTCATCTTAACTCCCTTCATTACCATACATCCATTACAACGACATTTGCCAATACTTCCAAACACTTCTTTGCTTAAAACCTAACCCAGGCACCTTCTGCACCATTTAAAAGTTCAAATGAAAACTGAAAATTATTGCATCTGCATATCTTCAAGACAGACATAATTTCAGCAAATTATCATGCTCAATTTCCCAAACTCAGGACTTGTTAAGAACTCTTCCCTTATTAATATTTACATGCAATTCACTCCTAATAGGACTTCCATTCAACTTCAGCTTCACCATGTCTAAAGAACTGCATTTTTCTAAAGTAGCTTCAAATTGTAGTCTTGGAGCTATACTGCAGCACTGACATCAATCTACACCTTAACCATTATAAGAACTGCACGCATTTGGGGAGAAAAAATAAAACTCAATGTAAAATAATGTACCAATTTAGCTGCACAAATGTAAATTTCTGGACTTGTGACTGCTATTTAGAACATGTTACAAAGATATCCAGAAACAAAGAGATCAAGGGTTGTATTCTATATTATATAGGTGTTACCCTCACCAGAAGATGCACAAAGCATCACATTTAAACAGAACTACTTGCATTCTATTACTAACATGTCAGAGGCAACACTTTAGAAATCAGCTAGTCTGACAATTTTTATTTCTTGATTTTATATATATTGTTCCTAAATACAGTCTCTCAAAATCACAGTGTCAACAGGGATTAAAAAAACACCGAAATCCAGATCTGAATTAGCTGTGGAACAGAGCTGAAACAAGACAATAATTAATGCAATACTGTAATTAGTCTGTCAGGCTTTTTATTACAAATCATTATTTTCATTTTAAAATTTTCAGTTTTATAACATGAGGCTATTACAATGCTGGATACAAGTTTGGGCCCAGAGTGAATAATAGAGAAAGACTGAATGAGGGAAAGGGGAAAAGCAGGGAAAAATTTGAGAAAATTCAGCTTTAAAAATATATTTTAATGAAGTTGGTGTTATTCCTTAAATACAAGACCACATTGTCCACAGTCTCTTGTCTGTCAAAAAAAGGAACTTTTACTCAAAGGAAGATTTCTCCTGAAAAGACCACATACGCTTTTCTTAATTTTACCATTTTCAACAGCTACTTCTAAAGCATGTGCATGCCAAAGCGGAATTCCTCTGCTAAAGTACCACCTTGCTTCCAGCTTGATTACTGCCAAAGACTTGTTTCATACTACCATTGTTTTATAGGTTTATTTTTAATTTTCAGTTAAGGGGAAGGAAGAGACAGTGACTAAAGATCTATTTTAAGCTCAAAGAAACATTAAATTCTTGCGACATAGACTTAATAGAATTACATGAAATAAACATGGGAATGCCGTGTAAAAGTATCTTTTAGAAGTTAGAGATTGAGACCACGATAACCTCAATAAATGAGTACCTTCAGATGGTGTGTTTGGGATAAACACTTAGATGTGCTTGGGATTATTTTTGGAGCACTCATGATGAAAAGTTAAAAACCTGATAAAAGCATAGTAACAATAAGTCCTGTAGTACTCTTCCAATTACTTCAAACAACAAACAGGCAAAAAAAGTTAGTGTTTTGAGTTGCATCTGAAGAATTTAAACTTTGGTTTTATTTGGGAGCAGCAGGATTATTTGTGTAAAAGATCAGGACAAAAGGTAGTTTATATGTTTAATGCTTAAGCAAAGCAAGCGATCCCAAGACAACTCTGAAATAATCAAGCTGCTTAAATATTTATGTTGCTTCACCTTGAGAAGTTGAAACAAAAATGTATAAATTCACAAAACCAGGCTGTTCATCTTAGTTACCAGAAATAATGCGGAGATTGTTTTGTTTCCCCTCATCTACCAACCTGGTCAGCCAATTCACAAACAACGTGGGCTTGTCTTCAAACAAAATATAATTATTTAAACACTACTACAGCAAATAAAAGACAGGAAATAGTTTACTGCCCATGGTTTTAGCTAAACCATTAAAGTGATCTTTATCAACATATCAGCTTATTGTAACTAAGCCCCTAAAAGGTTGAAGAGAGTACAATGGTATCGACAGATAATTAAATATGCAGTGTTACTGTAAATTATTTCATTAAAACTGGCACATATGAATTTCTAAAGCAGTAAGCCTGCCTGCTAACCGGTTCTTCACAATACCATCACACACAAGACAGGGGAACATTGTATGTTCAAACATTCTGCTCATTACCTACAGGTAATGTGTGGCATCTTCAGGCAAGTTCCTCTAGGACCTGCCCTGAACAGAAATGGTTGGTTTTTGAGAACAGCCTCGTCTCCACAGAACTTCCTATCAGTGTATGACTCTAAATAAGCTATAAAGAACAATTACTTTCAAACTAATAAAGAAAAATCTCCCACACTGAAATCACCTGCTCAAAGAGACTGTCATTTATAGCTAACCTGGCTCTGCTGGCCACCTTCAGTAACATTTCCATAAAAGCTGAGCAACAAAACACAGAGTTAAGAGTCAGTGTTTTCTGCAGACTAAGACACTGTTTTATATATGAGGGCAGAAGTTCAAAGACTAGAGAAAGCCATGATCACACTGAGGTTTTGTTTGTTTTAAAGAAAAAAATCAGGAAACATGTTGGATGGCTTTATTTACTATTTAGAAATCTTGATCTCAGATACATCTAGGGAGGGAAAAATAAAACTTGTGTAAGGCATCTCAGTTAACAGCAGAAGGAGCTGGCGATGTTACAGACAACAAGTGCATTCACTGATTTCTCCAACACCGCTTCAGGTTGGCACGTTTTGCCACCAATTAAGGCAAATGAGCCTGTCACACTGTCTCCCTCATGTGGATACAAACACCTCAAGGATCACCCTATTTCTTGGCAACTATCCTTCCAAAGCAATAGTCCCATCAGACATTCAAGGTTGAGCATCTCTTTGTTTTGTGCTAGAATTACTTCTCAGAAATACCAAACTGCAATACCCAACTGGGGTATCCCCCAGTCTGGCCTCCTATGCATGCAAATCTGCAAGTATCCATGTGGGAATTTTTTAATTCCTAACACTTTATTGAACAGAGTTCTGTGTCTAGTTACACGACCTTTAGGTAGAAGTTAAAAGTTCAATCTTCTACATTTTTTCACATAATCCCTTACACTACAAACAAGTATTTTAGCACACAAACAAAATTACCATCTGAAGGAATCAACAGAATGTCAAAAGTTAAACACTTTTCTTAAGGCTCTCTGCTGGATTTTTCATTTTTTGTCTGAAGGATGATACATGTCAGATTCAGATGGTGGGGAATACAAGGAAACATTCTTCTCACTATTTATGACATGCACTTTTGGCAGCTTGTTTAATTTAGGCAATGAAAAACATATTAATTTTTATTTTACTCATCACCATTTCCATATTCCCTAATATTACCAAGAAAAGTTCTATCATTAAACTCCAAATATAAAAGTAGAAACACAGAAAGGATTTTTACAGAACAAAAAATAAATAACAAATCTAAATGGGCATTTGCCCTCCGTTCTTTTTGAACTAAATTCTTGCTGAAAATGCACAAATATTCAAATCTGGTCTCCTACTGTCTATACAAATTCAGACTCCCACTATAGAGTTCACTTCCATCGTTACAATAAATAGAATAACTGGTGTCATACACAGTACATTACTCCATTGCCTTCTATTCCTAATGTAACTATGATTACTAATGAAGCTAAAAAAAAAAAGCCTCATTGTGGTCCCAAGACAATTCTTGGTGAACACATATCAGATATTGCCATAGGCAAACAGTGATTAGGTCAAGGGGAAAAAATAATCAATGTCTACATAGTTTTCACTTACCAACATACACAATTCAAAACCTAAACTGTTCCCTTGAGTGCAATGCAGTTATACAACAAGACTTAGTTACTTACAATTTAGCAACTGCTTCTAACGCAGTAAATGTGCTCAATTCATCTTGGGTTTTAAATATGCCTGCCAATGTCTTCAAATAGGTGGCAGCATCTTTATTAGCAATGGGAAGGCACGTGGTTCCAGAAACAAGTATGCAGATAGAAATCACATTTCTGTTCCCTTGCAGTGTGTCCAATTGCTCCTTAACGGGTGAAGACACCAGCACACCCATTCCATTGCAGTGCTGCTGAATGACTGCGCAGGATGTTCCAGAGCCATGTTACTGAAGCTGTGTGGCAAAAAGTGATACTGCTTTTCAAGTGTGAATCTGTAAGTAACTTCAATGCTGGCTGACCTTCACGAGGCCTTTTTCAGCCTTCCCAAATTATAAATCAAAGTAATATAATTCTTGTGTTGGGAATTTATTTTTTTTTATTCAAGAGCAATTCAAATGTTTTTGGTTTCTTCAATAAAAATATTTCATTCAGTACTTTTTTGTGGAAGATGGGGTATAAGTCACTGCTTTCCCTCTGGTAACAATTAGCCATACTAGTCAAAGAAGAATGCTACAGAAAAAGAAAGAGAAAGTAAGCTTTGTAAATTTGCCATCATGTATTTGTCTTCTGTGATTTAACACTGCAGGATGCACAGACTTTCCTACGAAGTTCACAAAAGAGCAGGGGCAGATAACTAGACAGAAGCTACCACCATTTATTAAACATTGAGTCAACACTGCTACTTTCTACCTGTTTGTCTTCAAGTGAAGTCCACAGGAAACTAATATCCCTGAGTGTCAGAGAACAAACATGACTTTAGGCCAACAATTAAACACCCACTGTCCTCATTCCTTAAGCAGCATCAAGGAAGTAGTGTGATGCCCTCCTTGGTGTCTCATTCTCATACGGGGAGAGAACAGTGACCGCTGCTGTCCCACAACCCTTCCCTAAGCAATTCTTCAGATGGGAACCATATAGCAGCGACCCTTCTTCTGGCCAGATTCTTACCCTCATGCTAGGTCAGCACAGGCTGACACACATCTCTTCAATACCCACTCCCAGATTTGCTTCGCACATACTCACTTCAACCTGATCCTAATTTAAGCATGATCAGATTAGTTCCAAGAAGTACACCTGAGTTTGCCAAGTCTGCATTTGGACAAACATTTATGAGGAAACAGAATCTTGTAGAAAATTCCAGAGGTAGGATGGCGCTGCTGGCAATTCTGAAGAATATATATATATAGGTAAAGCCCACACCTCTAGGAAAGGAAAACAAGTGTCTCCCAGAAGACCAAGCATTATCTGTGAACTTTCATAGTTAATAGATACCAGCTGAGTTTTGGCTTAAATTTCTCGCTGCATAACCTTTGTTCAATTACCCTTCATTTTTGTCAAACCTCTTTCGAAGACACTCATCTTTTCCAAGGATGTAAAATGAGTTAAACTCAAATTTGCTGCTTGTCTACAGATGAATGCTCTGAGCATACACAGGCAGGAGGAGAGATCTGCTCCTCTGCAAACCCAGCCATGTGTCTCACAACATTCCGTTGATTTAAACTGAATAACAGCACAGCAGGAAAATACATAGGAACTAAAAATAATGCTAAAAAGGTGTTTTAATGCTTTTTTATGTTGCTAAGTTTTAAAGCAATTCATGAAATGAAAATGAATACAAACCAGTACAATGTATTCCTGTGAGCTTCTGATAACTGGCACAATCCCTTCCCTGGCATGTTTGTTTCCAGGAGAGTGTGTCAAATGAAAGAAGACTCTGTTTTCAGCCTAGCATGCCAAATGAATGAAAATTCTGCTGCCTCATGCTTGAAAAACAAAAAAAAAAGTGTTCTCCTCAGCACATGTGCACAATTACATGGGCTTAGGCTTTCTTGACCAATTTGAACAACGGTACTTATATATAATTTTTTCCTCCATTGAAACTATTTTAGCCTTTTACATTTTTTCAGAAACTGATTACTGAGAAAAAATTAGTCTGTCCTAGAGAACACTGTCACGTACAACCAAAAGTTATGTTTTAATATAAGCTTTTCTCTGAGATGCAGAGATGCTCATCAACTCTCAACATTTTTAGAATTACTCTTCAAATTCACAATGGATAGAAGTTGTGAAACAACAGAACATTACTCAAGCCAATACTAACTTATTCAAAATCCTGCCTATTGTTATATTTGACTTCCATTTAGTTTTCTATTCTGAGAGTTCAAAAAGAAGGAATGAGTAAGTATTCTTTATTTATTTCACACGTTTTTCCAGGAACACTATTACATATTTATTTTTATTCTGTTTCATATATGCCATTCATTGTTCATATATTTACATGTGTTATATATACTTCTATAATATAGATAGTTGTATATATTTATATATACACCTGTGTATATTACCTTATAGGCTTATGAAAGTTCTTTCTAGGGAGTTATCTTAAAACTCTGCCAATTGCACTAGAGATTTTCAGTCTACAGCCCTCAGATAAAAACATAACCTGCAAAACTCCTGATCCTGCAGCATATTCACAGCAACGATATTGCTACAAAGACCAACCACTGCTCTTACGGTCCAAGTTGGCAAGGAAAGCAAAATGTGGTGTCTCCTGCAATGCGTTTCTTAGTCAGTGCCTTTGCTCCTGGATAACAGCCCGTGGATTTACAAGAGAGGTGACACTATACCCAAGGACAGCTGCAGGCAGGCCACACTCACCACTGGGGAGCATCACTATAAGGCAGCAGAGATTCTGGGGAGTCAGATCTGACAAGTTCTGACCCTTCCCACAAGTTAATGCCAAAATTATGCTGCTATTTGATTCTTTATACAGTTTTCTTGCTACATTTCAGCTTTAGAATGTTTCCAACTTCTTTTCAAAGGACAAGGAATTAAAGGAAAATAGAAAATCAGCAAGACTACATCTATATCAGACTTGTACCCCTTCCTCTTCATGCTGTTCATGTTCTCGTTACACCATTGCACCAGAACTGACATTACTGACCCATACACTCTGACACACCAAGACATCTTTTCAAATAACTGCTTCGTAGATCTCAGTTTAAGTGTAATTTTTGGAGTGAGATTTCTAATGACCAGAGATTTAGGTCTTAACAAAACCCAAATACCTAAATAAATTAATAAATAAATAAACTAAAGCCCCCAAAATCACTTGAGATACTAAATACTGAATTCCTGTGTCACCTGAATGGTTACTCTCACTTCTGTGACTACATCTTTGATTGCTAAAACTTTTCATATTTTTGAAACGTGTTTACTACCCTCTCCTCTGATGTCCAAAGATAATGAAAGGGCATTTGAGAGACAGGATATAGGACGTATGACTGAAAATATTATATAGCCATACAAGAAGCCAACAGCACACAATTACCTCCAACACAGAAGTTATCAAAAATCTACCCATTATCTTATGCATTAACAACAATAATAATCCCCACAGGCATCAACTTCCAGAATAAACATTAACTATTTATTAGCAACTTCCTCAGCCCCATCAGCAGCAAAAGACAGCAATTTATATGCCTATATACCCACACACATATCCATCTCATATATTTTTATACATATATACACACTAATTTAAAAGCAGGTGTAAACAAGCTTACCTTTCCAGCAGTCCTTAACACTTACACAATGCTCTAATTCATTTTTGTAATTGTTGCACAGTATTTTAAGACTACAATTAAATAATTGGAAAGAACAGCGTGTGATCATTTTTGTATGTTGATTTAAGCAACATTTCTAATGCACAACCTTTTTTTAAACAAATGGCAAAAACAAGGGTATCACGAAGCTTCTCTTACAGATGCAAAACAAAACGGAAAGCCAGTAACTCATACCCTGAATAGTTAAAGGCTCTGTCAAAAATGAAAAGGTGTATCAAACAGAATTTTATGAGGTCTGCCCCAAGTCCACACTGAATTATAGAATCATGATTAACCTCGAAAACCTACAAGATGCAGTCAGAGAGAAATGGAATTTTAAAAGATGTGGACAAAATGGAGAATTGCTTTACAGAAATATGACATTATTTCCTAAGTGAAAGAATAATGGTCTGCATCTGGACAGAATTCATCAAACTACACAAACACAGGATAGAAGAAAGCATTTAGGCAGAAGCAATCAGTAAATCACAAGCTGAGCATGAGTCAGTGGCATGATGCTGCTTTTCTGTGCACACACGGCCGTGACACGAGCAGTATGGCAACAAGCAGCCGTGCCGTGTCACGCAGCAATTGTAAGACCTCAGCAGATTGCTGCGTCCAGTACAAACAATGTGATTAAAGAGAGCTACACTCCTGTTCAGATGAGAAACAAAAATATCTTACTAATAGGAGGTCTAGGAATAAAAAAAAAACAGTGACTTGTTCAGAGAAATAGAAAGAATGAGAGTGACTTAAGCCTAAAGTAAAGGCACCTGACACAGGGACATAACATCTTAAAATATGTAAAAGGTACCTTTAAAGAAAAATGTGAATAATTGCCTTGTCTGATCTATCGGGGCTAAGCACTATGAGTCAAATAGCAGCACAGGAAGATCCAAGTTAGATAACAGGAAATCCTCCTAGAAGCATCACTAGCATATCACTGGAACACACTGATGCAGTCTCCTTTACAAGCAGGTCTTGCATACATTTATCAGGCATGATTTAGATTTAACCAGCTCTGTCACAGCAGGGTACAGTAGGTCACTAACAGTCCTATATTTTAGAATTTAAATATCCTTTTGATGATCAATTTAATAATTACTCTGAAAATATTCCGACTGGATTTATTGCATCTGTTTATGTAGTTTAAAAGGTCCCGGCTGAAAGACAGTATTCTTGTCACACTGAACATGACAGATGCTCGTGCTGGAGGGAAGAGTCAATGAGATTTTCACAAAACCTAAAAGGGCTTTGAAAAGAGTGGCAAGTATAAAGGGGCAGCAGGAAACACCTCTTTGCTATGAAGTCCCACGGGACCCCACTCCATGGCTGGGACCGCGAGCCATTAGGCTTATTTTTCCTATTACGCAGTCACTGCTCTGAACTAAGAAAGTCATCCTGCAGTAGGTGATCACTAATAAGGCATCCACATAATTCAAGTTTAGAATACTTTCCATCCGTTACCAGCTTTAACCTTGAAAGATGGTAATATAAAACAGATATATCAACAAGGTTCCTTGACAATGTCAGATGAAAATAAGGACTACACTGAACAAGAAAAGCATGCAAAAACTTCTACAACTAAAACTACTCCTTTAAAAAGATATTTGGTTTATTATAAATAAATACCAAATTCCTGCAATAAAACCACCTAAATGAGAACATGGCAGTCACTGTAGTGAACCATATCCATGCAGAACACTTACAATTTCTTCATTTAGGACAGAAAGCAGGAGCACCTCTCTCAAAATCATATATATAATTATGTATGTTCACAATATAATTATATATTTTTCGTTTAATATATTTTGTATCTGCTTCCGCCCACCTTTTGCTATTGTTAACCTAGCTTCTGTACCATGCTATAATATTTCTGAAGGGCTCATTTTGTAGAAGCAATGATATTTTTCTTAGTTAAAGGACATTTAGAAATAGCCCTGTCCACTGAACTTGAGCTGTGAGATCTAGGTGTGCCTGAGCCTGCAGTCATTCATTTCTTTGTCCTTCCAGGGCCTGAAAGAACACATGAAGCATTTACTGAGATTGAGATGCTTTTCATTTCACTGCTACAAAATCCACATTGTTCAGCTTGGATAAATTCTTAATACCTTTCTCCAGAAAATAACCTGTTAAATGAAAGGTATTAAAAATATCATCTCATGTATGAGGCGGTTATGTTTTCCATGAACAAAATCATACTAGGGGAACGTCACTCTCCTCTTCCCACAACGTAAAATTGTTCCACCTTTTATTTTTGGCACATGAAACAGAAAATGTCTACAAATCTTGAGGTCTTAAAAACCCACCAAATGTAAGCAGTTAAGAGGGAAAACAAATGTATTTTTTTTAAATTCAAATCTAACTGATAAGAAGTGGCAAAATGCTGCACAGTCTTAACCAAAGATGCTTCATTGCAGGCCATGTTAATGTAACTTTGAGATTATACAGGATATTAGTACCTCTGAAAGCTCTAAAATACATTTATCAACCTGTATTAATTTATTCAAAATGTATTTCTATGCGTATTTTTTCAAAAGCATTGCCTGAAATAGTTAGGCTTATAAAGAACTACCAGCAGCATTTATTAAATTCTTTCCTTCGTTATTTAGAATACTTTCTACTAAACTAGTTAGGATTTAGCCCTACCCGCCATGTAGGAAAGTCATATAATGATCCCTTTATACTCATTAACTACCATTTTAATGAGCTATTACTACCTCGGGACTCAGAAGACCTCAGGGAGGTTGTAACATGCCACTGCCTATATAGTAATTCACTGCTGAGTTAGTACATAGCCTCCTTGAAAGAATATAGGAATGCCCTCCATCACTCTGCATAGTTCAGATGCCAGCATCAGCAAAATTTCTGCATGTAAGACACATCCCAACCTAAAACCAAAAAAGCAGCTCAGTTAAACCCCAATAAGCTTAACAGATTACTATTACTATGGCCCACCACTTTACTAAACCACTTGTCACAAAATGAACTGAAAGCAGGAGCACTGTCAGACCACTTCAGCTCACAGTTTGATGGCACAAAACACTGGAAATCTGATCAAGGGCCAGGGTAGACGGCTGAGGACAACACCATCCCAAAAAATGATTGGCAAAATCTGCCATAATTTGTATGAGTCATAAATTAAGCACCTGATGTCCAAATGTACTGAGATAAAGAAATCGAGTTTAACGTTATGAACTATTAATTAAAATTCACACCGACAACTAATTTATAAGCAACTGAAAGCTAAATAATATTAAATTTTTTAAATTGTGTCCATATTTAAAAAGCCACATATATGCAATGACTTGTAGTGGAACTGACTTGAACACAGCCCTTCCCATTCACCAGCAATTTTATATGGAAAACTGGTATTACAGTCTTCAAAAATGCTTACCTGACATTATATCTAGTGAAAACGAGCCAAACAACCCTTAAGGAAGATAATTACCTCTCAAGATTTATGGCAGCTGTGGGCAGATACTGTTACACACAGTGGCACGCTGTTCCCTGAATTGCCCTCTGTGTTTTTCAAATTAAAATGTTTTAACTGAACCACAAAGGCCCAAGTGAGGGGCAGAAAGATCACTCCCTGCAAGCACTTACTGCTCTTCTCTTCCAGTACTTGGAAGTACCTCCATCTTGGAGGCATCATTTGCATCTGTGAAGAAGTGGAGTAATTCATGCTGATCCATAAATTGCCTCCACTCTTGGCTTGCAAGAGCTGAAGGAAGAGCAGAAGACAGACTGCCCACACTGGGAGACACTCACAATGGGGCATCTCCCTGCAGGAGCAGCCCAGGCAGTGGCTGGTAGACACAGGATGTGCTGAGCTTCTGCTCTCACAGCAATACCCACAGCAAGGCTGGAGCTGAACCAGATGCTCTGAAACAGAGACCAATCTAGAAGAGACAGAGGACAGGTCTGCACAAGGAAGCAGTGCTGAGAAGATGAGCGTGAAGGAAACACTTCTCCTGATTTACTTTAGGTGTTCTTCAGTTCACTGAGTGCAACACTCAACAAATTCATCACTACAAAACACAGCGTCAAACACATGTATGTGCCTGCTTCTCTCCTTATACATAAAAATAATTCAGCAAAAACAAGCCTGTTTGCTGGGAAGCTAAATAGCCCATCACCACCAACAGAGGACTGAGAAAGGCACAGTAATAGCTCTTACCCAGTATTTCCCCTGAAGTCACATGTGAAATAGATTGGGAAACACTCCCTGCTTCTGAGAGAAAAGTAAGTAAAGGGGCAAATGTAAGGTCAGTTTTTCAGACACTGATATTAAAAGATCCATAGAGGAGAGTCACAACAGCAGAATCAAAACTGGAGAACTGAAGAAGTCTCTTGCTTGCTCCATCCCCATTTTCATTTCCCCACCATCATAAGTAGAAGTAAAAGATAAGGAATTTTCTTCTGACACCTGTATTTCAAGGATAGCTCCTCAGTGCAGAAGCCATACAGAGCAGGACAGAGCAATAGCAAACTGAGGGAACTACAAAATTGGGTGAGCAGAGCTGGTAGCACGACAAACACTGCAAAAGGTGACAAGACCAAAATAAAGAGGAAAAATATGCCTTTTTCTATGCCTGTGGAAAAGAAGAATCAGCAGTTGAGTGAGCAGCAATAAAAACTTGGCACAGATTACATTCCATTAACTATGCTACCAGAAATCTTGTTTCAGCCAAGTGACTGCAAAAGATAGTGGCTATTACCCATTCATTTACTTGCCTCTCAACGTGGGATTACAGGATTATCAGCGTCAAAGATAACAGTGAAAGTTGGAAGATAAAACTGTAGTCCTACTGCCTCAAGTAGAAGCACTGGAAAATGTAGAATATTTCAAATGCATATTCTACAGGAAAAGTTTTGTGATCACAGACACAAGAATAAATCCTAAGGGATTCTCTCCCAGGTTTTCAAGTTATAAAATCAAGGTTAAAAGAAAGATCAACATACAAGCAATAATATAATTAATAGATGGTTTTTGACACATGTGGAAAGGACTGAGAATCCAAGTCCACAAGCTACTATATGGAAATAAGCATCTTGTTATTGACAGTTCTGCAAGCTGCCAAAGTTGCATTTCCCTCTCTCTCATAATCTCAGCCATGGAATCTAATCCATGGAGGGTTTTTTCCCATCAGATGCAATTTCTTCTTCTCATAACTTGTCTCTTTTGGAAGGAAGAAAGCCCAAACACAAAACAGAAATACTGGCAGAAATACTGCAAAACTATTTCTGAAAACAAATCAGTCACAGTACCACTAGACAAAATAACAGAAATATTTACTGCTGGGTGAAGAAACTAGGAAGGAGGAAGAAGGAAGAAAGGGACTAACATTAATCAGTTTCCTCATCTAGCTCCCTTCTTCCAATTAGTCCCACACAAAACCAACTTTAGGCAGATGCCAGCAGTGGAAGCTGTATATCCTGTGGCAATATCAACAAAGAGCACACTGCTGGCAAACAGACCTAAAGAATAAAAAGTTTTGGTCACATTCTAATTTTGTTATTTGAATCAAGAGAAAGGGTGCAACTTTTTTTTTTTATTTTTAAGTAACAAGAGAAGCTATTGTTAAAAAATAATGAGATTGCTAGAAGGTAAGAGTTTAATTTGAGTTTAATTCAATATACAATATAAACTTACCCTTTTGAAATTAGGGGATAACAGAAATATGATAAAGATAATACATGTTAGAGACAATAATGAGTATTCTGAACAGGTAAAGGGGATTTGGGAAGAACTCAGTAGTTCCCTGAAAAGGAACTACAATCTGTTGCCATTTCTCCTGCCACCCTGTCTGTATGCAACACACAGATGACTGCTTACTCTGAGCAGCTATTCATGATTTTTCTTCATGCATTTGTTCATGTGTGGCCTCATCTGCTCTCAGCTGCATGCTGCTCAAATACGTTTGGAAGCCGTGGTTATTTGTTTTAAAGCCCATCATGATGGCATCAGAGCTCATCAGTATTATTCACCATTGCAGTATCTTGAGACAAGAGTGCATTACTTGCCTTTTTTTATATATTGTAAAACGAGACACAGATTAAGGTAAAATCCTCAGTAATTTCAGGTGCTAATTTTATCTCAGATAATTTTTTTCCAAATGCTCAGTATCAAACAACATTTCACACATTCAGGGCACAGACTTTAATCGACTTCAGCTGCAGCTGGAAACCCTCAACATTTCTGCATATAAGCCCGTAGTATCTCGAATTATGCAACCAGAATTGCAGAGCACTCAAATCAATTAGTCACCACTTGGGAAAAGTTTCGTTTAAACGACTTGCCTAGCATCACACAGGAATTCTGTGGCAGAGAGAGGAACAGAATTCAATCCTCAAGGGCACTTTTCGTCTGACTAGCTTACCCATGAAACCATTTCCCCCACCCCCCGCAATCTTCTCCCCCACTCTCTACACACCCTCAACATCTACAGGTTAAACAGTTTTTACAGACAACAGTCTCTTTCAATACATAAGCCTGAAGCTGCACTGGGGCCAGATCTCTCCCTGAGCCTGAATAAGTAAAGACCCTGTAGAATATAATGTAGTGAATTAAAAATCATCACAATGAACAAGCACAAAGAAACCAAATTAAGATTTGAGACATTCTGAAAACTGACATTCCCTAATTTTAGAGTATGCAGCTCTGGAAATTTATTACTAGTCTTTTAAAAGTTATGTTAAGGTACATGGCTGTTGTACAAAAAGACAGAGAAACAAGTAAATTTGGAAAGGAAAAAAAATTTGCATAAGCAATGCAGATCTGCTTTATAATACTAGCTCACAAGCAGTGCTTTTTCCCCCTCCCTTCAAATAAACCCCAGCTCTCTGAAGCTTTATTTTGATTCTAATATGCTTCACTAAATTGCAGAGTGATCTGGCTAGTTATCAACTTGCCTATTTCAAATCACAAGTCAACGCAAATATAACACAACACGTATTCTTCCTTAAAACAGTAAGTGTAACATTTCTGTGAGAGGCAGTACTGTGGGTGTCTGCACAGAACCAAAAACCAGCATACATTATATCACCGTGCAAGGGCTGGGAGAACTCAGCAAACTGAGTGCATCAATTAGGAAGGGGAAGGAGACTGCATGTATTTCAAGCAGATGAGCCCAGGTGTAGACAGACAGGTCAGAAACACGCAGCATCCAGGCAACTGGTGAGTCTCTTACAGGAAAGAACACTTTTTGTCTCCAAAGGCCCAAAAGTATTTACCAAGCACTTTCTGCAAGACTTAATGTATTTTTACCACCTAAGACAAAGCAGCCCAAGACCCAGCACCTTGCAAAATCTCTCAAGTATAATGAAAGTAATGAAATTCTAAAAGTAATGGCAGCCACATGAGAAACTGGTTAAGTGTTTTAATTACTAATTCTGTTACGGTACAACAAAATTCTTCCTTAAAAATTCAGCAGAACTTCCCTACATGAGAGGGTACTCCGCAAACACAAATGGAGATGTCTACTTTCAGAACACAAATTACTGCAACCATTTTTTAACTAAATTACTTGGAATCTTGCTGAAATATAATTTGTTAGGTTCCTTTTCAGAAGTTATAAATAATCCAGAAGTGTTTTGTTTATGTGAATGGCATTCTTAGCATTTACCAACATAAAACATACTTGCAATACTTTAGTACCACTTCTATCTCATTTTATCATCATGTTTAATGCAAAACATTTGACTAAGAACAGAAAAGCTTTATATATCCTGGAAGACAAATTCCATCAAGCTGAATAAACATGATTAATGCAAGACTTTAAAAAAAAAAAAAAAATCTAAATATTTGTACTTGTATCTTTGGAAATAATATTTCATTTATTTTATATTTGATACAGTTTTCCTGCACTACATAAAAGAATAACTTAAAATACAGAACCATACCATTCCCACATGGGCCAATCAAAATTTGCATGCAATTAAACCGACATTGTTTCAAACACTAAAATTCCAATTCTACAAGTTTCCAGGAATCCTACAACTCAAGCATGTATTTGCATGGGAGTCAAATATGACTGCTGCCTCAATACTGGTCGAATTATGCTCTCAAATTAACTGACAGGCATGCTAAACTTTTATTCAATATTTATAGATCTCCAGTCAGACTCAAATATCTATGAACTGAAAAACTACAGACAAAAGTTTTGCTTTCTTTACTAAATGAGTCTCCAGAAATCTTTAACTGGGTCTGAAATTTAGGTGAATAGTGATAAAGGACACAAAACCAAAAAAAAACTTGCTGCTCACTACATTAATAAATTGCAACACGATAAAATTCTAATTCTGAAAGGCTCTCATGGCAAAGTAAAACAAAAACACTGAGAGTTAATACTATGAGCAATTTTAAGTTCATCATATTTATTCTGCTCTCACTAAACACTGCAACAAGAAATGCTAATCATTATACAGTTTTCTGTAATCAGTGTTATCAGCTTTCCCCCCCTATTATTCTAAAATAAAGTAAAATAAAATTGTTTAGACGATCTCTCTCCCAAAGGGAAACTTCTGATTATTTTCAGTAATTCAGTAGTTTTAATAAGGGAATCTCCTCTATCACTATTAAGAACCAAGTGAACATCAAAATGAACTCCCCAATAGTATTCAATTCTGGTAAGACATTTTTATTTATAAACGATAAAGTATTGCAAACAGAGTGGGAATTAATTATTTGTTCAAAATACACATCAGTAGTGAATACAGGAATATGCAAGGAAATTAACTCCATATATTGGTTGCTGATTTGTTCAATTTTATGACTTTTCCAAGAATTGACTTGTTCCTCCCACCAAACAGGAAGTAACCGTTTGAGATTTGCTCAGTAGTCAAGAATAAATAAAAATACCACCAACTTTTTTTTTTTTTTAATGCCTTAAAGAACCTAAAAGTTTTAATCATAAAGGTAATATAAAGATGTAACTAAGAGACAGTTTCAGGGCAAAAAAATATCCCAAGTGTTAGCACAGTGAAAGAAAAAAGCCAAAGGATTTTTAAAAGATCAGTATGAATCTGCTGACTTTTACAGAGATGAAACCTAGAAACTGAAACCTTTACTATTACCTGCAACTCTTTACCACATAAGGAGAAATAAAAGTAACACATTGCTTCTTGGGAATTGCTACTACTGCCCAGATTAATATAGAAACTAGTACAAACTAGTTAACCTTCAGGAAGCACAAGAGTTGCATTAAACTCACAGCCTGTTTTTCCCCCGTTTTATAAAATGTGATTTCTTGCACACAAGATTTAACAATTGTATGAAGTCATAGAATATCCACCCCTGAATGAATAAATTGCCCATCAGCTAGGTAAGTTTCTCTCTAGGATGGAAAAACAAACCAACCAACCAGATTTTTTTTTTAAAGTTATGTTTGCTAAAATACTGACAATCACCTAGAAGAATAAAATTTATTTTACATAAATATACGTATTCTTCCCGTATCTGATTTTTGGCATTTATGCCATTCATCCTGGCGAGAAAAACACAGCAAGATCAACACTAACTTACTAAAACAAATTGATTTTATGTTTCAAATGCTGTGATAATTTCTTTTGTACCTTTCAAATTCCCCTAAACTGAACAGAAGCAGCTGTAAAAGTTTGCACTACCTTATCTTAAAATTGTACTGCACCACAGGAGCTAAGATTGTCCACTGGAAATAAACAAATGCAGCCAACCCATATCACATTGTGAAGTAAAATTTCATTCTTTTCTAACAAATCTTACTGAAAACAGCACCGACAAGAAACTCATTTCAATACTGTCTTATGCCACAAACTAAAGCCATGGACGAAATGCTACAATCACACACGGGCATGTTCAGCAATTGAGTCTCCGCTGGCTAAAATGATCATTCTAAATACTGCACTGTCTTCAACTCCACCTTCTAACCTTTTCTTTCTACCAATAGCCAAAATTTGTATTAGATACTTATTTGGTAAGATAAACTTGGATTTTGCACAATAAGTATGCTCTGGCTGCCATTATATTAAATCAGCACAGCAATCCATCAATTAGGTTAAGAGATGCCAGCTAATAGTAGAAATAATGTCCTTAAATGCTTTTCAAAAATAAGAATGCTTTTTAAAAATAAGAATGACATCTGAAACTAAAGTAAATACTTGATAACTCAGGCACATTTCCAATTATTTTTGACCATCAGTTTATACATTACTGCCTATTATAAAACTAGAATAATGCTGACTGATTTAAAATATTGCAGAATTACGCAAACTTATAATTTGCCTTTTGATATTTTCTTAAATTAGTAACACTCTGTACATTCAGAAAATTTCACAAACCAAGTTCTTTATTTAGTATCCTACAAAAAACGTAACTGCAAAACATTAGCTATGTGTATTTCCACAAACAAGTTCAATCAAGTTGCTTGCTATCATGTGCATGGATGTTTTTGATACTCATTCAAAATCACTTACATGTCAAAGACACTGCATGAAATTGAAACCTCTACTAATGCCAAGGTTTGACCCAGGATCCAAAATAAATCTGCATGTACAGACCCTTGTACCTACACAAAGCACCAATTACTTCAAATAAGGTTTTGTCTGTGCACTAGAGTCCACCCATGTGGAGCCAATTACTATAGCAGGGCCATTATATGGTTCATTTCCCCGTACCAGCTTGGCAAGAGGTGTACATGGGTGTAGGAAGTGCAAAAGAACCTTCTCTAATAAAGTGCCTCAAACACACATCCGCGCATTGAAATATCTGACATTACAACAAACACTTCGTCACTGGGACTAGACCATGCAAAACAGCAAATATTGTAGGGCAGTTTTCAATTTGAACAGTACTTTTCAAGTTTCTCTTTTAAGTCACTAGTAAAACCCAACTATCTTTTTTTTTTTTTTTAAAGCTTGAGTAATTATGCTTATCTTTAATCTACATTGCACATTTCTAACAATACCTGAGATTTCTTAAGAATGTCGAGAGGTTGTAGGATTTGAACAGAAGGTGTGAGAAAAATATCAGAATTGCATGGTCTTCAAGTAGTGTGTTTGTAATAGCAGAAGTACTGATATTACTTATTGATTATGTCTAGTATCATTCCAGGTCTAAATGGGAAAGTTGTTTGAAATAACTATTATAAATAGGAGCAAATCATTTGAGTATAAAAATCTCCCCCACTGGAAGTACTGAAGCTCCATCTAGAGGCTTTTCTTCCTCTACTGTCATTTGTGGTATATGTAATATCACCTAGAAATGTGAACAATATTAAATGTCAGAGGCTTCCTTTGTACCTCCTCTTTTGTTATTCATAATGGGTTCTTGCCCTGAACCTTTGCCTGGCAACACTAGCTCCTTCACTGCCATCAAGTGGTAAGAAACCAAAACTGAACTTAAAAATGTAAAATCTTAATAATCAGATTAAATTATCAGTATGGCAGAGAGAGAACTATAATTAATGAATACCGAAAATCTTTATGGTTCTTTCCATTGAAGTTCTGGGGTATCTACTCCAGAGCACTACAATGCTTCACACAGTAAATTCAGCAATGGTTTCATCAAATCTCTTTTTGTACAGTTCATTTTTACTTCAAATTGCACAGAATAAAAATCTACATCCATATTCCCCAATATATTCAGGGGGAAAAAGAAAAGGCATCACAATAAAAGAATTTTTTAAGCAACAGTATATGTAACACTTAGCACCTTAAAAATATTTAATTTGGCAATTAGGAGGAATTCCATAACATAATTAGAAGGAACAGCACAAACATCTTCTCAGACTTAGTGTTGCCTATTGGCAGCATCTCAAAAGAAAGGGTGAAACAGCAGCCCATCTCTTCACAGTGTGTAATGCAGCAAGTATGCAACTATGTCAGTCTCTCCCTTTGTGCTCCACAGCTGTAATCAACTGTGGACGTTTGTTATGTCAGGAGAAGTCTTAATGCTCTACAGTCACAAGTGACCTACTGGGAAACAGGCACACAACACACCAAAAAACCGGGAGGGTTTGTCTAGATCAAATAAATAGGAAAAAGAACTAACAAAAGTAACAGTAGAATGAAGACAGGCTGCAAGACCTTGATTACTTCCATTTCAACCTCTCAGTGACTTACCGTACCACTATTCCCACGGTTGCCCATCACTCCCACATACAGTGCTTTGAGTTACAGAAATCCCACAAGGTCTCCCCCATAACTAGGAATACCACTAAAATAAACCTCCTAGAGCACACATACAGTGGAACTGCATTAACTGCTTCTATCTGCTCTTCTGTGCACACAGTCTGATTTCACCATGCTTTCTTTTCAGCAGTTATTCCAGTGGGGTATTTTGTACATGTTCTTGGTGGTGTCCTGTTACACAGAACAGTGACCAGCACAAGCAATGGAATTTCAGAATTCAGCTACAGAAATTTTAAAACAGGAAAAAGACTAATTAACAGATTAAAACAGACAGTTTTTCTAGCAGAGATATCCTATGCCTTATCATTACTTCACTGGTAAAGAACTATTGAGCTATTTCTATCAAACCCTGTGTCTATCAGTCCACAGACTGAAATTGTTCTGTGTAAGTACTGGGTGGCCACTTACCTACCTTTGAGCAGAGCCAGCTCTCTGCTAAAAACCCGGGACACACAAAGCAGTCTGCTAAAACTTTGCTGTTGGAAAAGCAAAACAGCCAAACTTTCCATCTGGAAGAGGTCAGTTTGAAAGATCTAACTTCTGTGCTTGCTTGTCCCTAGAACCCAGCCTGCTCATCCAAAGACACTTTGTTTCTAGACCAGCAATTTTCAAACGCAGTTGTGAAAAATCCTCCCAGATAATAATTGATACAACACCCACATATTGAAACTGGGACCACATTAAGTATTTATTTGAGAACCACTTAAGAAAGCCACAAATAATAAAAATACATGTTATGAAACTCAAGACCGTTATTTCTTCTGCAATGTTGGGAAAGGAAGGACAGGAATGGTACTGACAGGAAGTAAAAATGGATCTTCAGAAATTACATGAATAAAGAGAGACAAAAAACTAAACAGAAATAAGTGAACTAACAAAGATAAAACCAACCAAACAAAAAAGCACCACCACCACCACCTAAAGTATGTGAGGAATTAAAAAAAAAAAAAAAAAAAAAGGCAGGATTAAAAAAAAGGGAATATACAGGGGGACCGTAACATGCAGTCTAAGGCCACATGCAGGTTTAGTATCAAGGCAACACTAAGTGCCTGTTGCTTGGCAATTCATCTCCAGGTCCAACTGAAAAGCCAAAACCAATTTTAGACAGTCATTTTAGTTACAGAAAGGATAGGGATTAGACAAAGAGGGTGTTCCTGAAGTAATTGAAATGTAAGTTAACCAGGGTGCATGCAACCACTTTAGCTTCTGAGCTGAAAGAAAGGACTGAATTTATGATGAGCAGTGAAAGCCACAGTAAAATTTGATGGCAGCAGGAATACATTTGAAAACAAACAAACCAACCACACAGTAAAGAGAAAAGATGACCTCCAAGATTAAGAGTGACAAACAGAAGACATCAGAGATTAAAAAAAAAACACCCTCAGCTCTCCCTTCCAAACATAACAACATGTAGTTCTGATTGCAGATCTCTCAGAAGGATGTATCAAATAATACTGATAAGCAAAAGTAACCAGAGAAACGGTGCTTTAAAAGTTAGATAAACCAGTATAATATCACTGATTGACAATTCTAGTTAATGAGAGCACAAAAAAAGGAAGAGGAATCAGAAGACAAAGTATAGTATACTCAAGCAGAACAGAGAGGACTGTCAGACTGTTTATTCTTTCAATCTCTGAAAATTAGAGCAGAAAAAAACCCAAAGAAGAACTAGCACAAAAGCCATGGAAAATGTTATCAAAAACGAAAGAACAATTATTAGGTCGAGAACTACATTGCAGAACGTTCCGAAGATGCACTTACAAAGCTGTAACACTACTGGAGCACCACAGCCAGCACGGCAGTTCTCAGCTGTGGCCACCAGGGACCCTGGCCACTGCCCTCATTAGAGAAACACACTCAGGGCTGTCTGGGGGAAAAACAGCTTTAAGCAAAGAACAAGAAACCATTTACGTAACAGTCTCACTTTCCATCATTATTCTGGGACTGACAGTTTGAAGACAGGAATTTCGTTTGGGGATAAAAAAACACCATGATGCCCAGCAAGCCAATGGCAGTGGAAATTGCAAACCCGTTGCCGAATATTAATCTAGAAAACGAAGCCCTGGGAGGCAGGTCTAAACATATCTGCTATGAACTCGAGAGAGAAATTAAGAGACTGAAGAAAAAAAAATCAGTATAGATAATTTATTCAGAGTATTCATTTCCATCTTTTTTGGGTAAAGAAAACAACAAAACACAAAATATGCAGGAAGTCTACAGGAAGCATCAGCTTCCTTTTTGGGGCTGCAGGTGTTTATTCTGCTAGTAGCTGGAAGGAAATCTGCTTTGCTCTCCTTTGTCAAGATGAGACTACCACTGGGAATCCAGAAGGAAGGCTATGGCCTAGAAATTGAACATCAACTCATCCAAAACATTGTCTGGACCAGGCTTTGTGAGAAAATAGGGTACATGGTTCGGCCTACACAGAAACCAAATGACAGCATAATAAGCAAGATACAACCTCAAGTATCATCAAAAGATCAGCAATGAATCTTTTGAATATTGGCTCCTTTCATTGGGCTATATTAGAAACTGTAGTGTGTTTTCCAGATTACTGATGCTTGAAACGAAACACTATTTTAGAACATTTCTATCAGGGCACATGCTGTAACTCTCGCTAAAATCACCAATTCAACGTTTACCTTAAAAAATTAGTACAGAAGACCTCAAGCTTGCTAGGCAATCAGCAACAGTGACCATAAGAAACTTGCCTGGAGTAAGCTGCTATTCCAAACACATGCTGGCTCACTAGATTCTTCTGTGCTCTCCTTTCCCGTGCCAGTGTGACTCAACAAAGTGCTATCCCACACTGTATCACCTAACTGATACATTTTACACTACTATAACTGACCTAGAGTATTTTTTCACCTCTTGCAATGATGTTTTTCTGCAACCAAGTTACTACAAGACAGACCTACTGGAGAAAAGAAGATCTGTTTTCAAGATGCCTACTTTCAGGGTATGAATCTGTTACTATTGACCCATAGTAGATCCCAGAGCACAAGCACTGGGTTGAGAATCAAAACAGCATTTTCTAAACTGAAAAATCATCTCAACTACTCTTAGTATAGCCTAGCAAAGAAATTAGTAATTGGCATATTAATTTAGTTACACACACACACAAAAAAAAAAAAACCTGAACCAACAAAAAACCAANTATTTTAACAAAAACAACAAAAAAAAAAAAAAAAACAAAAACCAAAAAAAAACAAAAAAAAAAAAAAAAAAAAAAAAAAAAAAACCAAACAAAAAAAAAACCCAGAAAAACTCCACTCACAACAACAGAAAACCAAAAACACACAAAAAACCACCCAAAACAAAAAGCAAAACAAAACAAAAAAGCCCCCCCACAACCAACCAACAACAAACACACACCCCCACGCCCCCAACAGTAAATGGGGGCAGGGAAGGGATCTGTTAATTCCCACATTTCACAACACACTGGATCTTTTCCATATTTTGATTGCTCAGATACTCTAAGATCCTTCAGGGATTCTTTAATTTTTCTTTTGACCATCACTTCAAGAGTCATAACATCTCATTTTAAGTGGCATACTGGCTTCACTATATAACCAAAAGATCAGATTTTTATAATGGGAGTATAATTTCCAGGTTTGCCAACTTACACCAGGTACCATCCTTTTAGGAATTCTTACCTTCATTCCTAAATCTATCAATAGGTATTTTTTGGCAAGGGGGGACTGATATTTTTTTGTGTGTGAATTTTTTTATCCAGTCCTCCCTTGCCAGTGGAGAGTCCAAAAGGCACCTCTATTTGAGCAATCTATCCTTTAAGAACAATCAAAATAATCATCTCACCAATTTGTCATGTGAATCTGACACTCAGGTGAAGAATGGCAGTGGCTGTAATGTATGTACTCCTTTCAGGCTTGCAGCCGAACAGTCTGAGGCTCCACATCCAACCCTGTGTAAGCTGGGGGAGGGGGGTTGCGCTTTATGATAACAGCGAGTTCTACAGTTGCAGCTGGAATGGGAAATAGTTTGTATATTTGTCTTAGCTGAATTGTAAAATATTGAATACCTGATCAAGATACAATTCTATCTTGACTGAGAAATCAATTTCTGAAAGCAGCCTAGCCCCGTACTGTCTTTCCCGGCCATAGTATCAATCCGATCGTGTCTAACCAGCTGTCATGTAAGGCTCTCATATCTCGTGACAGCAGACAGGATAACCAATACCCTGATAATAATGGGATACCGTTAATTCAATGACAGTGTCTTTGAGTTAATCTCTTAGAAGAGAGCAGAGAAGCTACAGGAATGCATCTCCCATATTCCATTTTACAGCCTTCTGCTTCCCTTAGGTCAGAAATTTAACAAGATACCATGCCCCTATTAACAGTTGTCTAAATAATACCAATCAGATATTCTCTGAAAGAAAACATTTTTTGTGTATTAAAAATCTGAACTTTGAGGAAGTCAAACACATGGAAGACAAATGAAATTATGTCTTAGAAAGAAAATACCGATATCCATATTCAGTGTTAAACAGTGTTTATATTCACAAATACATTTAGAACAGAAGTATTAGAAGATAAGCATGCAAAATGGCAATCTATGCAAGAGCTCTTTTTAAACAGGTGTCCTAGCTTACTTTTTAGACTTCAGATACTACAAAATGAATGCAAACAAATGTTTTGTACTGAAAACTTTCAAACATTAGGATTTAAAATGGGAACTGTAGTATCAAAGTTTAAGTTCTTTATTGCTGGGGTATGACTTTTACTTCGAGCATATTTCTCTCCAACTCTATCCTTTTTTGTGGGACAAAACATTTTAGATTTAAATAGAATCTACTCAAACACACACAGCTTCAGAGATTGATAAATTAAACATTATGGTTTTACCCCAAAATCAAGATGAACCTAAGGCATGTGTGATTAAAACTACAAACTAAATGCTCAATTGCAGCTATATATTGCAATTTGCTATGACAAATTGGAGCCTTTAAGGGATGATCTCAAATCCAACTGCTAAAGGAGCTCAAACTAGGAAATATTTATCAGCACCACCTCTCCTATGAAAGTGCCTGTCTGAACTGCACCAAACACCTTGTACCTACAAAGTCGGACTTCCCAGAAACTTCCCAGAAAACACAATCTGATTTAGTCTTTCACTACTCCACTTTTTTCTAGATTCTGTTTCTTTGTGTTCTCAAACTTGACTTCTCAGTCTATCACTTCAGATGGGTAGATGTTATCAAAGTGCACGGTCTACCCTAAATTCACATCTCTTCATGACAGTCAAGGCACATGCACAGCATGGAAGCAACACACAGGATTAGAGACAGGGTTCCATTACTTTAGATAGTACCTAGAAGTATGAGTCTATCATGTCTCTGAACAATAAATAAATCAAATCAACTTTATTTAGAAGAAAAAAAAAATTGATTTTACTATAAAGAACTGTACTAAAAACCTTGCAATTCAATACATTTTATTCAATGCAAATTTTAGCTTTAATATATCCAATTAAAATTCCTGTATTTCAAACAAGCTTTGTGCTGCAAAATTTATCTCAGCAAGTTTCTCTCTTTTAAAAAGCCCCTAGAAGTGAGGGTATTTAATAAAACCCTGTCATGTTCCTTCTCACAATGCTAGCATTTGACAGAAAACACAAAATTTGAAGTTTTCACTGTGATTTATATAACAAATGCAATATATATATATATATATAAACAATGCAATATGGAAATCTTGCTTAAACCAGTAGCAATGAGCAAAGACAGCTTGTATGTGGTACCATCAACATTAGAACAACTGGAATTGGAATAATCTCCTTTTCAAAGCAAGACACTTAAGTACATCATAGTAAGAACCCTGCTGCAGAATTAATAAATCCAGAGAATTACTATGCTACAAAGGAACAACTCTGCTTGAGTCTTACTCAAGCAGTAACACAAGCCAAAGCCTCCATCCTGCCCTCGGGAAAGAGAACTACTGTCCAAGGCTGTGGTGTTGCAGAGTTAAGGACAGTTACTAAAGCAAAGTGACTGGAAGCAGATGATTTATTCCTGAACTCCCTCCAGATATCTTAGTTAAAGGCCTGAGTTCCTACGAAAATGTGCTTAAACATTCATGTGTAGCAGTTAATCAACCAGGGAAATTGTGTAACAGCAGCTACTCTTCCCTCTCATGGTCAGTAACTACAAGAGCAACATGGTGGACTTTTATGTCAGTTCTGTAAGAATTCATGGAATGCACAGCTAAAAAAATACATTGACTACTTCTTTCCAACATGCTACCAACGACTTTTTTATTTGTCCAAGCAAACTAGAGTGGCCATTTATTTGATTTTCAAAACCCTTTTATTTCTTTAAATGTAATCAAAACCAGGATGCTGCAGACTGACTGATGATGAAGCTATGAAAAGCTTCATCCAGGAACAAAGCTACAACCATGCAATTTAACAATTTATTTAATTAATCTCCCCTGCTGGAGATGTTCAAAAGATTCCCACACCAACATGTTCTTTGCAGTAGACAGGTCAAGAGAATATAATTCAAGTTGAAATAAATATACAGACATATTACTCCAAAGAGACAAACTAGATGCTAAGAAGTCAACAGGACCACGGCTTTCACCTGAGACTGCTGAAAGAAATTTAAATACAGAGTTGCAGACTTGCAGGTGAGGAAGGTAACCCAGCAGTGAAAAAACCTGGCACCAGGGAACCTGGCAGCCTGCCACACATAAGGGGGGGACCAAAAAAAAAACCAAACCAACAAAATAAAACCAAAACAAAACCAAAAAACCACAAAACCACAACAACAACAAAAACAAAAAAACCCACCCACCAACCCAGAAACATTTCTGGGAATTACAGACCGGAAAGTTTATCGTCCACCCTTACTAAAGGCAGCAGGTGCTATACAAATAGTCACTGCAGACAGAGATAAACGAGGTCTACTGGAAAAAACATTGCATGACTTCTGAAGAGAGAAAACCTGCCTCATCAACCCAGCTGAGGTACTGGAGTGCATCAGCAAGGACAGAGAGAGGAGGTCCAGCAGACACAGTACAGTTCAATTTTGAAAAAGCTTTTGACAAGGTTCCACACCAAAGGCTATCAAAGAGACTAACTTGCCACAAGATGGGAGGAAAGAGTCTTACAAATAGAAAATTAATGAACAGGATACAAAAAGCAAAGTTTAATGGCCAGCTTTCAGGGCAGAGAATAAGCAGTTGAAAGGTATCCTGCTGGGGGACTGGTGCTGGGACTGGCTTCACTCCGCATTTTCAATTACAACCTGAAGAGCCAAACATGCAGTGAAATCCCACAGCTCATAGGTGAGAGTGCATGTTTTGGGTAGATACCAGACACTAGCAAGGAAATGCCAAACCAAGTGATCTGGCAAGAAAAGTGAGAGAGAAAAGATTCAGCATAGGTGAGACTGTTGGCTTTAACTACACCCTGCCTACAGAGAGCAGAGCTTGCAGCTGGCATTTATAACCACTACGTGATCCAAGACACACTGCTGGCAGTTCTACAAACACTGTACAGCACTGGACTGAAAAGTACCACCAAGAAGGCACCTTTGACCATTGCTGACCAAAACCTGTGGGGGCTGAGAGGTAGAGGGGGCAAATGGACTGCAAAATATGGTTAAGATTCACATGTGGCTCTCAAGCACCACCATCTATTGCCAGTGGCTTTCTCGGTTTTATTTAAGAAAGAAGAGCAGGGGTTATACAGAAGTACTTAATTAGTAAGAAACAAGAAAGGAAACCAGACAGAGCACATGGACAGCATCCAGCACTCCTTGAAGGCATCCAAGGAACTTATGGATGACATGGAGGGGTGCCCTAACTGGACACCAAGAAGATACAGGGAATAAAAACAGGCCCTCACAGGCACCAGGATGCATCACTTCAGACACAAGACTAGACTATTAAACATTTGCAACGAAGACAAGGCAAGGGTGTTTAATATTCTCATTTGCAAATAACATTAAAAACCACATTATTTCTTAAGTGATGTCATTTTATCCAAAACATAAATCCTCTTCTTCAGTGGTGTCATGCCCTATGGCTTCTGAAAAGACAAAAACTTAAAAAGAAAACAGAAGTAGGTATCTCCAGCACTGAAAACAATATCAGAGCCAGCATTCAAAAGAGTATCTGACTATAGACAGACAGTGATTTTCAAGCAATGAATCACAGGGCCCTGATAGCCAGTAAGCTCCTGATCTACTTCAGCTATTGTCCTTATATCTAAGTTCACTAACCAGCAGTCTGTACCTCCACCAGAAAATTAAGGTGTCTATATACTCGCCTTTCTTACCTACAAATGGGTAAATGTGTGAAAGGCCTAAATTATCCTGATGGATGAAATTAATAAGTCTGTAATTTGCAGGTTAGTCTCTATCTGTCCAGCAGACAATTAGATTTATTTTCAAAATAAAATTAAAAAAAAAAAAACAAAAAAAACCAAAAAAACACAACTGTTTTCTAGCTAAGCACCTAGTATTACTCAACCAGGAAACACAAAGACCAAAAATATCTACTAAATGGAGTATGGGTGCACTCCAGCATGGAAACTCTGTACTATGTAACTGAGAATGAATGTAACTCAGCTATTCCTAACTTTTAAATATAGTACATAACTTATGTACAGAAGAGGTTTAGTTTTTCATCACTGCAAGCTGCAAGGAACAACTGATTGGCTGATCCCCTCAATCTATATTTCAACTATTGTGGAAATACTGTTCTCAACAGACACAATTCAACATTCAAATCCATTATTTTGTTTTGAATGTTGCTGGGTTATCTTGTAGTGTGGAAAAGCTACTGAACCAGAAATAAAAAAATATTCAGTAGAACAGAAACTACAAGCCATGTAAGTTACAAATTGACATAAGAAATACTTTTTATTCAATAGGTGGGTAGACAGACTGGAAAACAAGTTTATTTCAGATTTTTAATCAACTGAAAGAAATGCTTGAATCGAATAAGCTTACTAATAATTCTTAATAGGAAATGGGAAGAGGATTCCATATGGAATGAAATATTAGAGACATTTTTCTACTGTAACATTGTAGCAGCCACTGTTAGACACAATGTCCAGTACAGCAATTAATAATATGACTGTCACAAAGTTAAATGGCATGCAGTTTTTCTACTCTCCCATCACAGTATTTATATCCCATAGAAGAACATCAGATGAATCATTGACTATGAAATGGTGATTATTAATATAAAAGCTAGACTACATTAGTCTGAAATTTAATAAAGCATTGATCAATCAGATTACAAAAAAATCATTTGCAATATTTTCAGGGATAGGTAAAAACAATTACTGCCCCTTAAAGGAGAAGCTTTTCACCCCAAATCTGCACAATAAAGCTATTTCACAGCTTTCTTGTGTCCTTATCAGCAGTGAATGCTTCCTTCAACCAACAAAAAGTACTTTAGCACTGGATTCAGCAGATTTCAGAATTACAGCCCACGTGGCAAGACTTCTCTAGTTCTTCCTTCCCTCTTCAGTCACAAAAAGATTGCAGAGTGACTTTCAATGCCTCCTGTGCATCTTCTGGTTTTCTCCACAAGTTTTCCTGATTAACACTGAGAAGGAAGAATTTCACATCTATCAGAGACTGCTTATGAATTTTCTTCACTTCTCATCCTACTGCTCATTTGACACCAAGAATAGTTTCCAAGGTCTGCAAATCAGGTCATTTAATCTGCACTTAAGCAATCCCCCATCTGAGAGCCCAGTAATACCCAATCCTGCTTTTAACTGTGTTATCATTTGCACAGCTGTAACACACATCATGTGTACAACACATTGCCACAGACATAAAACTGTTTACAAATCAATTTATAACATCCAAACAAGGCTGACAGACAAACAAACAATAAGTAAAACAAACCCATAAACCCCAAACCTCCTCACAATTTAGGGAAAACCAACAATTTTAGACTGCAGGGAAAAAGAAATTAAAAATAAGAGAAGAAAACTTCTAATGTTGTGTCAATTTTGTTAGCCCACTAGCATGCTGTGGAAAACCAAAATATTTCAGATTATAAAATGAATAAAAGGAGGAATTTAATGTATATCAGACTCCTTAGAGATGAAAAAAACCTTTGTTACCACTTATACCCTCATTCTTTACAGGCTCAGGTGCTCAACACAATCACAATCACAAGCTCTTTGTTACCATCTCTGCTGAGAACACAAGAAGCACCAACCCAACTAAGGAACATTTTATATGTTGAATTTTCATTTTATTTTTTAAATTTTATCACATACCTAAAGTTAAAATAGCACCATAGATACCTCCAAACATCTCCTTTAAATCCACAGTCTTCCCTAGATCTGATTAGAAAACCATGTTAATCTTAAGTGTAAAATTATTCTAGGTGGAGCATACAAGGTTTATCATTCAACAGAATGAAATCAAGACTGCCCCTAAGATTTTTCTTTAGACAACTTTACAAACATCTGACCATAATCCGCAGCAGTTGAGTAGTAAAAGGCCACCAGGAAGTTGTTTACAAAACTCTATGTTACATCAATTATGTAGCTGTTTCAGATACCAACATAGGCACATGAAGGAAAACTCCAGCAAAGGAACAAGCACAAAACATACAGGCTTGTGTAAGCACCAGAGGCCACCAGCACAGGTTACCCTCACTAAGAAATAAGTCACTCCCTTCAATGAATTATAAGTCAAACATAGAACTTCTAGGGGGAAAAAAATATCCCATTTTTTATTTCTGCAATCTGAAAATCAAGCTATTACGGATACATCCTTAAAGGATTAGTGAAGCAAGAAGGATAAAGAAAAAGAGCTGAAACGTTACTGCTGCCAAAGACAGAAAAAAACCCCAAAACAATCCAAGACCATTTGTTTCATCCTTTTCTCTGCACCTTGCATAATGTTAGTTCCCTTGGGTTCCCAAATATAGTAGTTTCCTACTGCTGTATGTCCTACACAGCAAGGAAGATAACCTGAGAGAAATCAGGAAGGTGTTAAAGAAATGAACCGTCAGGAAAGTTAAATGTCCTTAAAACTACTTAAACTGATAGATTCTGAAATGTTTTTGTGTCTTTAAGAAAGAAGACAATAATGAAAGCAAAAAAACCCCCTGGATTTTCTTGGACAATTTCCAAGCAGAAATTTAACAAGCAACAATACAGAAAACCCATTTTTATGGGAAATGTCAGCTTTATATGTCTGGATGTTTCAATCATTTTTATATGCAACAACAACAAACAAAAACATGAGGGCAGGGCTCTTACAGAGCAGAATACATTATCTGTCAGCAGTTTACCTGGAAGTTCAGCACTGTTAAAAAAACCCAAAACCGAAACACACAAAACCCCATACCCTGTACCATCCTCAGATACAGACGGAGCAGTTATCATTTGTGTTTCTCTGTGGTATGCAACTAAATTAAACTACTCCACAGTTCAGATCAACTTCATTCTATAGGATCCCAGTGAATAATTGCAGTGATGACTTCACACAATTTTAATAATTTACACCTTTTAGGAAAAGCAGAGTTTCCAGAACTGCTGGAAATCTCAGTTGCAGGTATAACTTAAGAAGTAACAAACTCAAACCGAAGTTTTAAACCATGAAGGGATGCAGAATTTTGTCACAATAGCACACTAAGAAAAAAACCTCACCATTAGTTTTATGGAATGAACTGAGAGTACAGCTAAAGTCACTAGAAACAAACCTGGGGTTTCTAATGTTATTTTTGTTTGAACTGGTGCAATGGACTGTTACTGCCTCAACACTGACAGTACGTTTGCAGGCTTAAAAAAAAAAGCAGTTTTGGGAATTACTAAGATCCCTCACTGTCCAAATAAATGTCTGCTACTACTATCACCTAATTGTGTGTTACATAAGTTAATTATTTTTGGAAGTTTAGAGCAAGAGAATTGACGTACTTCATCTTTCCAACTGAGAACTCTGATGTTGCAATTGACAGTGCATTAAAATCTAATGACTTTTGAATTAGATCTCCTTAACATGTATTTTGAAAACGAAGTAGAAAACAATCATGAAACAGGCTGAGACCATTAGACATGATGTTCAGTCACTAGCAAAACAACTTTGCTTCCTCAGAAATTAGTAACTGAGACACAAAGCTGCTACATGGCTTCATGTCATTTCATGGCACAAGACTTGATAGTCATAGTGAATATCCTATTTGTCATGCAAGACAAAATAATCTTACAAAACGAAGCAAGAATAGTCTACAGTTCATAGTTTTGACACAATCATCTGAAAAGGCGATGTTATAACTGCATATGTACGAAACTGTGCTTCACTAGATCAAGTACTTCTAAAGCTTGGAAGACTGAAGCACTATTATCAACCTAGATAAACATTTCACTAAAATATTTGCAGATGATGCGCACTCCATGATTTTAGTAACACTGCACCCACATACACTAACCTTAAAAAGCAGCAGGGAGGAGAACAGTCTGAAGTGTTAGAAGAGCAACCAAAATATGTCTACAGAGTGTGATCCAGCTTGTCATCAGAAAGAACAAACAAACTGAGTTTCTGGGCTATCCCTCTTTATTTCCCCTTCCCTGTCCTACTTATGCACACCTTGTCTGCCCGGTGCACTGTGTGGGTACAGGAAGGCTATTCTTTAAAAGGACTCCAGAGTATTCCTCTCCCTCACGTGCTTCTTCCCATTTGAGGGGACTGCTCTGTATACTCAAAGTTCCCCAGAAGTTCTACAGGAAAAATAGTTCTATGTAGAGATTTTTCTGGACAGTAACCTGTTCAAAGCCAGAACTACTGAAGTGCCAGATGATACAACACTGACAACTCCAGAGACTGATAGTCTTTCTGAAAAATAGGTTACCTACACCCAAGAACTTTACTTATGTAACATACGAATTCACAACTTAAGAATTGCAGTGATATATGTCATGTCATCAACCAATGCACTTGCATAAAACAGACCATGCAAACCCTATTACTGAGAATTTTCTTCAGTCTCCAGTAACACTTCATAATACCATAAAAGCCAGACCATTTGTTGTGGTGTTCATTCCTGGTAAGGTTCCTTATAGGGCAATGCCACGATGTAAAATCCAGCATCAGCCATTTACTTTAACTACAGTCTTAAAGGTGCATCTACCTCCTTTTTTTTAGTGCAGACCAGCAGTGCGTATGTAAAGCAAACTCTGTTATTGTGCCCACTGTCTGCATAGCATGAAACAATCCCACAGTGGATAAACGGGATTCCTTTGGGATAGAACTGAACTGTAAGATGAGAAACCAGGAGCACAAACACCACTCTTCAACACAAACAGGCATTGAGTCCATGCATCCAGCCTGGAATTCGTTCAATAACAACAACAGAAAATCCTTGAAATGCAAACAGTATGGAAACCAATTCCTCAGCACCAAACATTACATTCTACAGACACAACCCTGTCAGGTCCTGCTACTTTACATGGTATACAACAGCTCTTCTGTTCCCGTGTTCCTGAAAGGAGCCTATTAGCCCAATACATCCAGCTCATCTAGAGAGGTTGCAGCTTCCCACAGCCAAAGAAATCCAACTCCTTGGCTTTCTTGCCTTGCACTTTCTTGAAGTTGCTAACATATCAATGCTGTCAGATCAAAATTGGGTTCTGTACATGCAGTTCTGACTTTGTGCTGCAGCATCATCTACCAAATGCATCATCTTGCAATGACAAGGAAAAACATTCTTCGTTCTCAACAGCAAAGCCACACAAACAGATGAGAGCCTGCTTCAGAATAAGTACCATGCCACAAGGAAGGCATAAGCCAATACTGAAGAAAATATCTCTCTCAACACTTTCCAGGGGTTATGTATTTATCCAGAGTATTGACCAGTAGAGTCCCACTCATGTTAATTCTCCCTCAGGAATCTGAGCTGCCAGGGCCTCTTTTAACTGCCTTAAAGGGCACTCAGAGAAACTTTCTGTGTTTGCTTCCATGCACTGCACAGGCCTAATGGAACTTTCCATACCAACCCATTCCCTTGAAGCCAGAGCCTTATTCAGACATTCCTTGGTCGTGAATGACACAGGCTGTACTGCTCCATGAAGGCCAATTCCAGCAACACAGCTGGAATTTTAACACATCTTCAAAAACAACATTTCCTACAAATTTCTTAATCAGATCCCTTGTATCCAAGAACCACAGCACAGAGTTTCAAAAGACATTCAGAGGCCTGTAGTGCCTTCCTTCCTTGTTGCAAGCCAAAAAGAGTGGAGAAGCAGGTAATTCCCTTGAAGCCATATTAACAAGTCATGCCGGCGGCTGTGGCCGTGTGGGTAAAGCCGCCGCCCCTGGATCCGTGCTCCTTCTCGGAAGGATGCCAGTTCGAGCCCTTGCGGGTCTCGCTCTGCCAACTTCGTCCGGGCTTGCCCCGGCCAAGGCTTAGAGTGTCCCAGGGCTAAAGGGGGTGGGGCCAGTTCCGCGCACGCTGAGCTCCACGTAATAAATCCATTCGCGCAGGCATAAAAAGCATCGTCGTTCGCGACGGCTAGCCACACACACACATATTAACAAGTCATAATCAAAAGCGTATTTTGGGAAGGAGATCCACAGGTTCAACTCATGCCAAGCTGATTTATCCAGAGAGTATCATATTCATGCACATATCAACTATTGAAAGCTGTAAAAGACAATAAAATTAACTTCATCAGTTTGTTCACCATACAAGCTACTAGCTCCTCAGATCTTCCTAGAATTTTTCCAAGAAGTTGACATCACATTTGTATGTTCTCATTCTCAGGTAACAGGTCATCATACTACTGAGTCTGCATAACCTCTGGTTTAATTCTCCTGCTTCACCTGAGTTTTTGGAAGAATACTGCTTGGTTCTGTTCTCCTTGTTGGTTTGAAACTGGCTATATTGAAGTGATTACCAAAATGATTATTACATCTGATCTGTCATGAGTTTATGATTCCATTTTCTTCAGTAGCCACCTGGGGGACAGGGAAATGTAACCTTTTTTCAAGCCAAAGGTTATCTAATCTCCCCATTCTGCTAGGTCAAACTTCTTGAGAACAGCAATATTTTAAATGAGCTTTTTCATTTAATCACATCATCAGTTTAAGAACCACCAAAGAAAGGGAAGGTAGAGCAACTCCCACATTGTTCAGAACAGCAATAGTAGCAACATAACAATGCAAGACTTTCTCTTATGCTGTGTTACTATCAGGTCTGATGAAAAAACAAATTAATAGATTGTGCCCTTGCACAAAATTCAGGTACTTTTTAATCTAGGTGCTCAGTCCTAACACTTGGATAAAATGGGCCCTTCCACGAGCATTTGTAGATTCCTCAGTCAACTCCTCCTCAAAGTCACACACTACAGTCAATTACTACACAGCCAAGACAGTCACAATCTCACTCTTCCTTTGTCATTCCACATTCATAATCATAACAAAAATCACTTCCATTACATCAACCTCTATCTCTGTCATTGATCATAGAAAAGACTATAGCAGCTCCAGCCTAACACCCTACCAGAGCTAGCTGAGTTACCTGACAATGCCAAGAGGCTTTCACAAGGTCCTTGAAATGACAAAACACAAACCCCATACTGTTACAAGCACAGAGGAGAAACAAAACACAAAAAAAAAAAATCATAATTTCTCTCCAATCTGAGTGACAAATGCATCAGCCAGAGGCTTCATCAAAGCATGCTTGAGAGCTACAGGACTTCCCACAATGCCTTCTGCACTTTGTCAGTTGAGGTCAACATCAGCTTCTGACACCGCATACGAGTTCAACAAGCAGTCAGTGCCACAACTCTCCCATCGGAATCTAAGCTGCTCTAATGCCTTAAGGAAGTGTTGGAGTCATTCCCTACACTTTTTCAGAACACAAGATGACATGTTTAGAAAAAAACTGGCAGTCCTGATATACTACTGTTAACAAACACAGTTGAGCATCCGTATCTTAGACACAGAAGATCCATCCTGCATAAAGGAGACGTACTGCCTTCCCCCAGGAGTACATGAAGGAGGAAGGAATTATGAGAACATGATACAAGGCAATGAAATAGGAATGGATGGGGGAAGCAAGCTTTGATGAATGAAAGATAATTAAACAGTCCAAAGGCATGGCCACAAAGGCTATTGTCACACACACTGTCTCTCTTGTACTAAAACGCCAAGAAAACCACCCGAGCACAGGGAACTACAAAAAGTGCATCCTAGTCAAAAGTATCCCGACTAAAATAGTAATGACACAGAAAACCAGTTATCTCTATTGAACTATGGTATTAAAAATTAGCAGAAAATATGAAGAAACATGCAAACAGCACATGGAGACATTATGGTAAAATGAGGCTTTATGTTAGGATATCCAAGGTAGGATACAACACACCTGGGATTTGTGCACTTCCCCTGACCCCATCACAAGACCAGTTACCTTTCTCATAAGGTAACTCAACAGCTGCAGCTGCCTAGGGAGTCAGGGATTTGACTGCTATCATTAACCACAGCCAGCAGCTTCCAAAACCAGACTCTTAGATATTGCAGACACCGTCCCTCTCTTCAGAGACACGGCCCTAATGAAATGCACCTGAAAATATATTATTGTCAAAAACCACAAGAACTACATCAGAATAAACTTCAAGGTTGTCAGGGAAGCAATTCAAATAGAAGGATCACTCACCAGAATCTGGAGATAATGTACTAGGGGTACAGAATGTACTTAGAGACAGAACAAGATGTCTTTTGGGGACTCTGGGTGAAGTAACCGATTACAGAGAACTGTGTATTTCATTATTGAGGAGAGGAACACCGATTGGAAGAAAGAGTCAAATAATTGCTAAGATGCATGAAGAGATATTAAGCAAGGTCACACAATGAGACCTTCTAGAGAGAAGGAAAGGCATGCAGGAGCCAGGACAAACGATACCAGTTGAACATGTCAAGCGGCAGCAAAACTAGCAAATCCATCTAAAATATACACAACAACCACGGGATAAAAGCGTGTCTAAGAGGAGTTCCTGTCTTGACTACGCTGGCATAAAAATTAACTGAAGGTGCATCATAAATGATTTAGGATAATCTTAGGTGTCACTTATCAAAGAGAGGTGAAAACCATGGACAATATCCAAGATGCAGGGCAAGTAAACATAATAATCTACAAGCCACTACCATAGCAAAGGGTCACAGTCTACCATATGGCACCCGTGAGAGAAAACATGAGCCACAACACATGGAGATGCACAATCTTAGGAAGATAAGGAACCGGCAGCTATACAGGATGAGGGCAAAGTGAGAAACAGTCATACTGACAACACGTAAGGCAAATGGAAGAGGCCCCGAAGCTGCTTCTGTCTCTCTGCAGATGCATTTGGAGAAAAAGAAACATACTCAGAAGAGCAACAGGCGGCAGGAACACACAAAGGTACAGCTGGAGAGGGAGGGCTGATTTATGGTGGGGCCGGAAGGATACGGAACAGAGCAGGACCTGCAGGACAGCAGGGGCTGGGAAGTGACAGGAACGCTGGCCAGAGCCTCGGGAGCCGGACTCGGGCAGGAGGCGGGTGACAGGGCCAGGACAGC
>VXBX01007996.1:290672-348293 GCA_013400415.1 Scytalopus superciliaris | reverse complement strand
CCTTCCCGCCGGGAGCGCGCGCGGGAGCGCGCCGGGAGAGCCGGGAATGAGCCGGGGCTGGGTCAGTGTCAGTGTCAGCCGGACCTCGCAGCTGCTGTCCCCGGACCTTTCGTTCCTCGCTTAAACGAACGTGAAATGGTTCACGCTGAATGCCGGATGAGAAATCAGAGGGAAACCCAATGGATGGACAGGACAGACTGTCAGCCTTAAATCGCTTTTCTCTGGCACGTTCAGGCTCCTTGGCACACCCCGTCTGTCTCGTCTGTCTCATAGCTAGGCGTGGTTAGTAACTCACTGTGGGAATCTAGGAAAAGACAGAGTCACTCATCCCGAAAATCTCCATGAATTAAATCGTCAGAAAGTAGTTTTTGCAATTAAAAAAAAAAAAAACAAACACCCAAATGCCAATCTTACCTCCCCCTGAATTCACCTAAGAGGAACTGAGCACCATTTACAGGACCACTGTAGAGCACTGCCTGGAATACTCCGCGGGAATAGCAAGATGTGGCTTTAAAATACACTCTGATTAATTCAGAGTAAGGGCTTGAACCAACATAACCATTATCAATTTTCCAACTCATAAAGTATAGTGTAGTCATAGGTATTCTCTTCTATTGAAACTGTTCCCTTTTGTATAAACTATTTAAATATTAATTAGAATGATATTTAAACTCATGTTTCCATGTCCCATATGCATGCCCACTGGGCTTTTAGCATCACAATTCTGCCTCCGGCTCTGCTTTCTGAAGACACCTAAACCCATTTGGCAGGAAATTACAATTTAGCCAACAGTGTCTTATGTAGACCCCTTTCAATTCATCCTTCTTAAAAAGGAGCACTTAAATGTTCATTCTGATCATCTTAAAAAATGTTCCCTTCACTTGATTACAAAGCCAAAAACATAATCCTTTTCCAGAGAATGACGAAGTACACAGAAAGTCATGGGCTAGTTAATTTATCATCTGCTTTGTTTGGCTCTAGTAACTAAACCTGGTATAGATCAGTTTCTTCCCACATCCTTATTTCCTTATTCTGTTCTGTTTTGCACACCAGTATCCATAGCATAAATTTGTTACCCCGTCTATTTACATCCTACTTGCTTTCAAGCCTCAAACTTTATTGCACAAAAATACCAGCTTTGGATCCAGTTACCTACCAATAAGGTTGTAGAACAAAGTTTAAAGATGCAAAATGCCCTTAGAAACCAGGGGTAAATGAAGAGTTCATTAAGGTGGTATTATTTTTAAACCAGGTGAAAGACTTTTTAAAATGTGAGATTAACCCTAATTTCATTCCACTTAACTGATGTTTCCAAACTCTCCTTTCCTTCTGACTCGTTACGTATTTTCCTCTCTTGCCTCATTAGCTTCTAAGCCTCCTTAGTTAAGTTGATCTAATGCAATGATCAACCTGGAGGAGAAGCATTTGTTACCTTGATCTTATTTTTCACCATTTGGAATTGGTTATGGAAAATGACCCCTTTCAAAATTCACCTCTGGCTGCTCTTGCTGTTAAAATGGCCTTCAAAAAACCTGATAAAAGCAGGTCACCTGTTCCATTTCACTGAGACTAGGAAAACCTGTCCTAACACTGACCATGAATTGCAGGTGGCTTGTGACAGCAATCCTTCTGAAAACACAGCTATTTTGAAAGAAATTCCTCAGAATTCTTCAGATAAATGATGGTTTCTTTCAGTCAAGAGGAATGTGAATTTTAAAAGAATAATAGAAGCAAAAAAATGCAGTAATGGTAATGGAATTATGATTATTTAAAATACACATTTAAGAGATTTCTTACATTTAAGTCAGCATAGTTAAATTATCCCAACTGCTTTTAACAAAGGGAGAAATTTAAATACTCATTTTTATTCTGCTCCTTAAACCCTTGGATCAGAAGGCCTGGAACTGCATGGAATGTTTCTAAAAAGGATGTTTTTCTAAATTTCTAGACTATGAGATCAGTTTAAATGTTTCCATTAAAATTGTTCTACACTCCAAGCATAAATACTGAAATTTGGGGAAGAAAATGCTAAAAACGCTATTAAAAAGCTGTAGGCACCACCAGAATAATGATACATTGTTATCTTCTCATTCTTCTGTTTTCTTCTTCATGAGGGTGAGTCATTAGAGTCCTTGCCCCGTCTCCAGCACTTCAGTTAATCCAAGTCACATTAGGCTTCCCCCAGTATAAAATAAATCAGTTACATTTTAAGTTAGTTCTCTCTCCTAGCTTCAGAGAAAGACTTAAAATATAAAACAATATATATAAAACATAAAATAAAGCTAATCAAATTCAGCAATGCTTGGCTTCGCTATGAGCCTGCAACATGAGAAATTCCCAGGGACACACATGAGTGATGGCTGGTGAGTTGGGTGACCAGTGAGGACGATTTAAATCTCACTCCTGTGAACTCTGACACCAAGGTAGAGGGGAAGGCGGAGGATTACACGTGGCTTTTTTGTCACTGTCTGAAACGACTGTTGTTGGGAGGTATTAGTATTTTTTTTTTCTGTGGCTCAGATATGACATTTAAATGGCTAGAGGATCAGAGAAAGGTTTTTAATCCTGCATATAGTCTCCGCAGCTGGGACAGCTCCTTTAATTTAAGAATACGGAGAGCTATGAAGGCGAGGATGGCATTTTCTTTCTGTGCCCCAAGTTTGCCTGCACACGCAGGCAGGTGTCACCGAATCAGCTCCACTTGGCCACGAAGCTCTACTTTACAAACCGTAAGGGAAAGGAGCGTATACAGAAATAATTTGTTTAAATAAATCTCTGTTCTGACGCTAATTGACAGTAGCACCCAAGGCCCGAGGCATGAACCAGTTATTATTAGCGTTTTTAACAGCACTGAAAGACCAACATGCTTCATAAGCCCAGCAGGATTCACACGATCATATTCTGAATAGCTAAACAGCCTGCGATTTCGGTGTCTCAAATGAATAGCAGACGTCTAGGGGAAAGAGCTTATTAAGGGACTACCCCTTTTCTTCCCAAAGAGAAAGCCTTCTCTCCAGCAATTCAAGCGCCTGACTGCTCTGCAGTCTATGCCAGGTTTCTGTGCCGGCAGTTTAGTTCAGGTGCCCTGCATGGGTTTGTACAGTGACAGCCCTTCTCTCTGCGGACAAAGCTGGCTCAGGAGTTTCCTGTCCCCTCCCCCAGCCCGGGCGCTCGCTCCCACCTCTGAGCCGCTGCTCGCTGCCTCCTCAGCTGTGCTAATCCAACTCTTTGTGGGCCACGTTACAAATCAAACGACCGCAACGCTCTAGGTTTAAAGACAAACCCTCCCCCCCGGCCCCCAGTTGCGCTGAGATGCGCACACAGGCACAGAAACACTCGGGCACGGCACAGCCCGCAGCTGCGCCCGCACCGTCCGGGGCACAGCGGACCGCGATCAGCAGCGAGAACAAGAGGGCAGAGCAGGCGGGAGGCTGCCCGATTCGAACCGGCTTTCCCATCGGAAATAAAACACCAACCCCCCTTGTGTAACTGCAGCCGGCGAGCCGAAGGCAGGCTGCCCGCGGAGCCGAGCGGGGCTGAGCGGAGCCGAGCGGGGCTGAGCGGAGCGCAGGCAGGAATTGTTGCACAGCTGGCAGGAACGCCCGAGCGCTCGCACCGGAAGAGAAGCAGGAGCGTTGCTGCGGGAGCCTCGCAGTGCTCCCTCTCCATGGGCGAGCCCTCTGATTATTGCCTTTTTAAGGGCTTTTTTAACTAAAGTCGGGCCATCTTGCAAATGCAGCTTAGCGTTTCGCTGTGCAGACAGGCGAATGGAGCGGGGACCGGGGGAAGGTGACATCCAGCGTGGCAGCGGGGAAAGAAGGGGAGACAGGACCGCTGTACAGCAACCGTGTCACAGAAAGAGCTGTAAGGAATATGCCATCTGTGTAGACCAGCTCTTACCTTAGGCCAGACATAAGTCAAAGTAATGTGAAAGAAATGTGGAAATGGAAAGAGAAGCAAAAGCAACAGAGCTAAAAACAGAAAGCTATTACAGTCCATCAGACATGAAAGAATATTATTTAGGAAATAGCTCATTCGTGCCTGGTCTGGGAAGCTCGCTCGTCTCTTTTAGCTACATTACTTTTTTGGGGGTTTTTTTGGTGTTACATCATTAGTGCCAAAACCCAAACAATCCCTGCTTACTGAGCATGCCATACCCTTGATGCTGTTTTCCAAACTGAACATCTACCCAAATCCACATTACTATCATACAAGATGACTTACAGACTGTGGCATAGGAAAAGAGGGTTCATTTTAAGAATATCAGCTTAATAGTATAAAAGCCAGCATATGAAAGCCCTGATCACTATAAATCATCTTTTTCAGGAATAAATATATAACGTTTTGCTGCATGACATGACAATAGACTGTCATTACATTTTAGTATCTATTTTCCTGAAGAAGAACATCAACACAGGGGAGCACTGTCTTAGGCAGAAGTTTTGGAGGTACAAGAATTAAAAGACAAAACAAAATCAGTGATTAGAAGGCTTATGCTATTCTTTCAAACAATGTATTCTTGATACCTTTCGAAACCATCTGTGGTTTAAATTGCAAGTGGATTACTTCCAATGTCAATTTTGTTATTACTATTACAAGCATGACATCCTAGCAGTCTATTCACATATGGAGATGCTCAGCACACATAAGCGGAAACCTCTAGACAACTTTTAAAAATATGTACAACTCTTTTTTAAATTTTCATTCAGGGAATGTTACTCTAGTCTCCCAGAATGAGAGCTCTCAATGTATGGATAATATTACTAATCTCTGGAGAGGGGCATGTCTAAAGATGCTGTTCAAATGAATGTAATTCCCATAGTCCATTTCCAGTAGGAACACTGAAAATCAGGGATTCTCAAGACTACACTACATTCTCAAGACATTTGTGCTAACCCTCTAAAAGAAGAAAAGTAAGAAATGTGAAGGTCTCATACAGTTTTCAAACTATTTTTGTTCTATTCTGCAGTGATTATCGAAGACTGATGAAGCTTGCTTATAATAGGATTTTTCCTAATTGTGTTTCACACATTAATTGTTGCTTAGCAGTTTATTATTACTTGTATTCAGTGAAGCAATTAGTCTTTCTTTTTCATTTCAAGTAAATTTTCCTAAAAGTGTTTTGTAATATTTTTCAAAATTAATTCACCACCAGGGGGCAAAGAACTATTTCTCCGGTGGGAACATTTTATATCAGTTTCGTAGATGCATGACCCTTCCAAGGTCCTTTTCTACTTCACAGTAATTGCAGATGTGATTAAAAACAAAAAGTATGCAGACCTAAAAATGCACCAGAGGGATATCTTTACCATTTTTTTCCACTTGATTGCTCTCACATTAAGACAATAGTTGGGAGAGAGAGCAAGCTGGAGGACCACGAAGAGCTGGTACAAGATGGCTGTGATGTGAGAGGTGCTTTGGCCCTCTGTCAGTCCCACGTTGTGCTGTTTGGTACAGAAAAAATGAGAACCATCTAGGCACTAAACCACGTAACAATAGTAACACAGCACTGCAACCAGTATCCTAACACTTATAGAATCACAGAATCATCCTACTTGAGTTGATTTTAATTCCCTGCACAATGTCATCAGTGCTTCTTTTGTTCTTGCTTTGTCCATCCTTCTATTTGTTGGTTTGCCACAGAGCAGTTGATGTTAGGGATAATGAAAAAAAAAAAGCATTTGATGTTGCAAATGAAAAGAATGAGTTCAATATCACCAGAGAATTTGCTGTTGTTATGAAGATCATGCAATTCCATTTGTCAGTATATAACACTCATTTCCTATTTATTAATGCGGTAGGTATGTATGTTTGTGACATTTTCTAGGGTACCCTCCCAAAAAAAGGAACATAACTAGCACCATAAAATATTGGAGAAGAGAAAGAGAATCAGGCAAATCCAAAAACCAAAAATACATCACCATAAAATAAACTAATATATAACTGTGACCATGCACAGAGAAACTCTGCAACCAGCAGCACAACACATCAACAGTACAACAGAAAAGCCTGTTACAGCAAACATATGTAGGAATTAATCATGGACGGCATTTGGTTTGTGGGATATCTTTTCAATAAAATGACTGAATCCATTCAGAGAGGGAACTGAAAGCTATGATGGATGAGCACAGAATAATACCCTATTTACTCAAAACTGCTGTTTCTGTACCATAGATTTTTTTTTTTTAATGGTAAATTACTGGCCTGTTCAAAATTGAGGATGATACTTTGAAATTTTCTCAGTATGTTAAAAACATTTTCTTTATAAAAGAAATTTCAAGTTCTATAGTTTTCATATATCAGGCTTGCATTAACAAAGTAGTCAGATTGTGATTATACACTGCAAAACCAGCAGAACTAACTAAACATATGAAGACAATCAACATGATATATGTGTACATGTGTCTTTCTAAGAAAGATCCTGTAAGAATTCTTAAACGTTAACTTTAAATTTAGCAGTGCACTTCGTTGTGATTTGAAAAAAAAAAAATCCATTGATTTCTCATCCACAAAATTCCAGTCTATACAGGTACCAAAACCAAATTTCTGGGAAGACCAGTCTGGATTGGATGATCACAACCACACAGCAAAAAAAGTACATAGCTGGAAGCCAATATACGGAAATGAGGTTTCATTTTTTTCCATGATTATATTTACCAAAAGGGTACCCTTGAAATCCTACTGACAGCTGCAAATGCAAACACTTGTCTGCTAAAATCAGCATTATAATGTCTGATATAGCTTTTCTTACGTTTATATGATATCAAGCAGAAATATATTTGCTCCTTGCAGTCACTTGCTTTTATTAAATTAAAAGTTCAGTGTTAAACATGTCACAGCTTCTTGCTGCTGGTAGGTTATATTTGAGTTTTCTTCAAATCATAACATAAATGGCCAAAATCCGTCCTCTGCCTGCACAGTTGTGACTTCCATTTGCTCTCAAGGAATATATTTCAGAAAAAGGAGCAGTGCATGTTACTTTTATTACAAGTGCAAAACGTTATTTTCAGAAAAAACAAATTACTGTCTAAAGCACTATTTTTGCCAAAATTCTGCAGTATAATTTCTCACAAAATCCCATTAGGCCTTACAGTCTCTCCATAACTAACTCTCCAGTAAGCAGTCTTTAACAGAGCTTTAACAGCTCTCAACGATGTGGGGGGTTTTGTTGTTGTTGTTGGATTTTGCTGTGGTATGAATTTCTCTCACTACATCACAGATTAAAAAAAAATAGAAAAGTAAAAATAAATATTTCTCATACTAAGAACCTCTCATTAAACATAAAAAGTGCCCTAAACACAAAGAACCCAAACGGCCCAGATCTTATAAGAAGTGGATCACTTCTGGAGTTTTGTTGAAGCAATGCATTTTTAGACAAAGTATGACTGCTGTGAATACTCATTTACAGTCCTCCTTAGATTTGTTTTTTTTTAATATTTTACTTTTAAAATCTAAAATCCAAATAACTGAACTCAACTTGCTGCTTGCTTTTTTTCAGAATCACTGTAGTCATTGTAGAAGTATTTCATGGTCTGTCTATGCCCTTTAATCACTTTTTCTTTCTCCTGTATTTGCAGTCTCTCTCCCCTCCCCTATGTCTATTGTATTGTGCTATCAAATAAATATTAAATATGTTGTACTCATTTAGTTCTTCTTAACTAGGCATTCAATTCACATAACAAATACTTCTTCTGTGGGCAAATATTAGACAAGGAATATGTACTATAGAGCATTATTTAGCAAAATATATTTAATGAATTCTATCAAGTGAGAGGTATAAATATTGACTTCTTCTCCATGTGGCATGTACAGGAAGAAATCACTTAGTGGATGCTCCTGGTACATATTCTTGGTCACTGGCAGGCTGAGAGGTGGTTTGCGGAGCACAGAGTAGGAACTTGCATAATGGTATTATCTGGATCCACTTTCTTGGGAGTCGCACTAATGAGTCACACTTTCAGCACAAAGTAGCAAAAAGCTACAAGACAAAATAGACCATTTAGTAGCTTGTCAATAGCTTGGCAATCCTCCCAAAATCAAAACTATCTGTGAAAAGTGGGAAAAGCAACGACCTTTAACAGCTGTGCTAATCGATGTGATTAGTTAAATTACAGATCCACTGATTTGTTTCACCTATGCTGCAGAGGCCAGACAAATATTCTCTTCTTTTTTGACCAATAATGCAAGCTCCAAAACTCTCTTACATACTGCAAATATTAAGGAGTTTGATGTCGAAGTCCTTTGCATGACTTCAGGATATCTTTAAATACAAATATTAATGTCAAGCCACAGCCCTCTTATCCTTACTCCATTTATACCAGATTTGCTTTTATAGTCAAATTCCATTTTTCATCTTTATTTTTGTTGCAAAATACTTTAAAAACAGTAAACAAACACCAGACTAGCAGAATTTTAATCATTGCTAGATCAAAGTGCTGTTATCTCTGTCTACAGGCCAGCAAAGGACTCCATTGTATCACTTAAGCACCATTTAAGCTGAGTCGGTGATTTATTCTTGAGCATGTTAGAGGAAAGGGCAGAAGGAATCCTCCCCGCAGCACCTCCTGCTGGGTGCAGGATGCCCTCCCACAACTCGTATGTCAGTGCCATAATTTATGGGCCACCAGCCGTCAGTGGTTGTGGTCCTATCAAACCCAGGGCTAGAGATGGTCAGTGCAAAGCCAGGAGGGTCCCAGCTGACTGCAGAGCATGTGCACACTCTTGTGCAGGCACAGCAAATCATACACGTGGCAGATGAAGGGAGCAAACTGAGCTGCAGTGCTGGGGCTGATTGCTGCACCACACGGGACAGCTTGTGTCGTACATGACCATCATACAAGATGCAGAACTTTTGTGCTGGATGCTCAGTGTTCCGAGGGATGTCTGCGAAACCTGCCTAAGGAAAGGCTGGGCATCTGCCCTTTGCTGCACTGTGTGGTATAAGGTTTACCAGCAGGGAGTTCCTAATAGCACAAGAACTGCCATTCTGCCTGTCCTTCGGTCTTAGAGACCACCAGCAGCTCCCTGCAGCCGTGCAGCCCTCTCCTGGCACAGTCCCCCACTGCTTTGTACAGCCCCCTCTCGCTCCCACTCTCCATCCACCCCAGCCTCTCTGCATTCCCCAGCTGCTGCTCAGCCCAGCATCCTCTCCAACCTCAGCCCAGCACCCACACCAACCTCAGCCTCAGCTGTGGAGGAGGGACCTGGGCATATTTGTCCTCTATCAGCACATACACGTGCAGAGCGGCACCCAGAGCTGGGGCTCCTCTTGCTCCCTCCTGTTATGTGCCAACAGCCACTCCTGCTGCCTTTTCTGGGAGAAAAAAAGGCTGATTCAGACCATGCAGCTAGGGAACAGGTGTTTGGTAACCTTCCAAAGGCTAGTCATAATGGACAAGTTCTAGCCAAAAGTCCTACATTACCACCCAACTTTCCTTTAACAAGGTAGCTTTTCCTTTAAAGAACTGGACTTTGGGGTAAGACCACCCTCCTTTGTCAGTAGATCCATCTGAGAATGGATCAAGTACTCTGACCATTGAAAACACGCCAAAGCAGGTCAGTGGAGCAGTACATGTGTCTGTGATCACCTGCCCTCTGCACAGCTGATAGAGATGAGGAAGGGCCCTCTAGATGCTGTAGCTCATGGCAGGTAAAGGAATAATCCCATCCTAGTATATTTCTGAAATTTGATGCTGAAAAATGCAGTACATTGAAACACAAGAAGTTAAAAAAAATAGTGAGGTTTTCTGCTTAAAAAGATTAACTGTGGGCTTTTTTCATCTCTGTTGTGATTTTGAATAATTTTTACTTACCCCTTGGGTGCATATGTGACTGTTAGTGTTGTCTAGTTTCCCAGGAGTATTAAAAAATGTGGCCTTGGCTTTTCTGCAATTATAAGCAAACTAACTTGCCACAGCTGTGCCCCATGTTCAGGGCCTGTAAGCAGATTCTGACCCCACTCTCTTCACTACTTCTCCTGTTTCCACTGGGCACAGGACTAAAATTCACCAAAGTGGCAGCACTTCCATAACTGCAGTACTTTCCGTCTGTGCCAAAATCCCATCATTTTTGCAGTCCTTTTAGAGGACAGGATTAGTGAAAACAAAACCAGTCTGGAAAGAGACACAGGTGCAGCAACAGGTCCCTCCCAAGCTGCAATTTTTGTGTGTCTTTATAGAAAATGTTAAATACTGTTGTAGTCAGTGTTCTAAAATTTCACTCCATGGCTCAGTGCTGAAGACAATAATCTGTTAATTTACACTGAAAAATGTATTTGTCTCATGGAGAAGAATATTCAGCAAACATTTAGCAACAATACTTACAGGAAGAATAGTTCTATCCGGATTCAGTTAGCTTACAGATGCATAAAAATCAGGAGTTGGACTTGATGATCCTGATGGGTCCCTTCCAGATCAGCATATTCTATGATTCTATGACAACTTGACACATCACCTCCTCCATATTAAGAACTGTACAGAATTGCAATAGCAGTCAAGGTAAACTGTAAATGGCGGTCATGATACTCTCCTGAATATCATTAAAATACGCCTTGGTTATCATGTGATTGATTCTGTCACTCTTTTACCCTTATGTTTGAAGGCTGTCTCCTGAAACTGCACCCCACTCCAGAAAATCTTGGATATGCTGTCAATCTACATGCCTGTTAATAGAGTGATCCTGACCTAAAAGGAAAGAAATCAAACTGGTCAGTTTAAATGTCTAAATTGCCTTTAGCCATCAGCTCTCTCAGCCAGAGAGCTGTAATTACCATGAAACACCCAGGGAGGCACTTACCATTGTTGCTTTTTGTACTTCTCTATTATATTTGGAGTTATGACAGATTATACTACAGTTACTATAAAGTTGTATTTCCCAAGTGAAAAGACTCTTCACAAACTATTGTCTTTCTTTCTGTTTTCATTTTTGCCAGCAAGTGACCAAAATGTTTGTTAGAAGCAGAAAGAAGCAGCATGGACATTTATTTTGGAAAAAAGATTTTGTAGCAGAGGCATGAGCAAATTGGATCTTATTGTTTTCTGGTTACATTTTGCCTTTTCACAGTAAGAGAAACAAAATGGTGGTTTCTCAGCTATGATGATTTTAGAAATATAGGATTTAATAGAATAGCTTTTGTAGCAAAGTATTGTACCTGCATTCTTTCTGCTTCTTGTAGATCTGAGACTTGCCAAGTTTCACTCAATTAGAAGGAGATCAGTCATTCCAGAACTGAAAGCAGTTTTCTGGAATATCTCCATAACAAACAGCATTGAATAACTTAACCGGATGTAAGAACTAAATAGTAAGGCATTACAAGCCAATTTTTAACCTTGGTCTTTTAAATTTGGTGCATAACTATACCATTTCATTCCTTCTTCATTTAACTTCAGATACAGTCTTAAGGGCCTAACACCTATGAACATTAAGTAACACTCATGGTAAAAGGCACTTTAAGAAGAATTTTGGTCAGAATTAGCTACACTCAGTCAGTGCTAAATACCTGATGGAGTAAAGCACACATTTCTTTCCCCAGCATTAGTTTCTCTTTAGTTATGATATGATTTACTGTACTTCTAAGTCCTGATTTGAAGTTCTGTTTCATTGCCACCTTAGAAGATGATGTAACAAAACAGAAACAAAAAAGAACAAGTAGAAGGAAAGATAGTGAGTAAAGGATAGAGAAACCAATAAGAACTGTACCATAAATCTAACTTTTCAGAAATACACTAGAGAACTGAAGCAAAGCAGGACAAGATTTTTTTCTATTCTTGAGAAGATGAAAAAGAGGCCTAGAAATACTGCTGGTCGGGGGAACCAGATTAGACAAATAGCCCACGTGCAGGTGAGAAAGAACAAGACAGTTATACACAGCACTAAAGAAATTAAGAGTATTCTTCAGTTACTGAAAGGTAAAGCTGCAGAGGAATCAGTTTCCTACACGAAATCAAAAAGGAGATGTGTGATGCTTTATATGTATTAAACTGTAAATCCATAAAGAGATACAATTGCAAAACAAAACTGAAGGCTCTGCAGAGAAGTCCACAAAATACAATCAGAGCAGATTTGCAAGAAGTCACATAAAAGATTGCACAAAGGCTTGAAATAAAATATAGACCAAAGGAGCCTTTGGGCAAATCCGTTATGTTTGTAAGAAGTAAAACAATTCTGCAGAAGTGTGTGTATGGAGCTGAAGAGCAGCAAAGAAGAGCTAGAAAGAATAAATCATAGAAGAAATTTTGCAAGATGCTGCTACGTGCAAAGACTGGATTATCGCTTTGAATATGAAAAGACTACATATGATTTACAGTTGGACACAATACACAAGTAATACTATATTTGAAGTCACATCAAGACAAATCTTTTGAAATTAGATTCTAACTGTATTGAGTACAAACAAGAAAGCTCATCTCATATGAGTTGTGCTGTTGGGAATGTGAACTGCAAACCAAGGCGAGACAAAGTTCAGAAAAGCTAACTTTTGCAGCTGTTTCTAAAATGAAGCACTGTATCTTTTTTTCTGACTGGAAATGTCAGATATTAGATGTTAAAGCTAATTCTGAAGAAAAACACAGGAAAGCAAAAATAAAAAGCAAAGGCAGAACATAATTAAATGGATAATTGAATAGAAAAGTAACATAGGGAAGGCAGCTTATCTGTACTCTTTTCTTTTAGATATGGGGTTGAATGTCACTCATGATGTCCCTAAGTACATCCAAGCACAGTTAGCCAGATACTTTATGTCTTTGTGCAAGAGACACAGTATCAAAGGTACACAGCTCAGTCCTGAAAGCATGTAGCTTGGGAGCAGCCCATAGAAGTCACTCTCCCAACTAAGAGGGAATTCTGACACTGCTTAGGAAGGTATTTAGGATGAGGATAAAGTGTAAACTCTGAAAGAGATAGCCTTTTTAAATAGACTGTTGTGTACTACCATCTCCTTTTACTCTCCTGATTGAAATACCTGTGAGGTTGATTTGACTGAGAAATGGAGAATGGAACAACATTTGGAAAGTGTGCTATCAAAGACATAAAGACAAGCTTACAAGGCAATGAGGACCAGGTCTCTGATGGCAAGAAACTTTGGGAAGTTTCAGGAACATTAAGCAAACCACAGTGGAAAACCCTCCACTTATTGACACAACATGGATATGATTATCAGGGCATTTTCAAACAAGTTGATCAAAACATACTGTCCTATAAATCATCATCATATGTCAGCACACTTCTTGCATGTGCCCACTGAAATCTTCACTGTTGTTTATCAGGGTATCACCAACCAGGATAAACAGGTAAACTGTAATCCAGAGAGCCATTGCCTACTGCTGACTGGAGGCAAGCTCAGCACTAGGAGGCCTTGGCACTGAAAAGCAGTGTTTTAGGGAACTGTACCAAACGCTTAGGAGTAGTGGGGAAAAAACTGCCTTAAGCCATGGGAGAATCACTACAGTCATACATTGTCTTACTACTTGATGACTGTGGTCATGAAAGAAACTTCTTGGAAGAAATACTCCTCTAACTGAAAAAAATCCACAAAACTGTCTAACAAGAACTGTATTGATGAATGAGCTCTAATGCAGAAAGACTGGTGCTTCCAATGGACTTTGAAGGTGTAGGGGACAATCTCTGGCAGGTGATAGAAGATATTCACCCAGTTGGTTCACTAGGCTTCTTTAAAGGGACATAATCTATCATGATGTATCAAAGGAAGACTTTTAAATTAATGACAGGTCTTGGGGGGTATATCCTACACAGGGAACAAATCAATCTAAGTCCATACAAAATCCCTCTGGCCATGTTAGGGTGGAGGAGTAATGGGATAACACAGCTCCCTCATCATAAAAATGAGTGAGAGACTTTCTGTCTGCTCTTGTGTCTTGAAGAACACTGAGGAAGCAGAACTGGTTCAAAAGGACAGGTCAGTGTTTAAGGAGACTGTGATCTTTGCCTTGTACTTTTGCTTCCTGAGTTAGGAGCTTCTCCAGGAATATCTAACAGAAGAGTGGAAAGCCTTTTTGACTCCCCAGGAAGATGAGGAAGAGCTAGTGAGTTGAGTCCTCTGATTCCTCTTCTGAAGAACTTTCAGTGTAAAGACAGTTATGAGGTAAAGGTAAATGTTGTTGAATCAATGACCAAGCCTCTTAATGGTACAACCCTGGAAAAACCCAGAGGCACAAATAGAAGCTATTTGAAGAGAGAGTCAATATCACATACAAGAACCCACCTATGAATGAGAGTAAGGAACAAAGTGAGTGCCAGTATGGATCTCCACAATGTGAGTGTCACAGCTGTTCTGGAGAGTTTTATGAGTTGCTGTTTCAAACCAGGAGGTGTCAAAAGACATGGCCTGAACTAAAGGTGAAGACCCAACCTCTGTAGACCTACATCTGACCAAGCCACATCTTAAGAGCCAGCAGTCTCTTTGTCCAAAGCTCGTTTCTTCTTTTTGATTATAGAAACATGAACCAATCCAAGAGCTGGACAGTTTGTTCTCCAGGCTGTTTGACTCCGTAGAGCCTTTGGATTTCCTCGTTAAGTGTTCTCAGAGGTAACGCCAGTGACCCCCACATGGTCTGAATCCAACTTGGAACATCTTGCCAGGGATGTGCACTTCCCTAGGGCTGTTGAGACAACAGTAGTTATCAGAAGTGGAAAAACAGGTTTTCCAGAGACAAGTCCAGTAGTCTATGTCAAGTAAGGGAAGCAGATAACAGCTGGTGAAGTTTTGGCCAAAAAGAAGCTGAAAGATTGACCAAAGTTTGTATCTACATGTATTTATATTGATATAGAATTAAAAAATCTGTACTTCATATTATTTACATTTGCATTCTGCACACATATATATGTGTGGATATATACCTTCTACAGAGAAACTATTTTTATGAATAATCCTGTATGTACAGAACTTTAAACAAGGACCTGAGGTCTTACTCCAAAACAGATGGACTACTAAGATGGAGCCACAAAATCCTTCTACACTAAACGCTGGAATGAAGACAGGGCTGCATTTGTGCATCTCCCACCTGGATCATTTTGCTTTCCCATCAGTACATGACAGTGTAAAGACATATTTAGATAGGTAGTCAAAAGAGAAAGCCAAATTCACAGCAAATTGACAGAAACATAGACACAATGAGCATAAAAATACTGGGAAGGCATACCCAAGAAAAAGAAAAAGAAAAAGGAAAAGAAAAAGAAAAAGAAAAAGAAAAAGAAAAAGAAAAACTAGAACCTGATGCTGGAGACCAAAATGTCGAGCATATCATTTTCATATTGTAATCCTCATTGATTAGAAAATTGTATCAAAATGGTTAGTTCTTTATAAATATCATAAAATCACTCTGGTAAAGTATAAGCAGCCACAAGGCATCATATTATATATATGTACCAGAGCAAAGTAGGGGCTCAAAAAGCATTATTGTCTCATAGAGATAGTATTTGTCACACACAGACTGCAGAAGGGTAAGAGGTATCCATAGTTTTTGATGGAAGAGAAAGAGGAAAATTAGTAAGATACTAAATTTACAAATTCCAAGAAGAGACTGTCAAGAAACCAAAGGATGATCACCTAATATGAGAAGACTATGCACAGAACAGCACACAAAGCAAACCCTGTGCTCACTCTGCAAACATCCAAGAGCAGGCTCTGTAAGATGGAGACCAAACTGGCATTGGCTCAGAACTGTTGAAATACACGTTCTTCTTTCAGAGAGGAAAGATGTTTGGGAGCTAGCTTTTAAAGCTTTCAGCATCCTGCTTTCAAACCATCCCTGCTCCCTGACAGAATGAGGGTCTTTCTCTGTCCCTTGCAAGTTTCACCCCCGTCTATGTGATAGTTTAATTTTTACTTTCAATAAGAACTACGTTCTTCTCTCTTTCACTAGCAGGTAAGAATATGGATTAAGCTGCAAAATTTAATACACCCAAAAGATGAAAATATCAGGGTTCACTTTCATATTTCTTTTTTCTTAGCTGTAATAAAGGGATAGTAAATTTAACAATACAGCTCATATGATTCATTAGGCTTCATTAAGATTTCCACAGATTGTATTTTCCAGCTACCGGGTGTTATTATTTTTATCTCTCTCCCTCTGATGAAGGGATTTAGAATGTCTTTCAGCATATTTCTTATCACATTTGCCTTTTTTTTTCTTAAACTCAGACATTCAGAGTCCTGTTTCTCGAAAGCTCTGTGTAATATCTGGGTTGATAAAGCATCTTGAGGCTCTTCTAAGATAGCTCCAAGTGTTTTACGCATACGCTACAATTAACATTCTTTGGTTTAAATTACAATAAAACCCCAAATCCCACCTCCTCAGCTGAGAATGACAAATGCATGCATTTGTGCAGATAATCTGGAGGAGTCTGCAGTTTATGAGTCTGGATGCCTAAATTCACATTATGCTAGAAATTATATTTAAGAAAAAGGAACATTGTTAAGGTTGTGAAGGCAAATATTCAGAAGTTAAATACCAGAACTGTAACCAATTCCAGAATAACTTACTGCCTGTTAATTCGACATTAATTTCTAGATACAAAAGGAGGAGTTCTGCACTAGGCACTTAGATGTTGCTTTATAGGGCTTGCTCACCTGAATATTGCAGTACCTTCATGCATCAGCACGGATTTTTCTATCATTTGTGAACACTTCTGCTTAATTCAACACACACACTCACACATCCCTCCCCATGAATGCCGTGACATGCCCACTCTACTCCCTGCACGTGCCTTTTCTCAAGTAATTGAGTTTATTATTTTGATGCCAAAATGAAAGATACTATGGAACCTATATAGTGGAATTTTCTTTTGTGCACAATAATATTCTAGACTATGCGGACAATTTTGGGGCTTTAAATCACCAGAAGAACAACTAACAACTCTTTAGGATACCACAAAATGGCTGTATTGTGTTCTGACTGTAAAAAGCTGATGTGAAAATTACAGCTGAGGTTTTACCTTGGTTAGGGTTTTTTTCCTTTTCATTTGTCTATTTTCAGGCTGCTCTGAGATGGATTTTCACCACAACATAACAAGCAGTGGCAGTGGTTGAACAGAACTTTTCTTTACAGTGAAAGTTAATATCCTTCGTGTTTGGCTAATTTTGATCAAGGCGGTTTCTCGGCAAAATAAAAATCACAAAATGTTTATTTAAACAAGTAAAAAATATTATACATAAGCATCTTATTAAATATTTTGATCTCCTTTTTCCTGCTAGCACTGCTTTCTTTGCAAATTTTGATTAGTGAAAGCTTTCATGAAGGAGACCCTAGCAAGGTACAGGGACAAAATATTTCTCCTACTTAGTGGTTGCCCTTTCAGCACTATAAGGCAACATTATCAGTCACAGCTTCTCTTTTCTCACTGTTTTTTGATGCTAAAATTTTCCCATTGCAGAGCACCCAGCGATGCTCTATGAACCACTCATATTCCCAACTGAGCTCTCCTTTACATACCTTAGTGGATCTTAAATGATATACAGATGCCAGCTTGACCTTTTGCCCATTCTGTAGGTGTGGGAGCACTGGGTGGATGGATTGTTAAAACAATCACAAGTGCAAAGAACGTGCCTCACCCTTCCTTTCCAGCCCTGGCAGGAGGACCCCGAGCAAGCTCCTTGGATACTGTCTTGGCATCCTACCAAAGGCACAAAGAACGGGACAGTAAATACTTAAAAAATGGCAGTAAAAACATGATACAAGATGAAAGTTGGAATGTAGCATTTGCAATTTTTTTTTTCAGTTTTCATTTTTCATTTTTCTTTTTTTTTTTTTTTCTTTTTTTGTGGGGCAGGGCAGGGGAGAAATCAGATTGCCCACATCTGGATTGCCGAGTAAAAACACCTTTCTGGCATTCTTGAATTTATATGAGATTTATTCAAAACACTGTTTCTCATCCCTAAATCTATAGGGCAAACTAGATACTTCATTTAGATGAGCAGCTTTTGGGCATGAATGACAACAACTGTTCATATGGATTTTTATTATGCAGATTAAATACTCTCTAATTACACATAGTGGAATACTTCATAACAGTCTGCTGTGTTATGTCAATAATCCATTAAGATATGAATAGATGCTTGGTAAAACTTCTGCTGAAAGCAAATGAGCGCTTATAATCTTGTTGGAAAAAGCACAACAGTCCTATTGACAAGAGCCCAATGGAATTGCAGGGATATGGTCTCATGAGCTGCACTTGAAATCCAGAGAAGGGTCCTGTGGTGCTGACAAACTGTAAATACTAACCAAAGCACAGAACTTCAAAACTGAACTTCACTTTTTTTCCAGATTGATTCCTCCTGTCAGTAGGAGCAGCTCCACTAAACCCCATGATGCTCTATTTCTTCTTCCCACAAACAAGTTTAGACCTAATTTTCAGTGGTTTTTATCTTCCTCGTATACCTAATTATACAGTGAGAACTTGTGAGTATCCCTCAGTTACTAGAACAAGGACAATTTGAGTCAGGACCAAGTTCTGGTTACCCATGTCCTCTTCCACCATTTCGTAGAATCATAGAATATCCTCACTTGGAAGGGACCCAAAGGATCATTGAAGTCCATCTCCTGGCCCTGCACAGGACCACACCAAGAATCACACCATGTGTCTAAGAGTGTTTTCCAAACACTTCTGGAACTCTGTCAGGCTTGGTGCCATGACTGCTTCCATGGGGAGCCTCTTCCAGTGCCCATCCACCCTCTGGGTGAAGAACCTTTTCCTAATATTCAAACTAAACCTCCCCTGGCACAGCTTCATGCTATTCCCTCAGGTCCTGACATCAGTCACCAGAGAGAAGAGAATGACACCTGTCTCTCTGCTTTCCCTTGTGTCTTCTGTGCCTGCTCTTATCTCTCTGACACTGACTCAAACAGTCTCCAATGCCAGTTAAAAGGGCCAGGAAGACTAAAGCAGAAAGGATGGATGATGTTCAAAAGTCATGATAACCAGAAACAGACATTTTAGAACACTGACCTGAATCCTAAGCACAAAAAGATACAAAACAAACAAATCAAATACAGTTATTTGTTGTTTATATTGGCTGACCCAAGATCAACAAGAAGTATCAACTTAAAACCACTAAAACACATCAACTGATAACATAACCATCCTGCAATTTATGGAGTCATGGCAAAGCCACTCTACTGCACATTCTTATGTGCCCCTCCACCACCTTCCTTGTCCATCCAAGAAGGACAAATCCTTGGGAAACCTTTCAGAGTAAATTAATGTGCTACAGGGTTGATGACTGTGGGCTGTATCCTGAGAAATATTTTTGCCACAAATAGTTCTGTTAGTACTAGAATAGACATGGGACCCCAGATGAAATTTTACACTGCAGCCACTGTCACTTGAATTAACATAACCCAGGATAAGCAGTTTCAGAGTTGAAATCTGAGTTAACTATGCTGTAAAAGGTTATGAATACATCCAGTGGTGATCCTGAAACACACCACTGCTGCGAGCCAGCTAACAGGATGGCCCTGTAAGCATTTCTATCAGCCCAATGTGGGGAGTGGGGAAATCATACCTGGGTAGGAATGGACATCTGGGGATCAAGAAGTAGGGAGAACAGTCAGGGCAGGAGAACCTTCTTTAGGCAACTTTGCCTAGGGTTTTGTGTATATTTTTTCTTTTCATGAAACTCTACATCTATGAATTGAAGAGATCTACTAAACCCAAACATTCACTCCGTGAACAGAGTATGCTCCATCTGCTTGTAGCTCCGGTGTGACTACAGCACAGATGTGCCTTCCCCCCACGCCACAAAGTATTCTAATTTGCTTCCAGAATCCTGTGTGACTGTAGTGGGTATCTGCTGTCACTGGAACATCTAAACATGCTTTTCCCAACCAAATATATGCAGGGGAAGTTGTAGTTTTACAACATTAATTGCTCTGAACAGGTAGCAAGAAAAAGCAGGGCATCCTTTGTGTTGACAGTTACTTGCATTGCTTTCACACTAGATGCAAGAGGAAGGAGCCACTTCACTCAGAGCAGAGTCAGTGGCAGATGGAACTGGAACCAGACAGAAAGCAAGCTGAGGGCAGAGAGTCATGATAAAACGGGTAGTGGGAGGCAGGAAAGGTTGGATTTAGAGACTAGTTGGCTTTAGCCTGTGGGGAACATACTGGTATTTGATGAAGAGCTGTGTGAAGAGGAGTGACTAAGTGCTATATGGTGATACCACCAAGCAATTACATGGTTGTTTGGTGATATCACTAATTAAAGACTATGAGAAATACTTGTGAAGTGAGATTTGCAGTCACAAGTAGTGTATGTCATTAAATCAAATGGTGTTGGTTGGAGAAAAAGGGTTTGGACAGACAGACACCTCTTTAGGTCTTAAATAGTGCAATCTTCAACATGAGGTGCAAGTGCTAAGATTTACCAGCCATGCTAGTCAAAACTTAGATACAAGCTCATAAAAGACTGGAGTTGCACAAAGCCCCATTTGTGGCACTTCCTAATTTTTGGGAGCTTGAATTTTCAGCCTCAGTGATGTTATCATTATTTATACATATGTATGTTCTCATTATTTATATGTATGTGTTATATACCTGTAATATCTGTATGAGCCCCAGAACTGATCAGAGAAAACACTTGAAGGATACCCTGAACTTTTAAAGCGGTAAATTTGTGGTAGTTTTTGGAAAAGACCCTCCTTGTTCTGCGATCAGGTCACTGAGTGTACACTATGCAAAAATAATAGGGGAAAAGAGGTGGTTTTTCTGTTGATCCATCATTACTTGGCTCCTTTATGCACAGCTGGTAACACATGTCGATCGTATTTTATTAGTTGGAAGCACACAGCAGTTGGGTGGATCTCTTCACCGGCATTAAGGTAGATTACATTTCTGCTCTTACCTCATTAACCTTTATTGCTAGAGCTTAAGTTTACTGAGACAGAGTTTGTCACTCTGCAATCCTGTGTTAAATTAAATAGAATGCTTTGTGGCTTGTCTCATTTCACTCTAGTCCTCTGTTTAGCTCAGTATTGTAGATGGCTAATCATTTTGAATAAAGCAGTCTCCAGATGAAACAAATAAAGCTTATTTACAATCTAATATCAATAAAAGTCTACATGAACAAAAATCTACAGGTTGCTTTTATTTGTCTTTTGATTTCTAAGTCATTAAAGCATACATGACTGCAACTTGTAGCACTGTTCTGCAGACAGGGACTTACTTCAAATTTAATTAAAGATGGAATTCCCGCTGTAATCATATGAATTTAAGAGTTGGGGTAATAAAAAAACCCAACTAAATATCTTCTGACTCTCAGTGGAATCGTGAGTTATCAACACCCAACTGCAGAGCTGCATGATTTACTGTGAAATTGATTTTATCACATGGTTCCACAAGGCACCCTATGGGGTTTTTTTGCATTTTTTCCCATGCATTTTTAATGCATTGCCTGATCTTTGAGTACAAATTCATTACCCTTCAGCAAATTCTAACTTTCTAAACACCTGAGCAGTTTCAAACACCTGATATTTAATTTTCATCCACCTGATCTTTAATTTTCTTTCCTCTTAAATGTAGATGTTTTTCTGCTAAGATTACATACGTCTGAGGTACACTATTCAATCTCAAAACATGAGTAGCTGAAAGACTAAAAGTTAGATCTCTATGATCATAAAAATAAATATAGTTTTCTTGTAGGACTCAGTGCTTGCTTCTGACACTGGCAAGACAGTAACAGGTATCCACCATTTAAATGTTCACACTTTCATGAATAGAAGAACCATGCAAAGTTATTTTACAACTGATTTGCCTTCAACTTCTGCTACTTAAATTCTCTCACAGGTCTTAAATGCATCTCTTCAAGCACATTCACTCTGTTGACACCAGTGTAATTCCACACTGTAACATGTTTAAATGCTTTGCAGAATCACGGCCCTACAGGGGAAGAATCTCAAAACCTCTTAACTCTAATATAGCTAAAATTTTGTTTTACAAAAGAAGTTAATGTGATTCAAGATATATGTATGCATGTGTGTAGATGTATATCAAAGTCATATGACATATCAGTTTTTGTTGTTACTTGTCTGGAAGGATATACCCACACACGACTAGCTGAGTTTTATAGAGGCTCTATCTATTGTCCAACCATACAGTTGCCAAAACACAACTATTTTTCATTGAGCAGAATAACCACACTCCCTATTTACTTGGATAATTGGATAAATAACATAATTCAGCTTCATATTTAAAAAAATGAGGGATCTATATTACATAATTTGTGATAAATCGTGGACTGCTTGAAGGACTGTAAACAATTAATAATGATAAATAGGTTGCAATTTGTTGAAATAGATGCAAAGAGGTACCTAGGGAGATGCTGAAGAAGTCAGTGTTGAAACAAATTTACTATAAACATAAATGTTCTAAAAGGGGCAGTTGATTAAATGAGTATACGATATTTTTAAAATTTTCAATGTAAGCAAAGACAGGAGGAAAGAATCACAGTAGTCAAAAGAAAGTAGCAGTATGAGGTTACTTCAGTTGAAATGTAAGATAATAATATGAGAAAGATTAATTATAATCTTAATTATCTTTCCCTCACAAAATTCTCTTCATATACAGTTACTGTTTAAAATGGGATCAAGAACTTAAGACCCTGCTGACTTCAGGAGCCTGATAACACAGGCTGTTAAAATGAAAGGGAGCCTTTCCCTTAATGTCAGTAACTTTGGATCCAGCCTTACATAAACCTCTGGATTTGGGATGGAGTTAATGTAAAGAGTAATAGAAACCAAAATATGTTAAGGAATACAGATAAAGATAAGGTGATCAAATAATGACATAATCTCCCTGTAGTGGCACAATTACACTGTAATTATAATGAATTCACATCAGTACTTGTGGACATGGGTTAGGGTAAAATGCTAAAAGTAACATTGTATTGCTGCGTCTTTTTCTTCCATCATAGCACGGAGAACACACAGTGAAAGTTCCGGGATTATTACTTAACATGCAGACTTCAGAAAAACAAGTATATTTTTTTCTATGCATTTTCTTCATGCTGGAGGACAGGGCTATATGAAGTCAAACAGCTGAAGAGCAGTCTGTGTTAAAATGCAAACGTATGAGATTTAATTTTCCAATAATATAATCTTCCCGAGTCTGATGTGCTAAGCATAATAAATGAACAAGCATGCAGTACTTTATGCATAAGCAAAAATAAATCAGTGCGAAGTCCCTGCAATTCATTTGGTTGAGAAGACTTATTAGACAAGGTCAGATTATAGGAAGATCAATCTTCGTAGTCTGAATCTGATTTGCATTAGTAGATAAATGTTTACCATAATTCCAAATCAAGAACAAGACTATACAGTAATTCCTTCATCCACGCTCATGGTCCATCATGCCTTGGGACACACTGTTGCTTTCACAGGCTCAGCCAAGGGGAGCTGTGCTGCTCTAAGCACAGATATGGAAATCATCTTTGTTTAACTCTGAAAAATAAACCTGTCCTGAGTGAACATGAAACTATTTTGTAATCAACTAGAAACAAGTCTAACAAAATGTGTTGTTTTCCTGTGTCCTCTCTTATATCTCCAACAGAGAGGAGAGCTGCCCTCCAATCCTTCTTCTCACTTGATGAGATGAGGAATTTGTCCTGATCTCCCATTTCAGAGGACTATCCTAGACAGGGTCTTCAGCTTGTAAGTAGTTTGTCACCTTCAGTAGACCTCACCTTCCTCAGTTATGTGGGCTGTACTCAGGTGTGTCTGTGAATCTAGTCTGAAAAGGTTTTAGCAAATAGTTCAGAAAGTGCCAAACCAATCTAATTCAATTTTTTTTTGTTATTCATTTTCTCTTTTCTTTTTCTTTTATTTTGAATCTGAAGCTATTTGCCAATTTCGGCTCATGTTCACAAATAACTTTGGTTGTCCTCAAATTTCTTCTTGTGTCTGAATAAATAATTGGAAATCCTAAATCCCAGTCTTAGTTCTAAACACATATTTATCTCACCTTCTGTCCTGGTCTAGGTAAAGGCCAAGCCAGCTCGTAGTATAACTCCAGTATAATGCCAAGGTCCCACTCCCTGAACTGCTCTATATTAGGCTGCAGCAGAAGGCTGAGCACTCTGTTTCAAGTGTTGATTTGCATTTCAGTGAAGGTAGAAGGATGGTGAGGGATGCTTACTTGAGGGAACCCTTAGGTAATTTTTACGAGCTTCAGCACCCAAAGCAGCAATACCCCAGGTCCAGAATAAAACTTTCACATGTCAAGTGCAGCTTGAGTAAGATTTATGACCTCTTTAGACTTTCTGGTAAGTTTCTTCACATTGGGCTTGATTCTGGTTTTTCCAAAGGTGGCTTTACACTGATGTAACTCTGCTGGTGGGAAATAGAGGTGTTCTGGGTTTCACTTGGCATCACCCTTCTCTGGGTGATGTTCTGTGAACAGCTGCAACAGAGTGCTGGGTCACAGACAGGCACCTACCCTCACGATTTGGAATTCTAACCTGTCATGTGACATTAGTGCTAGGACAGATGGCACGCTTGCTCTCAGGGAAACCAGGGGGACTGGAGAGGGCTCTTCACCTTGCAAGGATGTAGGTTACTGCAAGCACCTACCTACTGAATGCCCACCTGACAGGCCCTGTCTGGATTCAGCAGTAACAGCTATACTGAATTTTCTGTCCTAGCCTTTTATTAATTAAAAAGCTTTAAAACCTGAATGTGACTCCGTATTTCTCAATTAAATTCAAATAACAGGGCTTTTTCACATTCAGGCCAAACTCTAATGCAAGCTGTCTGACTGTGACACAAACAGTGGACCTACGCCAATGAAATGTGGTGTATGTCATGCTGCAGTTCGAGCTGTCTTCTTGGGAGGCTGGAAAAGCCTGGAACAGCTGTCTCTTTTTAATTTGCTTACTATTTCCAGAGTTTTTTGAGCACCATTGCTACTTTCTCCTCTATCAAGACCATGATAAATTATTAGAAATTACTTTCAAAATCAAGCAAAAGGTGTAACAGACACTGGTGCCAGAGAGCCCAGCCTGCTGCAGGAACACCTGATCAGTTCTTCCTTGCTATGTTTCCCTTTTTTCCCTCCTTTTCTCCCTCCCTCTTTACTCTTTTGTTCTGTGTGCTAAAAAATAAATTAAAAAAATTACAAAAGTAAAATTGTTGATGTCTTGCTAGTCAGTCTCACCTGCCTGTCTTGCTCACCTCCCAGATCAAACTCCTCACAGGCCCTGGGATGGGGTGATGCACTAAAACAGACCCACCTCCTCATGATCTGGGGACGACTCTTCCACCTCCATCTCTGACTCTTCACAGGATGCAGTTAGATTAGAGTTTTTTAATTAATGAGCTAGAAATTGCTTGAGAAAAGACAGTTCTCACCCACACCAGGCAAAGTACCCCCTCCAGAACTATCTCTTTGTAATTAAGGGTCTCATTTGTTCACTAAAAAACCTTTCCCAAAGCAGAGGAATCAATACATTTCTATCTACATATCTAACATGACAATGAGATTTCATGCGTTTGTTTACATAGAAAGTTTATCCTGCAAGGAAAGTTCCAGACAGTGACATTGAGTTACATCTCTGCCCTCCAGATTCCCAGTTCCTCAACACAACTCCCAGAGACAAGTTCTGAAGAAGAGAGAAAGAGAAAACCACACAAGAGATGTAACCCACCAGCTGGCGGACATAGCAATGAGATGCTGGGGGCAGGGCAGAGCTGGTAGGTGGGTTAGTGAGACTGAGTGCAGATGTACCCCAGGCTCAGCACCAGGGTGGCCGGGGTGAGCCAGGCTCTGGGGAGCTGGGGCTGGGCTGTGAAAGCTGAGCTCTGCTCTGGGGTCATGTTCAGCCTTGCCTGAGGTTCTTGACCAGAGACCCCTCCAGCCAGGATCCAGGCACCAAGGCAGCAACAAGTAGACGGCCAGCACAACTCAGTATTTCAAGTTCTTCCAGATCCTCAGTTTGGTCACAAAATACTGAGACAAAGAAGTCTTGAGAGGATCCAATACTTTACAGGACTATCTACTTACATTTAAATTCTTTAACTGCTCCATGCAGATAGAAGTGGATCAAAACTCAGCTCTGGCCTCACCGTCCTGCCACTGCTTTCTAGTTAACTTATGGGGAGAAAAGGCCTTTGGGAACTGGCCTTTAATCCCACAGCTGTAATCTTCTCTGAGGCCAGGAGAGAATTCTGCTCAGGGTTTTGATGTCTGCAGAGTTGTATAGTAGTCCTGTCTGGTTTTATATTGTCTCTATAATTTTTTTTTAAATGCTTTGTATTGTCTTTCTCTTAGCATTAAAAAAAGAAGCATTTTTTTCAAGTAAAGAATAAAATTTGTGTATAGATAATTTGCCTAAACAAGGGATCAGTAAAAATTAATAGATTAAATTTCTGATACATATTAGAAAAATAAAAAGGATGATTCATTCTCTTTAAAGAGGAAGACAATAAAGTTACTGACAAATTAACAATTAGAATTGATGATTTCCTCTTTTCCCCGTGATATCTGAGTACAGGAAGAAATCAGAATTTTTCCAGACTTCAACATTTGAGGAACTGCAATTGCCTTGCTGAAACATTTGCTGTTCAGCCCCACTGCTCCACTCTGAAATGCAGTGAATGAGCCCACCATTAAATGTTTAAGACAGAAATACTTTATCATTTTTCTTTTTTCCCTTTTTAGCGCATCAAGATCATTCTGTTTGAAAACCCACATACCTCTCTAACAGTAAAAGTTCTGTTCAGATGTCTTGAGCTTCTGCCATCTCCTCCAGATTTTCTGCATGGCTTGAGTGGTGGGCTGTATATTCAAACCATGTACAACAATATTTCTTACAGATGTCAAACATATGCAGTAGGAAAATGAATTGTATGGCAGGCTTAGTGACTGTGTAAAAGTGACTTTTATGTTAAAGGAATTACCCTTTTACAGAGAATAGAAAGCCTGATAAAGGACTTGGAGCTACAGAAAAAAGTTACTGTTACTTGCTGTCACATTTCTGCTGTGTTCTGGGACTGGGACTGTCTGTGCATAGTCTTTGGAAAAAATCATAACAGCATCAAAGAAGCACATGATTCCATCAGCAATTTCTTATTACAACAAAAATACTCTTGTGAGACTGATTTTTGGTTAACCACTCAGGTCAAGTACACAAGTAACTTTTTTTTTACATTTTGTCTTATTAGATGCCAAAATGTGTTACTCAATTGCTCCCTTTGACCACAAGTAAGGGCTTCTTTGTTTCCTTCTTTTAGTGATAAGCAGGAGGGATTACATTTCTTCACATTCTCCTGAGATGGGAGTAGGACTGGAAGTGGTTGCCTGGGATGGCAGACGATGGTTTTACCTCTGACAGCTGCGAAGTTCATGGCTTCACATCCTGCTCAAGACATGGATACAGTGACCTTGGCCAGGCCCTTCCCTGAAGTCTCATGCTGGTTGGAACTCCAAAGAAAAGGACAACCAGCACCACATAGATTTTTGAGAATGAATGCAGCAACTTTTAACCAAGATTTGTGGTTTAACAAGGGGAGCAGGGCAAATTAGCCTATGTGTTTCCACAAGTAGATAAAGATGGTGCTAGTGGGTTTTTTCCATAGTTTCTGAGGTAAGGTGGCTCAGTCTTTCTGTCTTTGAACCTTGTGTGTGGTCCAGCTTCTGCCAGTCAATCAGGCTAATCCCTAATTTTCCATACACAACTTAGAATGTATTATGAATTATGTGCCCCCCCCCCCGTGCCCCCCTTTATAAGGGTCTCTTATTTTCACTCTGATTTTAGCCCGTCATCACTTTTATAATAGAGTCTGTATTACACTGCACAATCAAATTTCCTTGCAAATACCTGGCCCATTAATTATTATTTTTTTTAAATAAACAAGTCAAAGAGAAACAGAAACATAAATTTTGAAACATAATTTGTATACATACATGTATTACTTGACCCTATTGCATGTCTTTTGTGTGCTAATGTGCACACTGTAGCTAAGTCATGGTCTTGTTCTTACACAAGAGCAAGCAGACAGTTGAATGCTACATCGTATTTGTATGTTTCTCTAAGAAGTGATTGCCTACAGTATATTACTGGCACCTATTTCATTCATACTGACTCGTAATTATATCCCACTGCCTGTTTATACTGAACACTTGTCTGATGATGATTAATTTTAGAAGATTCCACCCGAAAATGTGGAATTTGCTGTGATAGAGTGGGTAGAAAGGCAGTGCTGGTGGCATTCACACTTCTGCCCTCAGTTCTCATTCAGCCAAGGACCAGAAACAAAACCTTCATTGCAAGACCCTGCATGATCACACCTAATCAAGATGACACAACTCCCAGGCACGGATTATGGCACATTTACAGAGAACTCTCAAGTCACTTCATAGCGATTACATGAGTTATGCAAATACAGAGGAAAATGATACATTTATCAACATGTTTGAAAAAAAATGAAGCAGTTCTCATGAGTGCAATGAAAAGGCCAGATCAAAGCAGCAGCCCATGAGTCAGAGTTGGCTGCCAAGACTGTGTCAGCTGGCATATTACCTCCCTGAGCACCTCTACATGCCCGAACACTTACTCTGTAAACTGTCAGCCCACCTGGGTTGGAGGAGGACCCTGCTCTGATGGAGCTCCAGAGATCAGCTTACAGAGGTGCCCCAACGCTGACATTTGGCTCACAGCACCGAAACGGCTAAGTCAGCCTAGGTTGGATTGTTCTAAATGACTGTCTTACTTTCTACACCTCTTTGTCACCTCCAAATCCAGAGTTACTATAATCTTTGAAGATTATTTATTACTAGTGCAACTAGAACCCCTGTTTAGAGACCAAGACCACCTGGAACAAACACACAACAAAGGAGAGTTCTGACTCCAAAAGTTTACGTGTTAAGCATGTTCCCTGGAAACAGTCTTCTTACTGAATGAATATCAGAAATCTGACTTGCCTTTCTCTGTAAATCCCATGCTCCAGTGAGAAGAAAAAGGGACCCACAAATGATCTGTATTTTGCTATTTGTCAATGGTGCAATTCTACAGTCAACACAACTGACAGCAGTCAGACCTGATGCAAGAGTGTTGTACTTATGGAAGAACTAGAAAATATTAAAAACGCAAAACCTGGCCAACATTTTTTGCATATTTATGCTCTTCAGATCTTTATTTCTCTGAGGTGGCAAAGGACATATGGTGAATCAACATAAAGTTTAGCTCTTTATGTGCAAACCGTTCTTTTTTTTATTTCCTTTTGCCAATTTAGTTGGAGCAGCATGTTTTATATAGTCACAGCTGATAGCAAGTGAGTCAGTTTGGTCTGATGCTTGTAAATCTGTCAGAATTGCACTAACAATGATATATATTTTACCGAAGCATTATCTTTGGGCTAATAATGGTTAAGTATTTCAGTCTCTTTTCTCTTTCCTCTGACCCCATCCCCTCTCTACTAGCTTGCAGTCTACAGTGAGCTGCTTTTTCCTCCTTTTCTCTACTGACATCCTGTTCTATTTAGTCTTCTTTCTCAGTTCCCCTCTCTTGTGCAGTGTCCTTCTCACTCCCCTTAAAAGTCTGAGAGTTGTTACATGGAACTAAGTTGATAGTGATATTTTCATAACTTGCTATAAATAGGAAATATACCTTTGTTTTTTTGTATTCTAATGAGTTACGGGTAAAAAAGGGACCCGAATTATTTTATCTCAGGACTCAGGCTTCTCTGAAGTTCTCATTTCCTAACAATTGTTCTTTCAATACTCTATAAACAGAAAGCTATTACTCTGAGACTGTGACATTATCTGCCCATCAGTAGATTATTTGACTCCAACATCAAATAATGGAGACTATGTTGATAGTGTTAACTTAAAATAAGTTGTAAATAAGACTATTAGCTTTCAGGTAAATGTCTGGTTTTATACATTTGTCCTATGCATATATGTCCCAATGGCTGATAGCAGTGAAAAAAACCAGAGAAATATTCCATACAAATGTAGGAATTTGTTTTTGTACTTCCTGTGGATATACTAACACCTCCTATTGCAAACATTTCACATTCTGCTTTCTCTAGAAATAATTCTTGGACTTATGAAATGGTCTAAAAAGGGATTGTAGATAAAGTTTTAAAGCACAATAGTTGTTCAAAAGGAAAACAATCAACTTTGAAGGGATTTACCTCTGATTCTAAGCAAAATGTCCTAAGTTTCTATGTTTCAGCTGGAGCTCAGCTGCATATCAAGTTCTAAAGGTTTAAAATTGTTCCCATAGCCAAATGAACATCAGTTATTTGTATTCTTTATAGAGTAATTAATTGTTCATACAGTAGTTCAATTTCCATGATTTGGAAAGCAGTACTGAAAAGGTCCTCAGCCATAGGTCTGGTCATGGAATCATGTACAAAATAGATGTGCTCCAGGGGATGAGCTCAGGAAGAACTGCCACTGACCTGGCATACCTTCTCCATAGCCTAAGTCGAGGGAGCAAGAACTTCTTTCATCCTAACCAGGAAAATAAGCAATATAATCAAGACAGGAAAGGTACGTATTTTCTCAATATTAAATTAAATGCATGCATCTAATTTTCAGTTTCCTACATGCCAATGTATCCTGGCAACTGAAAACAGCATCAGAAGTTAACAGAGTGGAGGCTGAAGTCAACTTCTGGACTGGAGGTCATTATCATGACAGAGAGAACTGATAGGCAGCAATATCTAGTAAGAACACATGGTTTTAACGCGTTGCTAAAGTGCTCAGGTACTGAAATAGTTAATGTAAATGCAGCTGTCATAATTAAGCTTCAGATTTTAGCATTCTGCTGAAATGAAAGGTTCTTATTTTCATACCATCTGCAGACTCGGGAAGACAAGGCAGCAGCTCTGCTGTCTGCTGGTGTTTTGACGGTTTCCCTCACGAGAGCATGGAGTTAACATGCAGCTCTCTGTAGCTGCACCACAAGTGACAACAGCATTGTCATGAAGCTTGGCTGAAATCTGTTGAATGTTCATCAGTGAAAAGCAGCCAGTGAGCAATGGTGGCAGGCATTGCACTGGTAGGCAGAGAAAAGCACCTGAGAAGTTTGTGATCATACCACAGGCTCCAGCAATTAACATGACACTGTTATCTGTCAGGCTTCAGCTGGCAGGGGTCCTCAACTCCTTCTTGAAGTTCTACCAGGAATGGATTTAGAGCAGGGAGAAAGAGTGTAATAATCAAGGGAACCTCAATGCCTTCATGAGCCTCAGTTTTGTTGTAGTGCTGGAGCTGCTTGTGATGCTGTAGCAGGAATGAGCCATCTGTTACCATCTCTTTCTCTCAAAAAAACCCAGTTTGTCCCCCATGTCCCTGTATGTGATGATGCTCATGATAGGGCTGATGCTCTGCCACTGGGGAAACCCCACAGCAGACAGCATGGAGCTGAGGGTCAAAGCTGTGCACCCTGGCAGGAGAGGGAAAGACATGTGCTTGTGCTAGGTAGGTTACAGAGTGCAAGGACGGAAATAATGGTCATGCTATAACAACCCAAACTGAGCAGAGGGACCTACAAACCACAGGATTTTTTTTCTTAAATGAGATTTCAGAAAATGAAGCAAGGTTCTGCAGTCAAAGTCCCTGAATACTTAGGAAATGTTTAATACACTCCCTGCCTAGCAAAAGTCCTGAGTGACAGTGAAGATATCACTTGCCCACCTGTAAAGAAAGATTTCTCTATCTTCTATAAAACTCCTCTCAAGGAGAGACACAAAAAGCATCACTGCATGAGCAGGAGGGTTCCCAGCAAACAGCTTCATGTGCAGGAGGCAAAGTCCCTCTGCCCTGCCCAGCTGTGCACTGGTGACAGGGCTTGGCACTTGCTCAAGTCTTTCTAGTGAGATAGGAGAGGCAGAACAAATCTAAGAAATAGAAATTATGCTGATTTTATCCCATAACTTTTCCAAATATCTTGCACTGTAATATCAATACATGCATCCTGTGCTCACAGTCTCTGATTTAAAGGTGCCCTGGCCAGAAGACTCCCTCCAGCCCTAACCTTCTTTCTTTCTCCCTTCAAAGCCTTTTTTTCTCTCTCGATTAGATTCAAGGACCCATCTCTCAGTGTTTGTCATCATCCTGTATCCCTCTGTGCCTTCAGGGTGTCTTCTTTTTCCTCTGTTCCAATGGCTCCAAGGTCATTCACTGCTCCTAAGGGAACCTGGCTTTTTTCTTCAATCCCCAGACATCAGACACCTCTGGACCCCTCTGTCTATTCCTCTGTCTGTCTTCTTTCATGGTTCTCTTTTTCAATTTGCAAAACCTTCACTCTATCAAGTTTTAAGCAACAATATTTCAAGAGAATGGACAGGAAATTCCCATGCCCACAATTAAATTTCACATACAGGGCTGTGCATGCCTTAGTGCCCACACTGACAAATACTTCCCATAATGAGCCACAGCTAGTACAAATCCAGTGACACAAAACCTGAAACGATTGGAAAGAAAAGAATGTGACTTAAATACGGAGGACCTTTCTTTTAAACACAGAGAGCTTTTCATTGTTAAAAATATTCTTGAATACAGCATTCAAACCTGAACAAACTGATTAACCAGGGACCAAGTCAGTAAAGGAGCAGTGGCACTCTGCGTTATCATATGAGAGGCCCCGGTTTGGGAATGACAGAGTCTGATGATAAATGGCTGCATCACGGCCACGATGCCACAAGTCTCTGTGGAACAATACTGGCTCCACTGCTCTTACCTGACAGCTGCACTCAAATCTCTACAAATAAAGATTATTCCAGAAGGCCATTTCTTCTGCTGCTGCTGAAAAAGTTGTCTGAGGAATAGATACAGTCACTGGCTGTGAGGATGCACTGAAGGGATCTCTGGTGCTCCGTTTCACTGTATGGCCCTGTTTCCTTCTGTTGGGTTTAAGGACCTGTGTGCCAGGAAGTGGGCACAGAGACAATTACATTGCCAGTGGCAAGGGTGTCTACCAGGTGATTTAGAGAACAGCCTACTTGGTTGTGCCAGCAAAGACAATGCATCTATCGATACCTCCCCTGAAGAAAAGGTCATGACGATCAGCTACAGTGTTAGAAGTGAAAGGGCAAAATATCAGTAAACCAATGAAGTTTTCTGTTTTACTTTCTCCTGAGTGATACTTTGTGTTGGAGTTCTCTGTGAGCAGAGGCAAGAGGAGACAGCATGAGTGCTTGAAGTCCACAGCCATCCATGTGCCATACCATCCAACTATGGAGCTGGCTAGAAACAATGCCTTGTTTAAAAAATAATTACAAAATTTACATAAGTTTCATTTTCAGGTTTTAAGAAATTTTGTCTTTTGTCTCCATACCCTGCCCTTGTTTTAAATAGAAGAAAACGATTTTATAAAACAAAAGGAATTTTAGATGAATCCTGGACCCTCCAGTGTCTCAACAGAGGGGTGTTGTGGAACCCTTTACAGGGTAGTTGTTTGCTTCCTTTCCAGATTGACAGACTTGGGACCAGCTCTCTGTCCCAGCCCCTGTATCGTCAAATGGCAAACCCAACTGCACCTTAAAAGAACATATTTTCCACTCTTTTAAGTTCTTCAAATTGCATCTTAGAAAGTACATGGTGCCCTATATAGGGTTAAATTGATGTTTTTAGACACAGCCAGTGATTAAGGTGGGCATTTATGGCCTTCTCACTGGCAGGAGCCAATCTTTGGGAAAGCACGAGCCCTGCAGTGAAGGCAAGGTATGATGCTGTAAACCAAACCCCATTCTGTTGGTTTGTTATTCAAGAAGCCCCATCAAATTATTACCATTATTTATACCCTAATAAAATGTAGAGGTCTCATTCAGGTTTCAGGTTCCATGGTGCCTGATTCCCTCCAAACACACAATGAAACATGGCTCTAAAGCTGATGGTAAAATGAAAACAGTTGGGAGAATTTAACAGAATTCATAATGAATTATTTTCAGGCATATGCTTGTTTTAAATGTTTTCTCATAGCTGGTAGTATAGCGGGGGAGGGGGAAGGAAGGACTTTCATTGTCTTTAAGTAAAAAAAAAAAGAACATAGATCTGATTTTGATAATCCTGGATTACAATGATGGCAGTAGTGCTGGTCCCATCCCAGGCTGCCTCTCCCAGTCCCAAGATGGGGACAAGACACTTCCTTCCTCCAACAAAACAGAAGAAAGGATGGGTGTCCCAACTATGGTACTGGCCCTGCATGCCCTGAGGTTTTACACATATGGCAATACTTTGTACAGGTGCTCATAAACGTGATACAATTTATTACTGTTTCTCCTTCCCAGTTAACCAGAATCAGAACATTCATTTTCAGACAAAATTCCTTCTTTTTCCTAACAGCTGCAACACTTAAAAAATTTAACTGTAGTCTTTTTTCTTCTGATTTCCAGAACTAAAATTATTCCCAAAAGTAAAGACATGCACCACTCTTTCCATACACTTATGTATCTCGTTATATGTAAGCATCTATTCTGATACCTGGTGTTGCTAAAGTAGGTACTAGGGACCTCTGATGCTGAACAGCAGCCTTCTCTTAACAAAGAAGCAAATACTCCTCCCAAAAAATCTTACAGACGTTGGAGTTATGTAAGTACTGATAACTAAAGAACATGATTTTATAATGTTTACAATCTTGATGAAAATTACGAAGGAAAATAAATCTTACTTTTAAAAATCAAATATACCCAAAAACAGTTAATGCCTTTTTCAGGCATCATGAAAAAACAAACAAGCAAAATAACAAAACCAGTCCTCACTTTCTTTTCCTTTTCTGTGTTAGTTTAAATGATTAATGCTAAATCTTTATGTACAATCACCGCTCACTTAATAGGCAGGTTACAAAAATATATTCAGAGGTACAGTTTGATTTCGGAATATGAAGAAAATTTGAGGAAAGCATGGGGGAAATATTTCAAAAGTCAAGGGAGTGGATCAGATAGAGGTAGCTCCAAGGTCTGCATTTGCACGCTCTGGTTGGTACATCCCTCCAACAGTATCCCAAGAGGTCTCACATCTTTCCATAGTGTGACACAACCTCCAGACGGGAGGTGAGATAAAAGAGAAATTGCTGAGATTGTTATCAAGAAAGAAGGCCAGCAAGCCAAAGAATCACCTTTATATTGTCTGCCCTTATGTTAGGTCTGATGGGCACAGTGCAGAGCAGGAACTTAGACAGCAAAGGAGCCCAAAGTCCTGGTCCCCAGCCTGGGCACTGCACTCCTCTCTGGGCACTGCTGCCAGGTGGCCCAGCAGCCACACAAAGCCATAGCACAACAGCACAGCCTTTTCTGGCTACTGCAGAAGGAGAGGAGCTGGAGTATGTTTTACAAACTAAACTCTAAGCATATAAAAATCTAGGCTTCAAATGCTAGATCTGTTTGGTTCCTCCTATGCTGACTTCGTACTTTCAGTCCCAGATCCGCCAAGCTCTTGTCCATGGATTTGAGACCAGGGCTCCACACAGCCCAGAGACCAGGCAAAGTCCCAATGAGACTCGGGCCACCATCACCTGTATTTATCTGAAACCACTCCTGGTACCACCTGCAGGGAATGCAGGCACAGTGGAAAGGCCAGTTCCCATTAAAGTCTTGATTTGGGTTCACTCATTGCAAGAGCAAAAGAGAAAAGCATGGCCATCTGTGCTTACAGGGACAGTGTTGGGGAGCCAGGCCTGGCTTCCTGAGCAGGACAGCCCTGCTTCACTCTGCTGCTTGCTGGACACACACCAGAGGCACAGTGAGTGGCTTATTGGAGAGCATCCCAAACTCTGACAACCCTGAACCACCCACAGAACATTTCTACTTTGCAGTCACTGTACGTTGCCTTGCCTGAGGTTGATCCACAATAAAACTAAAACAAAACAACAAAAAAAAAGAGTATGCAAGAAGCTACTGAATAAAAAATGGCCCTGAGAAGGATCAAAATACAGAAGGATCACCATACACCTGGTGACCACTAGCACCAGACTCACTTCAGCAACAGGTGCTGTAGCTTCACATGCAAAACTACTCCAAATACACTAGGAATGTATTTCCTGCTGGTGTGTGAGTGTGATCAGTATGGATGACGTGGGATTCTGCAAGAACAATACTGCAGACTTTTGCCACCAGTGTATTAATATTAGTTATGTCAAACTAGTTGTCCAGCACTGATCTTTAATATCTTCCTGTCTGGAACATTCCATGATTAAAACAGTGTATGAGGAAACCTGTGTCTATTAAAAGATAAAAACGTGGTAAGTAGATTTAATTGTTTCTACAACCTTGTGTACTAGGCATGCTTATCTTAATGTAGCCAGGCATGAAACCTACATCACATGGATTAAGAGGGGACTACAGAACTGACTGGGAGTGCAGGTTGCTGTACTAACACAGATTTTACTGCCTTCTCAGGAATAAAATTTAAGCAATAGGCTCTACAAATAGCTGAGCTGCTACCCAGCAGATACAATTTCCAAGTGACAGACCCACAGGAGAGATCAGCAGAAGAACTGAAGTGTTCTGGTTTTGATGCAGAACACTCCCCTGACATTCACAGTCTCTTCTGCCCTTTGCTTGTCCAAGGGAATAAGCAGTTCCTTCAACAGCTCTTCAGACCATGTGCTGCCAGTGCAGGGACCTTGCCATCCTAAATTTATTAAGATAACCCAGTTTCTCAAGAATATGCCTGGGTAGCAGCTAAGTAAACATACAAAACCATAATACAGGGCTGCCTGAAAATATGCTACAGTTAATGTTTGCACAGGAAAATTCTTACATACAACAAATACTTCAGGACTTTCTGATCACCTCCACTTGCTGCAGCAGTTGTAACTTCCTGTTATAGCATCACCCTGCTGTTGGAATATTACCAACAGTGCTAGCCTGCACTGGAATTTTATTCCTTTTTTCTGGGCCAGTCCTTTCATCTTTCTTTTTTTTTTTTTTTTTCCCCTCTGAAGGTTATTTATGCAAGTGTGACATGCAGTTACAGTAAAGTTCCTTGCAATGAATGGAGTGCAGGGCAGTGGTAAATTCCATTCCAAAATCATTTTGAATTCTAAAGGTTCCATTTAAGGGATAATGATGGGAGCAAAGGGCATTTCTCCAGGATTAATCACTGGCTGGGTGAGATGATAGCCCAAGGCAAAGCCACGGGCCATTAACCCCTGCGGGTCACCTTATCCCTACAGGAAACGCACTGGGTCAAGTTCACTGTTGCTATTATAAACTCTTATTCAAGAAAGGGGTTACACTTCTATGTTTATATCTGTCTTCCATTCCCATGTTTGTAATGATAGTGGATAGCTTTTGGCAATGCCTCTATATTGTACCATGGAGAGATGTAAAAACAAGTTCTATTGTTATATTTGATGCCAAAGACACAAGTGGATTTTGAAAGTTTACAGTAACATTTAAGATTCTTCAGAAAAGAATGAAGAGTGAAATGACAGGAAAATACCACATAGAAAAGACCCAAGGAAATGACACTAGAAAGAGGGAACCTCTCTTCAGCTTGTGTAAATCATCACATCTCCAAAGCCAAAGGAGCTACATGAATTCACACCAGTTTAAAAACTCAGCCAGAAGTTGAGATTGAAACACATTGAAGAATAAATTTGAGACTTGGCTCCTATACCATCGCATAGGGAACATCACATAAAGGAGGAGTTTGACAAAAATACTGCTAAATGGGATTTATGTGCCCATGAAAACAACACTTTAAAGTGGTGCCTGAATCCTCTATTATATAAGTAACTCCCAGTCCCACAAACTTTACTCAGGTTCAATAGTTTCTAGCCAGTGCACCAGGCAAAGGTCTTTCAGTCAACCCTTTGCAAGGGGAAAAGCTATCACTGTAGCTCTGTGGGTTGAGGCAGCAGGAATTTTGCTCACTGTGAAGTTTTTATTTGCTCACCTGAATGGTAACCCCAGAGCTCAAACTCAGATCCAGAATGAGACTGTGTAAAATCTTCAGGATATACACACTTTAAGATCCTCCTGAACAGAAAGAAAGGGACAGCAGACAAGGTCAAACCAGAGGAGGGTTTGTGTGCTTTCTGTCTGCCTTCCGAGCCTCTCTTGACATGTATCAAACAATTCTAACTTTCATTAAATAGCAAATAGTCCTTAGCCCTCTGCTAAAGAAGTGCACTGAGGACATGGGTAGTTCTTCTGTCTCACTGCTTGTGTCAGTTCCTCACTTCCCTGGGGGCTGCAGTACCTGTATCCTTTTGGGATGCACAGCCTGAAACTCTCTCTACCTCCAGCCTCTCTTTGCAGAGGTGGAGCAGGGATCACTGGTTTTATGATGCCCCTGCAGTTAGCAGCAGTAATCCCTTCTATAAAATCGTTTCCTGACTGAGGACTTGCACAGGAACAGCTACTTCTCCACAGACTGAAGGGAGTTCAAAAGCTCTTAGCTCCTATCTACAGGGCAAATCTGTGGGGGGGCACTTAACCCCTTCATTTTGAAGTTGTGCTGAAGTTCAGCAAAGAAGTGAAGATCCTCTGAGCCACAGAAAGTGGCTGAGAGCACATCTCCATACCTAGCAGTGGAGGTGGTGCCTGAGGCAAGGGAGCCCTCAAGTCCAGTGGCCAGTCCTGCAACATTTCCTACATTTACCCAGTTACAATCATATGTACAATGCATAAGCAGCTCTGTAGCAGTCAGGATGTTACACTCTCCCTGGAGCAGTTAGAAATGTCATGGCAGTATAGAACTGTGGAGTTTTCCCCCACAATATGCCTTTCTCTCAGAGACTGTCCTGATGCCTCTTTCCCCTAAGAAAGGAGCACAGACCAGCACAGCTGCTTATTGCAGCCTGTAGGTCCTGCACACACCAAGGAAGCTCCTTCCTGACCACATCCAGGTGCTTCTTTTCTGGAGAGAGCTCAAATTTCAGATGGAGCCCTGGCTCTCAAACTCCCAATTTGTGATTGCAGTGGCTTACATGTTTGTTTAAATCGCACTTGGAGGCATCTAGACAGCTTACACACAGGTCTGGTTTCCCTAAAGAGTTTTAAAGTTGCACAGGAAAACACACTTCCATCATTTCCTAGTTTCAGGATCCTACACTTTGTACCTTTAATGTTCTTTTAATGGAGTTCGTAGGTGTAATGCAAAAATACAAACATTTCCACTGTATGGTAATAAACTGCAAAGTAAATATAATTACAGTAGCTCTCACCAAATTGAAACCTTTTTATTTTACTCTTAATTGACTAAAAGGATTTGCAAATGCCAAAACCAAAACTTTGGCATCAATATTTAATAAAATACAGCAATAAGATGCTAATAATCTGACGGGATCAAGTAGCGAGTTTTTAGATCAATGATACATCATCAAGTCTAGAACTGATGATGCTGACTGCTCTCTAATTAATGCCTGAACCAACACTAAAACAACATAAAAGGTTGGGGTTAGAAAAGCCTTTATTGCCATTTACTTTCTTTACATGTTATTTTGAGGAAAGACCCATTATGTCAGTGAAAAGCAATTGTTCCTCATGGCCCTGACCCCTGTGAAGACAGAGACAGGTGTAAGGCAGACTTCAAAAGGAAAACTCTGGCAATCTGTCTAGCAGGGCCAGTCAGGAGGAGCATTGCAAGGCTGCTGGTTACCTGCAAGTGAGCATGGAGAGTTTCCCACCACTTGTCCTCCCACAGGGAATGCATGGTCATTTCATGGCACCAATGCCTCCAGACAAGGTAGAAATGGAACTCAGAAGTAACTGAGGTACCAGACATGATCTCTCCTCCTTCCCTCACCTTCCCACTTGCTTAGGGAGAGCAAGGGAAGATTCTTGCAGAACAGGAATGGAAAACCACCATCGCTGCCAAACCTGGGCTACCTCCAGCACATGATCCAGTGTAGGAGAGGAAGCAGTGGGAGGACTGGGCAGGTCTCTCACTGCCAGTGCTGCTCACAGGTACCAGAGGTACCACAGCTGGCATCAGGCCCCAGGGATTTTAAAATGCTTCCATGTCCTGTGTCTGTTCAACTCCCCACGCAGCAATTACCAAGCAGTGGTCAAATCTCACCCTTCATGGTTGCACATACCACTGCAATGTCTTCCCTGCTCTGTTGTGCACGCCCATTGCCTCTGTATTCTTGTATTTGCCAGCTTTATGGAAGAGATTGTCTTTTTGTTATATGGAAACAGAAGCTCTTGATTTCCAACCACAGTGCTTCACTGTCACTGCAGTACATAACAATCATTACAGTAACAGAAAACACCGTGCTTGGAAGACAAAAAAGAGACTGAAAAAATATATTTTAGTCTTAAATCTATAACAGTTAATTTAAAAATTGAGAGAAGCACAATACAGTGTGTTGTGTATTTGGATGGCCAATACTTGTAATGCTCACTCCAATTACTAATCTCCTGCAGTTTTCAACCTATATANGGGGAGGAAGAAGAGTTGCATACAAGTTAGGAATATATGTATATATATACATGTATGTATGTATGTATACTATATATATATCTATATCTATATATCTCAGCAGTTTTTCATCTAACTGTTGAAAATCTGTAATGATCATATTTCATTTTAAATACAAACTCCCACTGAAAAAAGATCTGGTAGGTAATATTCTTTCACATCTGTGATGGGAGATGTATTATGCATTTGAAGTTTCAGCCAGCATTTTCTCNGCTCACAGGTACCAGAGGTACCACAGCTGGCATCAGGCCCCAGGGATTTTAAAATGCTTCCATGTCCTGTGTCTGTTCAACTCCCCACGCAGCAATTACCAAGCAGTGGTCAAATCTCACCCTTCATGGTTGCACATACCACTGCAATGTCTTCCCTGCTCTGTTGTGCACGCCCATTGCCTCTGTATTCTTGTATTTGCCAGCTTTATGGAAGAGATTGTCTTTTTGTTATATGGAAACAGAAGCTCTTGATTTCCAACCACAGTGCTTCACTGTCACTGCAGTACATAACAATCATTACAGTAACAGAAACCACCGTGCTTGGAAGACAAAAAAGAGGCTGAAAAAATATATTTTAGTCTTAAATCTATAACAGTTAATTTAAAAATTGAGAGAAGCACAATACAGTGTGTTGTGTATTTGGATGGCCAATACTTGTAATGCTCACTCCAATTACTAATCNTTTTCTTTTTTTTTTTTCTGCTTAGAAGAGCCAGCAAGAAAGAATGGTTCATTTCACTTCTCTGCAGTTTTAAAGTATGAAATGGGTTGAAGCATCATGAAAAGCTGAATAGTTTGATCTGTCTGTGCTTTGGCTCCGTTTTGCTACAGCATGAGGAATTCATATCTCCCCACAAACAGCACTCTAATGATAGGGTACCACAGCACAGCCCCTGTGGAGGGGAGCTCTATTTTGGCCCCTACTTACTCTGATATGTTTAGTCCAAGTTATAATTCTTTCAGGAATAAGATTAGAACTGTGCAAGTCTGCATGTCTGCCCCATTGCACCAACTTTATATTGATTAACTGTAATAGACTTACATATGTTGCATCACACTACAGAGGTGGGGGTCGTCAGGTTCAACACTTTTTTTGGGTGCCTTTGTTTTATGCTGTGTTTGTTTAGGCTGCATGTCCAGGCCACATTCAGAGGAACAGTTCATAATATCCGTCAAATTTGAGTTTTCTTGATCAAGTATTTTAATTTGCAATGAATACAATAAAGAATGTAATCTGTATTCAAATAGTGAAGGGGAAACTCTGTGAAGAAGTACAATACAATAGCTTTGGACACTTGAAGCAGAAGGAATTTCCTTCCCCCTCTTCTAGGACTTCACAGTCTTCATTAAAGTATTTGGATCCCATCCTCCACTCAGAGCCATTGGTACAACCTCATGAGTGTCAGTGGATGTCAGGCAATTTAAACCAGCCCAGAATCTGGAAATAAGAAATGGCTTCTTTTTATACCATGAACAACAGTTGAGGCACAAAAACTATAGATAAGCATTTACATAAAATGCTAAAGAAAAAAAATCCCCTTAAATTAAATACTTGTGTGTTGCTTGTTAATTACTTATTATGTTGCCAGATGATGTTCAACTAAAACAGCTCCAAATATAGGTGTTTATAAATATTTTCTGTCCTGCTTTTATGGCATCTTATTCTCAAATCGTTAATGTGCTTGTTTTAATCAAGGTAAGTAGAGTGGTAAAGCTGACACGAGAGACTGTTACAGCACATGGCAAAGGAATTCTGCTGCTCTTCAATGATGTTTCTAGATGGTTGGTGGCTTTGTCTTAAAAACATTCAAGGAAAATGCCAACAGTGATAAAGAATTACATTTACATGTATTGAGGTTTTTGTATTCCTATTCACAAACAATGGAGACTTGGTGTCTTCAAACAGTAACATACTTTATAATGTGAGCCAAATACTTCATCTTGAGTTTCTACATAAAAATATTATAGATCATCCAACAATATGAGAAAATGTCACCATATTCATTTAAAATAGCTATCTGTGAAATGTGTGTTACCCTATTTTGCTTGGGGCAATATATTTCCATGCTTTATGAAATTATTAATTCTCATTAAATTCTAATGATCCCATCTGAAAAGAGCAGAACTAATTAACTGCTCCATTAAAGTTATTACTTACTCCTGATGAGGCCTGTAAATGTTTCTACTTTGTTAGGCCAGTGAAAGTTTTCTGGACCACAACTCCCAGCCTTACAAGGAAAATTCCCCAATCAGCAGCTTATTTCATAACAGTAAAATTGCCCAGTCCTAACAACACCCACGCAGCATCTGAGACTGAAGTCTTACACCTTGAAACAAGTATTTTCCTCCTTATACAAATACAGGAAAATGAAGCTCAGTCTGGTGGGAAGGATTTGCAGAAGTTGCATCAATCAGGTGATGTTTGCTCAGGGGCAGCACCTCTCCAGAAACGAGTTATTCAATCTGAGGATTTGGACTGCAGTGACTCTGTGCCTATGATGTCACTTGTAAAACTGGAAATAAACTTGCTGCCTCACCAGAAGGCTGTGAAAAATGCTGACAGCTGTGAGGTACTCCCATGCTGTGTCTATTGGGGTCTCCTCCCTGCCCCGCAGGACGGGGGCAGAGCTGTGAGCAGCAGCAGTGCCTGCAGAGCTGCACCGTCCCCGCAGTGTTTGCACACTGAGCTGAAGAGTTCAGCATAAACTGGTAATTGTAAGAGAATACATGGTCATCTCCATGATCAAGAATGGGATCTACTTGAAGATGATCATGGCTGCAAGAGGTGAGGTGCTGACTTGTGCTAAGACAGGTAAAACACACCTGGCAGCTCTCAGCACCATTGGGGTCAAAATCACAGAGACCCAATGAGACTTCAGCCTATACCAGTGAAAATGAAGGAGGAAAAGCATTCATCAGGGCTGACAAGAAAAGCTTGCTGACTGAAACAGCAACCAAAGTGTGACAGTTGCATTCATGACCACACAGTGTACAAACATTCGTCTGCGAGAAAGATTCTAAATATACACATGTAAGAATCTCCCTTGTTAGGGGTGTGTGCTCATCTGACCACAGAACTGGAACAGAGTTCAGTATTGCTGCTACAACTCTGACCCAAGAGCTACTCCAGACAAGCATCAAATGTTTTAATCCATCTTGTAATAATTAAAACATAGAGATATTAGTTAATGGAATTGAAAAATTTATTACTTTTGTGAGCTGAGTTATTACATTATTTACATAAAATGAATAAATTATTTTTTAAATTATTTGCTCAGCTTCATTATTAAAACATTTTTCAAAGCTTGCATTTGAGTTTTGGGGTGGGGAGGTTTGTTGGGGTTTCTTTTGAGGGTTTCCTCTCTTCTAGACAAGGGCTGAATTTTTTTAGAGAAATTAAATAGTTCTTAATAAGGTTTCTCAGATAGTAAACACAACTTTTTTTTAACATTCAACTCCTATGCCTCCCCAATAAACACTTCAGTTTGCAAAGGCTCGTGCCACAAACCCATTTTTAGTAATGGTCATTGATATGTTGGAAAGGATCAAAAGGTAGATTTGCAACCCAAACTGGCAAAAATACACTCTATTTTGACTCATTCTGTGCCAATCCCTTCCATTTAAGCACTGAGGGTTGGCTGAGAGTTTTGGATGCTTCTCTATACTAAACAAATCTAATCTGAAATACTTGCTACTCTAAATACCAACACCTTTTCCTTTGATATGTCATCTCTTTCAGTCGCAATAACAACAAGATCAATTCTTAAAATTAGTCCCTTGTTCCAGCCCCTTGGAGAAGGTTTTGCCAAACATCTGCAGTTGCAACATTTAACAGCACAAGTTTTCCTCAAACACCTCAACCTTCCCTGCTTTCTCGTGGTCTCCACATGCAGTGGGTACCCCAAGGAAAGCAGCTGATTCACCATCTGGGACAATCCCACCAGGTTAGTGGTCAATGGCACTTTGTTCAGTGATAGTCCACACTGAGGTCAGCAATGCTTTTTGGGCCCCAGGGCAACTGCACAAGGAAATTGTCTCTAAGCAAGGAAATTCCAAATTATTTGAATTTTCTTAGCAGCAGAAGCAGCAATAGGACCCAAACCATCCTCCCGTCCATCAAGCTGGGCTCCTCTGTGCAAGCAAGATCAGCTGCCTCCTGGGAGAGGCATCATCACTCCTTGGGGGGACCTGGCTCCATCACCCACACCAGCACAGCCTTTCCACCACCCACATACTCCCTGGAGAGCTGTGCCACTTGCCAAAAGCTTCCAAAATAGCAACTTCCCAACCCCTAACGTTAGACGCTTTTGAAAACATTTGCAACCAATTTTACAGTTAATTAAACCCAGATCTGCTCTATTCAGTCATTTGTTCTATAACTTTTAAATCTTCTTTGGTTTAAAGTTTAGGGTTTTTTCTAAGTCATGTTCAAGCTTTAGCTGTAAATAGGTTAATTGCAGCTCTGATCTTCCTCCAGCATCTGACAGTAAAGGCAAACAGTTTTCAAACACCCAGGCCTAATACGGGTCACAACATTTCAAGGTAGGACCAGTCCCATGGTGCTGCCAGCAGAGAATCTCATGCCAAATCATACAGCTAGTAAATAGTATGGCATCAATTCCTCAAAAACTTCCACAGCAAGAGTTTTAGGAAAAGATCCAAATACCCCATCAGTAAATCTCACAAAGTAGGTGAAACCCTTACAGTTGCCATGTATTACAAGTGGCCTTTCTCTCACATATGGTTGCAGTCTACAAATCCAAAGCTTACGCAAACTAGATATGCCATAAAGTTTGAAGTTCTCCTCTCTCCTCTGCTCAGAACAAATGTAGGAAAACTGGATGACACAAAGTTGCTTATTTTTTCTCAACAAGACAAGAAATCATTACTCATGCTTTTCTTTTAAAATCAATAGTTCTACCAAGAGAATGAAATAAGTTGTCATAAGAAAAACTGTCTGGCTTGAGTTTCAAGGCAGGCTTCTCCACTTGGAGAACAGTCTGCCCAGCAATATCCACTTCTCTGGCTCCAAAGCAGCATCTCTTACAACTCTCTCCCTGGGCATGCAGGTAAGGAAATCTCAGTTAAAATTAAGCTCATGCTCACCGGTGAACAGTTATTGATTTTCTTCCTTTCTTTACTCAATGAATAGAAGACGGAAATTTAAAAACGCTTGGGGAAAAAAAAATTATCTATTCAAAACCAGCTACAGTGAATGGTAAATATCAACACCAAAAGGACAGCCATGTCTTGCCTCCATTTCTGGTAAGTGCTATCACTTTGTTGAGAATGGAGTGATCTACATTCTCTGAATAAGGCACAGAAACACCACTGTGCCTTGAAGAGCAACTGGGATCACAGACACCCTCAGCAGCTGTGGGCACCTATACTTAGCCCTAGCCCTGGAGAAAGGAATTCTTCCTACAAAACCTGAGGTAACCAAGTGCACAACACGCTGGTATGTCCCAGAGAGGCAACAAGCGCTACAGGAGCTGTAGGCTGTCCTTTGCAGAAAATAATGCCTGATTTACCTCAAGTTAATAATGCTCAATTTGCCTAAATTTAAAGCTTAAATCCCTGCTATATCAACCTGGGAGGTGTAAATTGATGTCCAGTAAAATGAAAAACCATCACATGAACCCCGGTTAATTATCTGCCTGGTCTTGAAAGCAAACAGTGACCCATTTATTACTACAACAGATACTAGCAAAGCCCATTTATGTATTAGAATGATCTCAGTGCCTTAAACAAACTTCCAGAAAAGCTTTCCTAGGTAGCACCCAGTAGAGTGAACTGCTGGAAATTTCATTTCTGAAATTAAAAAACCACCTTCAAGAGTGTAGTAACTTCAAAGTGTTATTAGATATTATTGCAATTCTTTAAAAAACCTGTCCTGTAATTCCTTGAAACAATGATCTCAGTATCATTTACCATCATCTGCTGCTGCTGGTAGGAGACCACGGGTAGGAGCACAGATGCCGATGAGTGTCTGGCTCAAAGGCCAAAGCACCATCCAGACAATCCTGACTGTAACAACAACTAGGATGAGATTTCCCAGACCACATCCAAGCACTCAGGATCAGAGATTACTTGTCAGTCATTACACACATTGGAGAAAATGCCTACTCTGAAAGCACTGCTGCATTCTAGCAGTTTTCTTTCTTCAACAGCACACCCGAACAGCCGCTTGATTTTTCAATAGCTGTCTGTATTCTGCAAAACACACCCTGTCTCTTTTGGGCAAACCTGTGCCACACACTAACAGACCAGAAGCGTGAGTCAGATACAATCCCATCTATCTGTGTAAGTAATGAGCCAGTCAATAGCCAGACTCGACGATCCTTGTGGGTCCCTTCCAATTCAGAATATTTTGTGTGTGTGTGTGTGTGTGTGTGTGTGTGTATGTGTATCTGTGTATGTATGTGTATGTGTGTTTGTGTGTGTGTGTGTGTGTGTGTGTGTGGTCTGACCACATGTACAGCAGCGCATGTAAAACATGCAGAATATTACGAAATCCACATCGTTCAAAAATACCACCGTAATCTTGATATAAATCAAGACCCACAACTCTGTGGATCCAAGACTCCAGTTTAAATAAGTTTGAGTCCTATAAAAGGATTAGACTCGCAAATTCTCCTTCTTCCTCTCATTTGAGGAAGTCTGCAGAGCTAGAAGTGAGTCATACAGAAAGACGTTTAACCTAAAAAAAAAATTATAAAAATAAGGAAACCTGCAGATCCTGTATCCAGCATAAATGTTATGCCACCCTCATAAACATTGGTTTTTTGAACCTGTTCCAAAATTCATCAGAATTCATACTAGTTTTTTCTTGAGTTGCTTTCTGCATCAGTGCGACTCCTGACCTCACACACAGCCACTTCCCTCTGACATTTTGACATCATCATTTAAAGGCTGTTGTTATCATGGCAGGTTCTTTACAGCTGGAACAAAGAAACAGTATGGTTTTACTTCTTAGGAAGAACATTTACTGAATATCCTGCAACCAGTCAGCTCCTAATCTGTGTAAATCAATGTCTTATGTTTTGGAGAAGTCAAAGGATTAGTGGCTAGTTACTGTACAAGTCAAGGAGAAGGAGAAAGCACACAGAGCTTGTTGTTGAAACTGACAGTGATTGCAATTAAAGGTGAATGAAAGCAGTGACGCAAACCAAGAATGGACTACCAGGTAAAAGAAGAGGTAAAATGTGCCTTTTTTTAAAGAGAAAAGTATTCATATTGCCTTCAAACTGCTGACCAAGATGCCCCTGTACAACAGATTATATGTGACTGAAACCTATTTTAATTCGTGTTTAATGAATAAGAATTCTATCATTCTTCAAACACAGTGTTTCTTTCTCCAATATTATTTTGTATTGTTTTTAATCAATGGAAAAAACTGTTAGGTTTTGAAAAATAACTAACAGTTTTAATAGGGCATGCAGCATGAAGTACTGTTTCCTGTTAATTCAGACTATTTTTTTTTCAGTTTCCTTGTTTTCAAAATGTTAACAATTTCTATCCATCAAAGACATGCAGAATTCAAAGTTGCTGAACTAATTTTAAATACTTTATTTTAAATCAAGTAAATTTGCATTTCTATAAACCTGATTTTCCAGGAAAACATGATAAAAGGAGATTTTCTGCAAAGTATCTTCAGAAATAATTCTGGCTCTTTCAGGTCCATTTTTCTTGTTAATAAGTTTAAGATATTATGGCCTAATTTAAATTTAGCCAAACTAAAATTAATATCTAATTAACGTCGCTAAACTTCACATAGAGAGTTCTCATCAAAACTACAAAATTAATTTTTTTAAAAGCATTGTATTTTTAAATTTTTAAATTACATTTGAAAGCACAAGAAATTCAAACTGTAGACAAATGCAAAACCATATTCATTCATGAATATATTATTTCCAACAAGAAGAGGTCATGTAATTCTAAAATTGTATTTTGAACTTTTAGCAACATTCCTGCTCTTAAGACTGAAACTGTGTCTGGAAAAATTTATCACTAACTTATGTTGACATTAGTAATTAAAACATTCCATGAAAATGTTGATTTTTTTTTTATTTTTGCCATACTGTTCTCAGATGCTCTGATACCCAAAAGAAAAAAGAAAATCTAGAGAAAATGACTGCTTAGTCTGTTGCTCCTCAGTATGTTTAACAACCGCATTTCTGAGCGCTGTCATATAGCCAGACATACAGGAGCTATGAAATGCACTTACAATTTATTGCCTATAATTAATTACACTCACAATCCTTTACAAGGAAAAAATTGTACCAATAAAATGGAGACCTTATAAAAAGAACTGCGTATTACTTTGAAATGACAGGCTTCTCTAGCAGTTCCACTGCCGCGTTTTGGCTAAAACAGTTCTTGTTCAAATAGTGAATTCTCCGCCTGGGCCCGTCCCAGCTCTCTCAGGAGCTCCGACTCCAGACTGGCAGCAGAGGCTGCATTCTTCGGCAGCAGTGTCAGCCATCCCCAGGATTCTCTTTCCAGTCTTGGTATAGCTGTGATCTTGTGATTTTTTTTAATTTTTTTTTTTTAAACTTCAGAGCTTGGAATGGACAGATTACATGAAAAATTTAGCTTCCCTTTAAGCAAATTAATTTTCAACCTCGCTGGAGAAAAAGCTGGAAAATACTTTTGTAAAATCTTGGGGATGCAAAAGGCAGATAAAGCCAAGAGATTTTGTAGGCTGGCATGTTTGGTTTATGTTGTATTTCATATTTTTAATGTTCAAAATTGACGATATTAATAGTGGGGTTTTATGTCAAATATTAAACACCGCAGAAGAGCAGCCACCCAACAGAGCCAGGAGGATCTTTACAGGTTAGTAGAGCTGAGTTCCTCCTACATCCCTGTTAATAACCGGCTACAAAATACATTGCTTGTATAAATCGCTGTGAAACGAGGAGGGGATTAAGCATAGTGAGGGCTTTGTTTGGGTAGACTTGTTCAGTGGAAAGCAAACTGCTAGTTAGTATCAACCCACTTATTTGAGAAAGTGAACTGGGACAACCGAAATCCCTCGAAGCAGGAAATGTGTTTCCCAAATTATTTCTGCCTTTTTTTTTTTTTTTTTTCATTTAATTATAATTTATTTTAAATTGTGATTCTTAACTTACTTACTGCAAACCCTGTGCAATCTCAAGCCCCTCACTGTTGTCCTCTTGAGTCTGTAAACAGGCTGAATTAAACAACAGCATCGCTAAGTGCAAACTTTCCCCATTCATCTTAATGGACTGTTAATTATGACCACTTAAATGCCCACAGTGTTAACCCTTTCAGCGCTGTTTGCATTTCACCCAAAGAGGCAGTTTATAGATGTTGATTTATCCACAGGCATGTAGATGTAAAAGTCACCATCGACGCACCGTAAAATGAACTACACCATTAAAAAAGTTGTAGATATGCATTATGCACCCAGTTGAAAAATCTGATAATCATCTTCAGAAGTTTATTCCTTTCAAGAACTAGGAACAAGGTGCTTTCAGTGTGAACACTGCTGTGTAATTATCTGAGGATTGCAGAGATTCAAACGGGATGCTGTTGGGTTTGTAGTGTATTTTCACATAGCAGAAAGGCTGGTAATGTGTAGTTAACTGATTGACATTGCACATCCTAAGTGATGCAGCAGTGTGTAATCTCAGGGTATAATAAGGCTAGTTGACTTTTTTTTTTTTTAATTCAGAAATTTTTATAGCGCTATATAAGAAATAAAAACATTTATTTAAAAAAGCTAGGTAAATCTTTAAAAAAAATGTTGTAGATTTTATATACTGCTGCTTATAAGCTGATGTGATTAATTAAATTAACAGGTATGACAAATTGAATCAATTTTTTTGACACAAATATATACACATTTGGAGGCGAATACAAAAATCACAGTAGTTTTGAAGAATTTAACAGAATGGTATTTGGAGTACAGCCATAAGAGGAATTGTGTTTTTAACATTGTCTGTACTGCATAATAATTACCACAGTCTTAGGTTTTGTGTCCCTGGTTCTCCGCATTTCCACTGGCATCCCTGGCTATTGGAGGAAAACCTGAGTGCCAAAGTCCATTCCTTGTGTCATTCCTTCCCTCAGAGCCTATGGTTGCTCCATGCAACCAGGAATTGGGGGTATGCAGTAAGCTGGCAAGCAAGGACTCATAACATTCATAACATGCAAACCCGTTGTACATATTTTCTCAGTCTGTGCTGGTGATTACAATCACACCACTGCAGCACCACTGGCCACCCATGCAATGCACATACTCATTTTTCCAGTGTAACTGCAGTTACCAGAGTCCATGCAACAGCCAACATGCCACTCCACAATGATTAGAAAACAATGATTAGAAAATAACAACAGATCTGCCAAGTAAAGCAACTCTGAACATGTAAACCCATAAACCCTGAGAACCCCACAACTATTTGTGCTCAAGCATGGTCTCTGTTTTCCCCATTTAAGCACTTTAGGGTATCAATTTTTTATTTATTTTTTTTTTTTTAGTAAGAAGTAGTTGTAAATGAGCAGTCAGGTCCATGTGGTCAGCATGTAATGCTGGCAAGAACAACAGTACGTGGGCTGATGCATTGGGTCTACCACCACTCTCGAGACCCCCCTGATAGTTACCATAGAGATAGTAGGAGCCACAAAGAGCTTCGATCACATTACTGGCTGGGAGGGGGTCAATTTGTATGCGCGAGCCCTGCTGGGATTGAAAGAATGCAGAGGAGGACAGGAAAGATAATAGAGAGAAAAATAAATGGAGAATACAAGAAATGAGAAAAATGGAAGAAAGAAGGAAAAGGGGGCAGGGGGAGAAGGGAGAGTAACCAAAGGGAGTGAGGGTCCTCAGAAGAAAAAAATCCAGCAGAGACACCAAGGGAAAATGAAGAGAGAAGGAGAGAAAACATGAGTGAGAAAATTCATCTTGCGCAGACAGCACTCATGTTGCTGCCTGACAAGAACTGCTGCTCCAGAGGAGCTAACCCAGTGGCACAGCCAGCTGCAGGAGCAGCAGCGATGGATGCATGGATGGATGGATGGACGGATGCTTGCAGCACCTGACCCACATCAGAAAAGCTGCTCCAAACACACCGTCGAGGAAAGAGAAGGAGCCACAGAGAGGAAGGGGGGTTGCTTTCATATCACCACCTATGACCATCATGAATCTGCCACTGCCTGCACCAGGACCACAAAAGCAAACAAGTTTCTTTCTTCTTTGTACTCCTCAACCAAGGGCACTGAGAGCTCAGCACAGGACAGCTTTTACCTCTGAAAGCTGTGACTGCCTGGGCTGGTGGGGCTGGATCTTCAGCAAACGCTCTGGGGCTCTGTGAGAGCAATGGCAGACTCCACAGCCCCAGCTGCCACCTGCAGACAATACCTCAGTCCATAATCCAGAGAATCTGAGAACACTTTGAATCACTAACTCGATCAGCAGAGAGTCCCAAATACCAAACTCCGGAAATAATCCCTTAGGGATGACTGGGACCACTGCAACAAGTGGGCTGTGTTGTTGCAAAAATCTGTTGTTCCTCTGCAGGTCAGTAATGTCACAGCCAAAATCTGCGAAGTCAATACATAACTAATAGTAGTTAAAGAAAAAAGTCTTATTTGATGGCACGTTCATCAGCCCTGTACCTCCCAAGAGGTAGGGGTAACAGAGTTTCCTGCTTTGGTGGTCTCAGCCATGCCAGAGCATCTCTTCATGCTGCAGCAGCTCAGCTTGCAGTTCTCCTCAGGACACACACAGCTTCACAGCCCCGTGCTGGTGCTCAGCGTCAGTGCTGGGATTTCAGTTTGCAGGCAGAGGATTGCCCCAGAGGCTGGCAGAGCAGCAGGCTGCTGCACTCTGCTGTAGCCTCATGGCTGAGTGGCAGGAGAGTTTTTCCTTGGAAGAATAATGATCTGCTCAGTTTTTCTAAAGTACACCTTTTTGTCTTAGTGGCAGCATCCCAGTATTCCTCACCTTCAGGGCTATCCCATTCAGCCCTCTGAGACCAAGACAACATCCCCCACATTTTCTTACAGAGTGGATTTAAATACATTCAGTGAAAATCAGCATGGATTTCAGAGATAATCCCCAATTGCCAATAGCACCCAGGGCCCAGCTGTAGTACCATGTGCTCTGTATACATAGACTAGCCTAGAACTGAATATGAAGGTGAGTTGTGGTTTTTTTAATCAACCAATATAGGTTTTGTATCATCCCACTTTTCAAGCCAACTACCAAACTGACCATAAATTAGATTTCTCCCTTGCATGTTACCACCAAAGTCAAGTTACCCCTGAGATCAACAGCACTGCCTTTGAGTTAAAGGCACACAGATGTCTGAGTAACAGTAAAATTACTGAAGTATGTAAAAGCCTCTAGAAATGCTGTAAAGCAGCTTTTCTGTATATAACAGTGTCACCATTTTTAGTCAAATACATTGCGATTTTAGCTTGAAAAGCCCTCCAAAGCAACACAAACTAAATTGAAAACACATTCAGTTCAGAGGAATATACTTTTTACATAAAGCTGTAAACTAAAGAAAATAACATATATAAAACTGCAAAGTGCCTTTGTAGGAAAACCTGAAGAATTTTATGCACAAGTTTCCAAACTGTCTTATGCATTAGAGCTACTATATTTTAAAATGCAATTTATAATACAGAACCATTTTTTAAGGAGACAGTGTCAGCCCAGCCACCGATACACTCAAAGATTTCAAAGCCTTTTTTCCAGCCCTTCCCTTATCACCACCACACGTGCAGGGAGGGAATCCTCCAGTAACCCAGTCCAGTAGTTTCCATCCAAGCCCAGCCCAGCCCCAACAGCCTCAGGCTGCTGAAGTCATTAAGATTTTTATGAACATCTACTAGCCAGATGAGTCCTCATTTCCAAATCCCTTACAATTTTTTCCACTACAAGAACACTTTCCAAAAGCTAGGCAATAGGCCCCAAACAGTTCTTTCAGCACTAATGTGAGCTGGAAACTAAAATACTATCCAGCAGGTAATTTGTACAAGTCTCTTAAATCTTGAAAATGAGGCTATTCATTTTCTAATAATAAATCTTTACTGCACATAATCTTATCTTCCTTTCACAATAAACTCCTAATTATTACCTTTCCAGCCAGGATATCTGTGATTTTAAAAGTGTGTGACAGCAGTAAAAGCAAGTGCTGGATCTTAGGAGTGAAAAAAAGGGAATGGTTAGGTTAGGCATACAGAAGATCCTTGATTTTGAAGCTCTGAACAACATGATATAATGGAACAAGTTACAAGCTGTGAGCAAACTATTCAATGAGAGAAGTCAAGGACAGCCACTGCTGCCGGCTCTGGGGAAGCTCCACCTTCTGTTTGAGCAGACCTGCGCTGCCCAAAGGAAAATGAAGGAGAAGTCCTTTTTTTTTCCTTTCCTCATTTTAAGTTAGACCCTGTCAAACACAGAATCCATTTATTAAATACTAAAGGCAGACGAAACAAACATTTTTGCAAATGTATGTCTAAACTCAGAACTTTGCGTATCATTAATTACGAGTTTTATCTCTCATTTATACTGCAAGTACCTCAGGGCTGGCAACCCTGTGAGGCCCAACAGTACCAGGCACAGTGTGTGTCGTGGCACAGACCTTTTCTGAATGATTTCCACTCTGCTGAGGCTAAGCAAATTATGGATAGTACCTGCAAAGCTAATTTTTGAGTTTCAGAATATCTATGTCATCCAAGAAAAAAAAATGGTCAAAGCACATCCTCACAGAAAACTGAAGATCCGAATTTTGAATAGCAGCCCCTTGTCACTGCCTATTCTCAGCCAAACCACCGGAGAAGTATTTAGAGAAGTGATCTGAAGAACACATCTGTCTGAGAAAACCAGAAATGTTTGCAGGGAACCTGTAAAGTGAAAAGGAGACAAAAAATGATCACTCTAGTTCAGCCATTTTACTATATAGATTTACAATAATCTTTTAAACAGTAAAATGGATGCAGCTGCATTGACTTTTAAGCAAGTGTATTTACAAACAGCACCCAGCTTGTTAAACCAGTTATTCCTTACGAATATATGCACTACTCTAGCAAGCACTTAATAGTTATTTGCAGAGCCTGATATGCCAATGACCCAAAAAGAAAATAAAATAACCAGAATTTCCTGTCCATTTAGAGTAAATTGTAAAATCACCAGTCTCTCAGTCTCAGTTATTTGGAAATGCCCAGATTATCCTTGTCCTTCTGGAAGGTGTAGATACAAATATTCCCACACTTTTCGCCGCCTGTTTAACTATGAATTTAACTCTCAGGTTTTGCCACCAAAGCTATGATGATGGCAAAGGAATACAATACTTAACAGATAGTCTGAGTCCATCTCATGTAACAATGCTTTAAGTACATTAGGGCATATGAGGTCTATGAATCAAAGATTTATTCTTTACAGGAAAAATACTATACTGTTATTTATCTTCCTGTTAATACATTTCTTTTGGGCAAAATAAATATTTTGAGTAATCACTAAAAATAATTGTAATTAATTTATAGTTTATTGATTTTTAATTGATTAATTAATTTCTTCTATTTATTTCTACAAAATCTCTTCACATCTGACAGACAAAATATAATGTTATAACTCCTTGGTCCTTCTTCGCACCCTGTTTCCTTCCCGAAACCCTACATACCTTTCCCACATAGATCAGATTTTCATGACATTTAAATGCAATTCCTTTCAGCAAATGTGACAGACCTTTCCTCTCTGGGCCCTATAGCAGCCCCCAGCATTTTTCAATCCAGCTGAAATCTTCCTGTTCCTTAGATAACAGTTTGAGCTGAGTGTTGCTTTCATTTTTAGAACAAGACCTGGCCTTTAAGCAGCCTGTGCCTGCTTTTCTAGGTTATTGTTTTGAGTCCATGCATTTTTTTTCTCAGAAACACAAGTTTGTAGTTTTAGCCTTTGATGAAGGTTGTAATTTGCATTTTAGAATTTTTGCTCATCCTGCTTTTCACAAATTCTTTGGAGATTCCTGTGTGCTCCAATTGTAAAATATTATCAGGAAGCTACTTGATTTCGTAGTGCCTTTTGATCTAAATAGTCTCGTGAAATGCTGTACAAACATCAGGATGCCTATGGAACAGATGCTAAATATATTTTCATGTATCAATCCACGGGGGAGAGTATGGCACTGAGAAATGAAAGCAAAAATGTTCAGATACAGAAAGTAAAGCTGTAGCAAGGTGCTGAAATAATGATGAACTGCATATGCAGTATCTCAAAATTTCCTTGAAAAATTATGAACTTTAACAAGAACAATACAGTTCTCAAGAGAAACCTTATCTTTAACAATTAGGATTAGAACTGCTGCCCAAATTGACATTAAAGAAATCAGTAAGTGAATAAAATCAAGCAGTTCTGTCTTGAAATCCTATTCTTTAATCTTCAGACAATGCTCTCCAGCCATCCCTGAATTATATTTTTTTNTTCTTAAGGGGGGGAGAAAAAGGGGGGATGGGGGGGTGAGGGAGAGGGAGAAAAAGGGAGGGGGAAGCTATTTTGCAGTTATATGAAAACAAAAAGCATCTGAAATCAGCATGTTGTATTTGTTTTCACCATCAGTTTGAATGAAGGGGGGAAGGAGAGAAAAAAATAAAGACAGCTGTTAACCCATTTTAGTATAAGTGGAAAAAATCCTGGGGAGTTTNAAATAATGATGAACTGCATATGCAGTATCTCAAAATTTCCTTGAAAAATTATGAACTTTAACAAGAACAATACAGTTCTCAAGAGAAACCTTATCTTTAACAATTAGGATTAAAACTGCTGCCCAAATTGACATTAAAGAAATCAGTAAGTGAATAAAATCAAGCAGTTCTGTCTTGAAATCCTATTCTTTAATCTTCAGACAATGCTCTCCAGCCATCCCTGAATTATATTTTTTTCAGCTGTCTTTGTTTTTTTTTAAGTGTGTTGTTTCTGCTGAGCTTATCTGCGAAGGAGTAGGTCCAAAGTAAGCAAACAGCAACGAGGAAAGATATAAATAAATAATCCCGGGGAAGGAGCCTTTCTGAGCCTGTGTAGCTGAACCACTGACTTATTGTCNAAGTGGAAAAAATCCTGGGGACTTTCTAAGCCTAATTTCAGCCTAGAGTGATTTTTATGGCCAAACAATGAATCCTTAGAATAATTGGTTCATATCCTGAATACACAACAAACTCTGAACCCAGGGCCTGATTCAATTTCCAGAGTAATCGGTAGGAATACCTCTTTTGACTTTGGTGATGGTAGCAACGTACAGTATCATTAAAAATAAAAAATCTTTACCAATGTGCTCTGGGTGAACACAAACCAATTGTTTCTTTACGTTGCATGAGCTCTAAGAGTGTTTTTGCAGCATTACATGTGACTTATGTCGATGCAAACAAATCGATATAAATCGTGGGTAAAAAACGCACCATCGCTTAGAGAGGTACTAAATTTCCAGACCACAGTATTCAGATTATGATTATTTATTGCCATTGTAGGTAGATGAAAGGCTGTGGCGTTCCTTCCAGTCTCACTGCTTCGTGCCAGCTGAATTCTGCGAGAGGGATGGTGTTAGAAATGGAAGGCTACAGTAATGTTAACTATGCTGTTTCCCTCCAACATCCATTTTGTTCCAAAGAAACACTTGCCAGAGATTAAAATATTCAAGATGGCTGTTTTCTGCACCCTTTCTGCGAGCTCTACAGTTTTTCATCTTTCCAGCACTCCGGCTCCCCGTCTTTATTGAGACCATGAATATTTTATTCCCCACCTTATCTGCCTCCCAAGTCATTAAATACTGGCCAAAGTTCAAAGGGGGTTGCTTCACCAGCCCGGACCCCGCGCCGCGCTCCGGACGCCGCTCCCGCACGGCCGCTCGCAGCGGAGCCCGGGGGACGGGAGGACAGCCCGTGGGGCGGGGGGACACCCTGTGGGGCCGCCCGTGGGCCGGGGGACACCCCGTGGGGCGGGGGAACACCCTGCGGGGCCGCCCGTGGGCCGGGGGAGGCTCGGCCGGGGCAGAGCAGGGGGCGCGGCGGCTCCGCGGGGGCGGCGGGGCCCGCACCGGGACTCCCGCCCCGGGACTCCCGCGGCCCTCCNNNCGCACAGCCCACCTCTCCCCCTGGGCTGCCCGTGGCGGGGGAGAGTATTCTTTGTCCCCGTGCGTGTGAGTGTCCCGAGCAGCGGCAGCCGGGCCCTCCCCATCCCCCAGGGCTCCGCTGGGGAGGGGTCCCGCACCCGCGGGGGGCGC
>VXBX01007996.1:260829-280117 GCA_013400415.1 Scytalopus superciliaris | reverse complement strand
ATATACATATATATATATGCTCTTTTACAAACAGCAGTATCCAGTTCAATGACACGCAAGCAGATTTATAACAAAACTAACCTCACAAGACTACAGAAGCCTTTAAAAGTAGCATTTCTGCCATCTTCAACAGGCTTTTTCAGCTTAGTAGGTATATAATTTGTATTTCATCAGCCAATGGTCGTTAAAGGCCACCCCCCATATTTCTCTTCAATTGCATAAATTAGAAAATTGTTCATTTCCTCTTCCTCCAGCTCTGTTTTCATGTATGATGAATCTAGGGACGTTTTGCTGAAAATGGGCAAGAGATTATAGGACATAGAGATATGCCTGCTGAAAACAATTCCATGAATTGAAAAGAACCATGGACTGCAACTGACCTTTTATATAAAACATACATCTCTGTATGTTTAACATGCCTTAATGATTATTAGTTTGGCTCCATGAAAGCAACTGAAAAGTTCAGTATTTAACATTTGTTCTATATTATTTATAATTTCAGTGTTCTATTTACAGATGTTTACAATCCCCATCCTGGAAATCTTACTCAGATGATCAATCCAATCTCGCGTAAGTATTCTGAATGAAAGAGGGCAGAGTGGCTCTTTCATTCTGATATAAACACGAGATAAACGGGCAGACAAACTCCATAGCTCAGCTTAGGTGGGGGATGCCTCCTTACTGGAGACAATGTGTCTGCTGTGCAGGGTTTATAGGCAGATGAGCACAGCAATATTGAATCCTGACATGCTCCGAGAGCTCGGCAGCACTTCCGATGGAAACCTATTACAATCAGCTCTCCGTTGCGTGTACTCTCCTCCCCCAAGACAAAAAGTTCAGTATCTCCAGCACCACTCTGTGCATAAACACATTTTTCAATATTATGCTTCTAATGTTACTTCTAGTCAATACGAGGATCACAGTTTAGGATGTATTAAATATATTTACTTCTATGAGGAAAAGAGATATTTATAACACAATTTCCACCCTAATTCCAGTTTTTAACTGGAATTACGATGGAAATGTATGTTTTGATCATTTTGATAATAAATAAATAAATGGAGAATCACAACCGTGAAAAATAATTCTGTGCATTGTGGCTTTTTTAGTATTGAAAATTAAATATTGTAAATATATATCAAGATACTCTTCATAATTATTTTTAATTAACAAATCTTAACAACACATGGAATAAGTACATGTATAAAAACGTGATAGAAGTTATACATGTTTGTAGTTCGGAGCAGATGCAACTATTGTCAGCATCTTCCTCACTGATACATTTTGCTTTCAGTTCAAAGGTTTGCACACAGGACTCATGCACACGGATTTTCTGACATTTTCAGGATCCGGCCTTACAGACACTCAAGTAACTTTCTCCAGAGGTGCAGTCCAGCTCTGCTCCAGAGCTTCTCATCTTAGTCAATCTTACACATTTGCAGAATTAAGCCCCCAGTATAGACACAGATACACGTGGCTAAACGAGATTCGGCTGCCAATTTCACAATGTGGTATTCTGAATCAGACAAAGCAACAAAGGAAAGGTGACTTGTTCCCCTGTGTGAGCTGTAAATATCAACCATCACACCACTTAATAGGTTTATTTTATTAATAGCATATATTTAAAGACTTCAATGCAAGTTTCTTTTGAACGAGGAAAAGCTGGCAAATTCTTAAAAGATAATAATCAGCAGTGCAGTGGTTCTTTGATGGTCTGTAATTACCCAACTGTCCACTATTTGAATGACAGCAGCAAACTACCACTCACCGTTAGTTTATTTTTATTTATAACTTGTACTTTAGGTAAGAATCCATTAATTACAAGCAAAACAAATTGCTTACTTGAAACACTTCCCACAGAGGCTTGTTTTTTCACATGCATTAATCTAGCTGAGATATACATGACATTTTAAATGGAGGTTAAACTGATGTAAATAAATGCAATTATTTGAAAGCAAACAGGATTCAGTCACATTTATTTCTGCGTGGGATTACCATACGTTTTCCCCTTGCGACCAAGCACTGAACCACAGGAATTCCAGAAGGCTGGGGATTTTAAAACTTCCTACTGACATGAAATTTGATGATATGTCACTGTACCATTTCTTTTAATTTTATATGATTTGCCTGAGGTGGCATCTTGTGTAATTGTTTTTCAAACAATTTCCCATAGAACCACTAAGCTGGAGGGACAGCAGAAGGTTTGGATTTCACAGACTTCTAATAAAAAGGGCACAGATGAGCCCCCTGCATGGCCAAGCCCTGCACGTGGAGCTGTTGATCCCGCCTGGGAGCACACCCTGATGGTCACCATCACGGGATTGCCCTGGGGGAAGAGCATCCTGGGGAGCCTGCAGTGCCCACCAGCACCGACCCCACTGGGCCTCGGCCACCCTGCTGGGAACCAGAGCTCACCACAGCCCTCGGCTGCCTGCACGGCTGCCACAGCACCAGGGCTCCTTCCCACTCTTCTCCACAGCCACCATCAGTACTGCCCATCCTGCCTGGACCATTACTGAGGAACACAAAGCAAAGTTCCCCTCATCAAAGGCCAGTGTCACTTCCAAGGCAGGTAAAACCCAGTAGGTGTGCCAAAATTGATAGCTGTAAGCTCACAACAAGGGATTTAAATTTCAGAAGTGAATTTGTACAGTTTTGCTGTGCTTTTCTCATACTCTGCACTGTGTTGGTTTTACTGCTGTGGGGCAGCCCTCAGTGCAGCCCTTTGAGACAAAGGAGAATGAAAAATCAGCATGCACCCAGAGTGACTCTGAGGAGCCACCCAATTTCTGTGCTGCAGCCACTGGGCAGCCCAATCCTCATTTTGCCGAGACAATAAAAAAGGGATTTTGCCACCAGTGTCACTGGCAGTGAGATCAAGCAGCAGCAGCAGCAGCAAGGTTCTGAAAACCAGTTAGGTCGTATCATAAAGACTCCTGGACAAACTGATCTTATCTTACTCACTGGGGACAAAAAACCCCCATGCAATTTAATGCACAAAACCATTCCAGCCACTGTTTTTGCCTTTTGCTGTGGCAGAGGTCTTCTGAAAATTATTTAAAATAATATGTAATTATGAGTTCCAAAATGACAATTTTACATCCTGCCAATTTCAGCTAGTGTTCTATGTAAGGAATAAAGGAAAACATAATAAAATCCAATCAATAACATCAAAACTCACAGCTGAACACTCAGCCTTCCATGAGCTGACCAGCAGTCTTGACGATGGTTGTTTCAAGCAAGACAAGTTGGGAGTAATTGCAAAAGGATCAATCTTCCCATAATCAGACCAACTGTAGGGACAGTGCTGGCTTATAACACCTTTATGAAGACACTGGCTGTTCTTTCCATGTTTGTGTCACTGTGGAGGCATCAGCATGGCCCTGTCTTACTCCTGCTCTGCTGGAGAGGTTACCCAGCGGGTCAGGGTGCTGGGCTCCCAGAAGCAGGTTCCTATGAGACCGGATCTCACAGGCATTTTCAGCAGTGTTACTGTGCAAGGACTAGTCACAGATACAGCCTGGCCCATATAATCTGTTAACCCAACAGGAGATCAATTCCGGGGAGAAATCTATCCCATTTTTTGTTGCCAGCATTGTAAATCTAGCAATAAACTGTTGCGAAATTCTATCCTCTCTCACATATAAAGAGCTTTGCAGAAAATGGATCTTGGGGGATAGGGAGACAGGGATATTTTCCTTCAAATATTTTAAGGAGGAGCTTTTCTACCTGGGACTAAAACTATTTTTGTATTTTTAAATATTTATGTAACTAGTACATTTAAAAAATGTTATTTTTACCATTATTTCAATTATCTATAGCTTTTTATGGTCACTTCCAAAAAATACAGGCAGGAGTATCTTTGTCAGAGTTCCATATTATCATCAGACATACATATTTATAACTTTCCATTTCCTAGAATGCTCCACATAAATAGATGCTCAGTGCTTGTCATGTTACATGTCTTGCAGATAGTAAGAACAAAAGAAAAACAACAAAGAAACAATACCAAAATAATTTTTAAAAATCTAAGCTCAAAACATAAAAGATAAATGCTCAGACGTTCACTGGTAACAATCACACATTTGAAGGCTGCAAGACTGAGCTATGTTTTGCTTTCCTCATGCTTATGAATACAACAAATATCATGTGAGTGGGGAAAAAATTATTTAAATCTAATCTTATTCTCTATGTAAGTATATTTTATATGGATAGACTAATTAAAAAACCAGTCACCTTTACCTTTCTAACAAAGATGTCGTGTGCAGGAGCTCTAGTGACAGACTAACCTTAATTTCTTCACTTTGGTCACATGGACCTGGTTGGGGTCACGACCAGTTACATATACCCTGTCATATGGCACAAGGGTCAGTATCTACTAATTCCAGTGGCTACTGTTACAATATTCAACCACCAAAACTTTCAGATCAGAAGTTGAAAGTTTGAGACATTTATGAGTGAGAACAGAGGCTCCTAATTTAAAACGTGTGTGACCTTAATATAGCATTTGGGGGTTCAGAATGTTCTTATGTACTTTGTCTAATACTACAGTTTTACAGTGCTCCCTCACTTCCAGTCGTAAAACTTTATCTGTAAATTTTGAATAGATGCCTGAGAAAAGCAAATTTACGTGACTATGTGAACAGTAGCAGGCAAAACAGTTTTCCTTAATGCAAAGGCAGAATAAAAAGAAGCTGCATCTAACCCTTAATTCCAGACGTAAGTTGGCATTTTTCACAGATGTGTACATTTTTCAGAAAATACTATAAATCAGAATGATTGTGTATTTGTCAATGATAACTCTGTTAACGTAAAATAATCTTATAATGGGACACCAGAATAATCTATCTTAATCAAAGACAGATTTATATCCATACAGTCCAGTTATTCACAGACTGTAACAAAACATATAAAAATGTGGATCTGACATCACTGTAAGTCTTGCATACACAATTGTCTTCTTCATGTGTGATATATCAATGAAAAACTATCACCTACTCCTGCTCCCACTGAAATCAGGAACATAATCCCATTTACGTTACTGGCAATTAGATGAGAGATCAAAACTAGCATCCAGCTTTTGAAAATCCCTTAAAACTAAGTGTTATATATATTGGAATAACTCTGACTGTTTCAGAACTCACTCGAAATATAAAGTTTTTCTTTGTAATTAGCCTAAAGAATTAAAATAAAATTCAGAAAAGGATGAATTCACACAGCATTTTCCATGTTTCTAACCATACATTTTTCCATAATTTTAGCTTAGACTATAAGAAACCAACTCAAAACCCAGGCACATCTAACCATTTTCATGAGGAAATTACTTAATAAATGGCAGTATGAAATTGAAATGGAAGATCTGTAGGCTGTGACATATCTCATTTTCTCTGGTGGGAATTAGTATGTTATGGATGAACAATATTTGGAGAAAAATCTTTCTTTATTTAATCATGTGTACTCTTTCTGAAGCCAACAGTCAGTACATCTATAACAATAGAACTACAAAGACTGTGTCATCAAATATGACTAAACCTACAGTCCTTATACAGCCAAAATACCCATTATTTACACGATTATTTTCCTATGGTTCTCAGTCATGGTGTTTCAGCAGCTTTTTTGATAAAAGCAATATTAGTAAGTGAAATGACATAAATTATTACATAAATTATTACATAAACAAACAAACGTTTTTAATAGTATGCAAAAGTTCAACATAGATAAATTAATCGCCTGGTCATGTTTCTATATCAGTGTCAAAGAAATTTCAGAATAGGTAGGTAAAGTCAAGAGCAACCTGAATTCTTTATATGAATTCTGGTTCAGATGAAAACAGTTACATTTTATTCAAAGTAAAAAAAACAATAAAGTTTTAGTGAGACCGAACAGTGCAATAACTCAAGAAAATTAATGCCATGAGCAGTTTTTCCTGTTTTTTTTACTGCAATGGTCAACAAAATAAATGAAGAACAACAAGAGAGAATCAATGCAAAGGCCTAGAGAGTAACTCCAATTTTTTTAACTATTAATTTAGTGCTTGGTGTCAAAAGCAATGACAGTAAGCACTGAATAAATACAAAACTTCCTTGGGATTGATATTTTTTTCAAGATGAAAAATGCACTGGCTTGGAATGTTTATTTGAACCAGCTGTACGGTATTACTAGAGAGAGTCAGGAAGTTAATATATTCTTTGGAAGTCCAGTATCATAACAAGTTATTCTAGCAGGCACAGTGAATGAACAGAAGACATACAATGTGACTTGGCAGCCCAAGCACAGACACTGCAGACACTCCTATATTCAAGCTACACAGAAGCTACAAGTTACCAGCACCAGGTCTTACTCCTAATTGGAAAAGTGAGTGGTAGAAAGAGGGTACAATCAGAATTACTATCAACATTTCCTAGCAGATGTGATGGGACTGATCCTCTCTGAAATGTACAGAATGAAATCTTCTGACTGAGATCTGTCACATAACAGGATCAGGCTCATAACGTACTGCACCTTTTTTTCATTCACTATAGTACATTATTCTGTGCATTTGTCTCCTGTGGTTTATGCAACCATGTCCGCATTGTTACAGTGCTGGCAATACAGCAACATGTTGTGATAACTGGAAAAACACAGAGATCTCTATTCTGACAAAATTTCCATGGCAAGCTGAGGGCTGTAGAGAGGGAAGGGTATGTATTCAGATATTCCAGTTAAGAACAGTCATTAAATCTGTTTATATTCTGAATCCCTCTCATAAAACTATTAATGGTGAAATCCCTCATACCACAATCAATCTCTCTGTAACTATTTAATAGTTATGCTGAGGGAAGTCAAATTATTCTCATAATCAGGGATAAAATGCAACACATTTTGCAATCTATCAAGTAGAAGATCACCTACTTGTACTATTAGTGTCTAAAGATTGTGATGGGTTGACCGTGGCTGGATGCCAGGTGCCCACCCACTCTATCACTCCCGTTCTCAGCCGAACAGGGGAAAAAAATTATAACAGAAAGCTCACGAGTTGAGATAAGGACAGGCAGAGATCACTCACCAGTTACTGTCATGGGCAAAACAGACTCAGAGTAATCAGTTCAATTTATTACCAAGCAAGTCAGAATAGGGTAATGAGACAATAAAAACTAAATCTTAAAACACCTTCCTGCCACCCCTCCTTTCTTCCCAGGCTCAGCTTTGCTCCCCATTTTGTCTACCTCCTGTCCCTCAGCACAGGGGCATAGGCAATGGGGGCTGCAGCCAATTCTTCATGTTTTCTTTGCTGCTCCTTCCTTCTCATGGGAAGGACTCTTCACACTCTTCCCCTGCTCCAGCATGGGGTCCCTTTCATGGGAGACAGTCCTCCACCACCTTCTCCAACATGAGTGCTTCCCACGGGCTGCAGCTCTTCATAAGCTCCTGGAGTGTGAGTCCCTTCTACAAGGTGCAGTCCTTCAGGCACAGGCTGCTTCAGTGTAGATCCCCTGTAGGGTCACAAGTCCTGACAGCAAACTTGCTCTGGTGCAGGCTTCTCTCACGCAGGGTCAGAGGTCCTGGTGGGGGTTTTACATGGTCACAGCCTCCTTTGGGCACTCACCTGCTCTGGCATGGGGTCTTCCATGGGCTGCAGGTGAAACTCTGCTCCGCCATGAACCACCACGGTCTTTGCCATGGACTCTAAGGGAATCTCTGCTCCAACAGCTGGAGCTCCTCCTCCACCTCCTTCTTCACTGACCTTGATATCTGCAGAGCTGTTTCTCTCACATATTCTCACTCCTCTCTCCAGCTGAAGTTGCCCAGGATTTCTTTCCCCCTTCCTTGAGTATGTTATCCCAAAGGTGCTGCCAGCATTGCTGATAGGCTTGGCCTTGGCCAGTGGCAGGTCCGTCTTGTAACTGGCTGTTATTGGCTTTGTTGGACATGGAGGAAGGTTCTGGAATCTTCTCAAAGAAACCCCGCCCTCACTACCCTGGCCATGCAAACCCAATTCAAAGATGAACTACTGTGTTTGAGAAAATTAATTTTATGATATTAAGTTTAAAGCCAAATTAATGTAAAGTCAGTCCTGAATGTCAAATCTAGAGGTATATACTTATGCAAGACACTGCAAGATTCTAAGTTATGACATTGCAACTAGGAGTAGTAGGGTAAGTTAAAGTTACCATAACAGATGTTTTGATTTTGAGTCTGCATTCCCTTACTCTAGCTAATGTTGTCACTATCTTCTGCTTGCCTAAATATGGATTATTGTTATCAGCCATATCCCATCATCCTTAGGCAACTTTCCCAAAAAGGGAAAGGGGAATTTTCTTTGAGTGACAGATGCAGAATAGTGACAGATGCAGAACTCACCATTTTGTATCCTCTGTCTGCCATGTAAAATACAATGTGGAACAGTTCTGGAACACCTCTTTTTTGTAGACAAGGGTGAGAGTCGCTTCCACAAAATACCAATTTTGCCTAACGCTTTTGCCTTCATAGAGCAATACAGACATTAAAAATTAACCAAAGTTTCAGAACATGTAAAGAATCTGTCTGAATTTATATATGCTTTAAAATGGTTTATGCCCTAAGTGACTGTATCTTCACTTTATTTAAATTACAGAGACAATTTATTTTTCAAAATACGAACAGAGGCATCTAAAAGTTTAATTATTTTAAATAGTCTATCCAATAAATATAGAAAAATACAGAACTTCTATTTGCTGATGTAATTGGTACACCTACATAGATCCCAACCAGCTTGTGCTAGAAGATACTTTGTCCCATAACATTAGTCTAATACAGTCCTATACATAATAGAATAAGTGAACAAGTGCTTTGGTATGTGCTTACATTTTAAAACACGTATTATCTACCTGATATAAGAACCTCTTTTAAGTTAATTGGGTATTTTACTATACTCACAGACTATTTTAAAACTGGACTAGGTAACAGTATTTTGCATCCATTACAGGATATTCTAAATTCTGCCTCTTTTTTCTTTTTTTTTCAGAGAACTACAATGTCATGACAGTATCTCAAATAATTTAATTAGATTACTTCCATAAAACACATGCTTGAGTCTATTTCTATATGCAAAATCCTTATGGCAATTTTCCAGCACAGTGTATCACAGTGATCCTAGTTATGTGAGTGGATAGTGGGAAGCACCTCCAAGCCTGAGCAGCATGACTTGCCCAGCCTAATCAGCTCCAAAACTTCATGGCGTGAACAGCTTTCAGCATTGAGAAGTTCCAACATTAGCAAAGCTGTCCCCAGCATTCATTCTGGTTTAGTCATTAAACCCCAGCATTCTTCCCTTCTCTGACTCTCATTCTTCACAGCCACATTCAACCAATCTTGGACTTTCTGCCAAATGATGGTCTCCAGTTTTACTCTGTCTCAAGAGATGCAGGGGAAATCAGACCAATCCTAATATTAACTGTGGGGGTTTTGAACTTAGAGTCAGGCCAGTGGCTGGGAAATTAAGGTCACAGTGAAAGAGGGCAGAAGGAAAAGGTTTCTGACAGTTTTCCCTGACACTGGGAGAACTCCACAGATGAATGCACTCTTTTCAGTCTCATCATACAGCATGAGAGAGAAAATCCTACCATAGAACCTCCCAGGGTTTCCAGTCTCTCAGAGGCGCTTTGCCTCAGAGAGGATGCCTTGACAGGAACAGATGTGATAACAAATGACCTTTAGAATTGCACCCTGAGAGCTGTTGACCGTTTCCTGAAAGCTGTTCATCCTCCTGAGCTCCTGGCTTTAGTTTGGAAACCTTGAGATCCTGGCATACAACTAAAAAGGGTCAATGACAAGAAATAGAAAAATACAGTATAAGTCTTAAAACCAAGAGAAAGAGGGGGCAAAACCAGAGTACAAACATATTTAAAGACTTTTGCTTTTAAAGACAAAAATCAGAAATCTAAGTGCAATGCCAAAAGTCAGCATCATCTTCATCCCCAAATCAAAGAAAAAATTCTGAGATGAACAAAAGACTATCAAATGATAATACAATAAAAATGGGGTTCAAAGCAATTTAATTTTTATTCGAATCCAAATTAACCCAAATGCATAATATTAGATAACAGTATTTGTATATTCCTGTGAGTGGGCTTAGATCTGCTGTGCAACACACAAACCCATCTTTCCCAATAGGAGCTCACATAGAGGATAAGTGGAGCACACAGAGAGCAGTGCACCTCGGGAAGTCCAGAGGAGAGGCTGCGGATGCAGATGTGTGATCACAAGCATGAGAGAGGAAGATCAGAGATAGTTTATTTGTTCATCTTTGACTTCACTGGCCAGTAAAGTGAAAAATTTCTCAGTACTGACGTCTTGAAATCAAGACTACGACCATATCCCATGACTGGCATGGAGCAACAGTCACATTTCACTCATACGCTCACTTAGGTTTGTGCTGATGATTTCAGGCTGTCTCCACTAAGTCTCCGGGTGAAGGGGGGGACAGGCTGAAAGAATAACAACATACTCACTGGCATTCCATTTTTAAGGCAAGTTTGGGAAAAACCTAGCCCTGCTAGTACAATTATATGCTACAACTCATTCATTGCCTGTGAAAGGCAGAGAAGAGAAAAAGGGGAGGGGTAAGCCGGATACGGAATGAGACAGAAAGCAGAAGCAGAAACAAAGATGCAGCATCGGGAAACAAAATGAGAGGAGAGATGACATCGGGGAATGTGCACAAGATGCCTTTTCTTACATTTGTTAAAACTAAACACGCATGCAAACTATAAAGCTGAAATGAAAAGCACAGGCAAGCTTATTTGGTTTAATCCTTTCAAGCAGTGAAATGATTTTCTCTATGATTTTTTTCCCTGTCAGTTCCTGTCATTTCCTTGCAATGCCTTCTCCTTTCTCACTTGTCTTTTCTCCTTTTTCTTTTCAATGCCATCTTGCTTTGTTCCTTTTTCTTTGCTCCTGTCTGCTTCTTTCTTCCTCTTCCTTTCTTCTCTTGCTCTCCCTTGTCTTTTTTTGTCTTGCTCTTGCTCTCCCATGTGTTCTCTGAGCACATGAAGAACATGAGCACAAATAGTTGAAAAGCATTTTTTTTTCCGATGCTCCTTTTCTATCCCCATGTGGTTTTGACTATTGTAGATCTGTTAGGTTTTAAATACACATGGCGAACCCACTTGTACTCCCATGTGTTTTAGAATTATCTACAGTAGCACACTGCAGGAAAAACATGTGGGAAGGGAATGTGTCAGAAAAGTTTCTTGTACTCCCTCCAACACGTGGGCCACATTTAACAAGGTCAAGGGACAAGTGTGGCTCACAGGCATTAGTTTGACCGGTACTATAAAAAGGATCATGCATTCTACTTGCTTTTACCTGCACACACTCTGCAGTTAATCACTCGCCCGAATACAGCTTACAGAGTTTCAATTGATCTACTTTTATTTTTAGGCTAGACGATCAGCTTAACATATTTTAGGAACAAATTATTATATCGTTTTTCCTGATTTGACAATTCCGAGATAATGAAGGATATAAATGTAACAGAAGGAAACCTTTTTTTTTCCTTTGTCTTTCCTCCTGCATGAGAGCATCATGCACGCTGTGATCAAGCAGACAAGGGTATGCCTGTTAAGCTGGCTGGCTGTTCCCAAGGCAGATACTTTCTGCTGAGGGTTCCTTCTGAACTTTCCTGCTACAACACCAAATTCACACAAAATGTCTGCGAACTGTTGGTTCATGTTATGCACATTTTGACACCTTTCAGCTGGCTTTCACAGATTTTCAAAGCACCTGTTCCAATACAACCTGTCTTTCTGGCAGCAACCAGCACCAGCAAACTCCTGATTTTCTTTCCTCCTTTGCTCAACCATTGCTAACAATGTACGTGTCATAAAATATAATGAAGTGAAAGAAAGCAAATGCTGTCCAGCTCTCCCAGATATCAGACCACACTTCCTGCATTAAAAAAAAATTGTTCACATTGTTACACAGATTAACTAAACTGCTCTTCCCTGTCACTCATTTCTTAGGGGAAAGGTCCAGCTCACTTGCTAGTGGGCTGCTTGCCATGTGAGCAGATGGGCACGGGGTTTGACAGACAAGAAATGATGGATCAAATTTTGAAATTTGTTGCTCAGTCTTCACTCTAGTAGTTCCTAATTGGCCTCAATGGTACTTTATAGCTGTAAAAATGGTATAATGGCAACAACATTTGACTGAACAAACACACATCCCGTGTAGGTGCTGCAAACAGGCTTCCTGGCTGACAAAAACGGAATGATGCCGTCCGTGAATATCTGTTACAAGCTGACGTAGCTCTCTAAGGTTAATGTGTGCCTGTGTGAGCATACAGTGGAGTTGAAAGGGGTATCTAATGCTTATTTTGAAAGGTGGTTTAAGATACAGTCTTTTGTCTGAACATATCCTTTTAATAAATATAACCATATAAACAAAGCATAGATTCATTTACATCTTATAATAAGCATATGGCAAGAGGAGCAATGAGGTTTTTTTCAATGATGCACTGTTTATAATACATTATCTAAAATTGTTATCATCTATATAACAAATATTATTCTGGATTTTACCTAGCAAATTGACCAAAATTAAATTGTATTTGACTGCTACTAAGAGATGAAGAAAACAAATTTGCTTTTGGAAGAAGAACATTGTTTCCCAGCTTTCTAAGTGCCGCTCTGGTAGTGCACATGCACCTCAAATTCCTGTGCAGTCAGTGAAAATACGGGATCTTTTATCTCATTGATGCACTTATACAGTTCTGGGTTTGTACCTTCAGCAATTTGAATTAGTACTGATGAAAGGTTCACTTACCTATGAAATAGAGGCTTCTTACATTTCTTCTTATTGGTTGTACGTGGCTTTGTAATTTTAACTCTGTCTTTTTGTTATCATTTTGACTGTATCATCATTGAATTAGCTAATACCAGCAGCTGCAAGACAGGATCTTTACATTTTGTTTATACCGCAATTGGAATTTCTCGCCTTGTGACTCTTTCTTCTCTACGTTTTGACAGGTTAGTGATGCATTTGCAAAAATAGTAGAAGAATTCTGTGACTGTGCCAGTATGAAGTGATTATGATTATAATTAGTGTTACCTTTAGAAATTACATTGTATTTCTAATAAAATTGCAGATACAGTAAAAGAGGATAAAATACTAAAATTTATAAGCATCTACAACACATTTCATTATTTTTTTTCAAGGAAAAGAAAGCAATTTCCCATGGTCTCTTCCAATTTTTCTCCACCACCTTAGGCCCACTGCTATTTGGTATGGACAGATTAGGGTAGCTGATGATTCCTATTGATTTAAATGTCGTGCTAGGAAGCCTAAATCCCCAAGAGCAATAGAATCTCCCCTATCACTATCCTACTGCTTATTGACCTAATTCACTAACCAACCATCAGGGTTTTCTCTCACAACAAATAAATCTTGCATGAAACAGACAGTACATGGACACTTGTAGTTTTCAGTGGTGTTGCCAGTATAATAAATTTAGGATCACCAAGGCATTCCTTTTTGTTTTCTCAGATTAAGCATATTGTCATTTGCTGTTTAAAATTAGCAGAAACCACTGCTGTATTTTTTATATCAAAACTATTTCTACAGTTCAAAATAAACTTGATGTTATATAAATTATGTAGACAACTTAGCATGTGTAAAATTCCATGTATTGCAATGCTTCAATTTGCCTGTAAGTTATTGCTGAAGCAGCTGCTGAACAGGTTTAATGGTTGCAGCATTATAACCACTAATTAAAATATTACTTAGATGCAGTGTTTACTGCTCAAAATTCTGATAATTAGTAAATGTTCTCTTTCATTAATCGAGCCAAACAAATAAAGAATGAACCAGGGTTTGTTATGTTACCCTGGGTCTCACAAGGCAGTCATTTCAACTAAAACTTTTAACTTGGACTCTGCAGATGCCGGCATCTGAATTCACCCTCGGTGACTTTACTGAGTTGAATAACACGTTTGTTAATATGTCAAAGCCAGGGGTCTAAACTTAGCAGGTCTGTAAAATGTGGTTGTCACTAAATGCACAATATATGCAACAAGGGAGAACACAAAAAATACACGATATAAATATTTTTTTAAAAAATTAAAAAAAAAAAAGAAGAAGAAAGAAAAAAAGCCAAACCACTTCATATTACTTTGATAGGCAGATCTGTTTCAGAGGAGAGGCCTAATTCTGCTCCCAGTAAAGTTAATTAGAGCAACAGCAAGGTCCTAAATTACTAGTTCTCTCATCAATATCAAGTTAAGCTTTTATCAATGTAATTAAAAGCAATAAATGTTAATTTATAATTGTTGATATTATCAAAGCAAGATCCTTTGCAACCGCACATAACTGTGCCAGATTTTTATCACATTATAAAGGTTAACATAAGTGTTACAAGAAACATCAATGAGCTACGTACACTACGTTTGCTTTTGGTTAGATAAGTATGCTTTGTAGTAGTTGATATTCCCTCTAGATAATGGATATGGGCCAAATTCTCTGCTGACACAAAGCAATATAAGTAATTTGAAGGCAGATATGCTGATTTACACTAGCTGCAGATCTAGCCCTAATATCTTTAGATGCAATAAACCATCTTAAGTAAGTCCGTTTCCTAACTATTACTCAGCCATTTCTCACTGTTGCCAAAAGGGAACTGTGAATGCCAAGGTCTGCAGGATTTTATTTATCAAAGCTTCTTTCAAGGCATCTATCATTCTGGCAGGCAAGCCTTGCTTTATGACCAGACTCAAACATTTTCATGAAACAGCAGGACTAATTCTAGCAGAAAAATGCCACGTAGTGCTCGTTCTTGCAGTGGTATTACAACATCTGCTTCAACAAATTTTTTTATGAAAACTGTTTATTACATTAGCAGAATTACATACTTTTGCTCCTTGGTACTGCCAAACTGTATAAAGAGAATTAAAAATGTTATAACATATATCTCTAAATACTGGATTATTGGATTACTCATTTTCTGTATTTCTTCTTTTATATAATTTGATAGGAAGCTAACTAAGTGCAGAGCTAAGAAAATCACATTTCTATTTGTTATATAAATACAAAATTATTTTACATAGCAAAATTAGGTGCTATGCTAAACAAAGTTTTAGTGTCATGACATTAAACATCTGGAGACAAATAGTACCTAAGCCATGAGCTTAATTTTCCTTTGAGGTTTATCTATTTTTCTTATATTTGCTGGATGTCAGCTTATAATAATTGCTCTTCTACACACATCCCTAGCACTAATGTGACAGACTGTGAATTCCTCTTGACAATAGAGCATACTATCCTCCTTACAGGTTCCCACCAGCAAGGCAACAATCTTACCATCATGTATATAAACATGTAAAAAGCCTTACTTAAAACATGGACAGATTTCAAATGTATTTGGGTTACTGTTTAAAATCACATACAGATTAGACTTTTCTCAATAAATCTGAAAAATAAAGCTAGCTGTAAAAAACTTTGACTATGATGTGTGACATCTGCATCTGAGAGCTGCCTGAATTTTGAGGTATCTGTAAATTGTGTTGGGTAATTTGAAAAGTAACAAAAATTTCCATTCAAGAGCTTCTTCCAATAAATGTTGCTTACAAAGAGAGAATATCAATATAATACCTAAAAAGCATTTCCTAGCGTTTTAGTGAGTATGACAAACTGTTCATCTGTGACACAGGACTAGACATGGAATTACAGTAGTAATTCCAGTAAATCAGTAGGAATGTTTATATTCCTCCATCTGACATTAAAAGTGGCATGTTTTACGTAGGCCTCATTTATAAACCTCCACGAATTTAATCAAACACATGAGAGTTTTATCTTAAGAAAGAGCAAACACATTATGAACTACAAAGCTTTGTTGCTCTGTGAGAGAAAAAGAAAGAGCATGACTGAAAAGTCAGTAAATACAGGACTTTCACTTAACTGGAAGGACTTCAAAATAAATTAAAACACATAAAATGACAAAGCTGCTATCCTGGAAGATGTACTATCTAATACATCACAGTGACACTAGCTCACTTTCCCAAATCCTTACATCCTTTTATTACTCAGTTTTTGTGTGATCTCAGACATAAAATATGCTAATTTTCCCTGTGAATTCTTTTTATTTGACAAGAAATTACAAAATATAAATTCAAAGGAATTTTTAGAGTTTTAACCTCATATTTATTTTTGTAAAATAAGGGGGGCCATGGAACTTCCATAAAATGTAAAATTTTCCTGAATTGTTAGAAATCAGAGGAACTATGATATTTTAACAGTGGTACTTCTCCGATTGCTTATATTCCTGAGTTCTTAAATTAGAATCAAACTATTTATAGCTTGAAAATGTATAATTAAAATGTGAAAGCTCTAAATTTTTGCCCTTTTTTTAATTTACAGCCTAAGAATAAAGGGGTTTTTTCATGTATGAAGGGAAAATCAGAAGACTTTGAGTTTTGACAAATAGAAGCTAAAAGCAAGTTGAATAAAGCTAGACAAAATAAATCAAAAGGTAAATATATAAATCCTACTTATTTTTTAATAAATTAATCTCACTTTTCTTCAAAAATACTACCTAGTAGCAAAAATGGTTTTCAGGTTAAACAGAGTAAAAAATATTAAGTACTTGGTAAAAAATGTATTCAGCTACTATAGATTTTGCCTTACTGAAATAAGCCAAGTGCTTTCACATATTTAAATAAAAAGATAATATTCTGAACTGTTAATCACAACTATTTATAAGCAAACAGAGCATTGAACAGTCCTTGTCACTATTCAAACAATGCATTTATTGAAATTAATACATCCCAAAAATTTCTGACAGTAAATATTATTTTTTAATATGTGATAAATACTGCACTTTCAGCAGATATGAGGATTCTCTACAGTAATCATACCAATTAAGTAATCCACACAATTGCCTAGTTCAATGAAGTATTTTATTTATTGTATTGCACTTCTTTGTCTGTGATTACAAGAGAAATTTTCCTGGGCTTTCTGGGTCTGCATAGTCCTTTTCCTTGATTCTATGACTGTGTCAGTGGCTGATATAGGAATATCAGGTTTTCTCTTAAGATATGAATCCAGCAAGAAATAAATTTTGTAGAAAATAGTTACTTATTTTTTACTGTTCTTAACTTGTTAAAACATTTAATTCAGAAAATATATTTTATAATAAAGAAGACTTGACACTGAATTAAAACAAAAGTGCTGGGGGCATTCCATTAATGTGTGGAGGAAACTCCTGGAATTCAGTAATGATTTTGTAAAAAATTGATACTAGAATATCATCTTATATTACTGTCTCTTAACTCTGTGAAGGAGCAACACACAGATGAAAAAATCCTGACCTGAAACTTTTCAGAAATACTTATGCCAGTGCTTAAATTTTATGACTTAGTCTTCTGGACACGCTAAGTGATTTCCCTTCATTTTGTTTTGACTAACAAAGTGAAAGCTGTAAAAATTACTAGCCTGCACTAGCTGAGGTAGTTTGTTTCCCTGATTAATTAATATACAAGTATTAATGCATTTCCTTAGTATTTTCTTTATTCAATATACAGGTTAGATTTCTCTTGGAAATTTTAATGAAAGGGGCTTTAAAATATATACATACTCTGCACAAGTAGTAAAATCTGATAGCAGTCTGAATCCATTTTATGTCATTTTTGGAAAGAAAAAGAGAGAAAGAAAAAAAAGTCAGGCTGAGAAGATGGGTAGAAGAACAGATAATACAAATTTTGTGATGAAAATTGTGATGAAAATTGTCATGAAACTTACATGTACTACATCATTTTGCAATGAATCTTTTGTAGTTGTTTTGCCTTTAAACCTAGATGTTAATTTATAGATTTCAATAGGCTATAAACAATAAAGGGATGTTGAGGAAGAAATTCTGTTATTGAGATCATACCCTGTGGGTATATTTCTAGGATTTTTTGGGTGACTATAATCTTTTATAGCCTTGATCTCTTTATCTTTGTAATTCTACAGCTCAGAGCTCTGTCTTCTCCTCCAAGTTACGTTTTTTCTTCTCCATTTTATGCTGCCTTTTCTTAGGTATTGTGTCTATATTTGACAACCGTAACAAAAAAGAGAGAAAGCCTTATTTTGTCAGCCCACCTGCCTGTCACCATCCCTTTCTTGTTTCTGGCAAAATAAAAATGACCAGGGCTCCTGTCAGCCAGAGCCGTGAAGTTTGGGGTGTGTCAGTTCAGGGGTATTAATTCCCATGCCGAAGTACCAGACCAGTGGCAGCGCTGCAGATCACACTCCAAAACGCTCGGAGTTCCTTCTCCGGTGTCCTGAGGCCCAAAATTGTCCACGAGGAGTTGGAATTGAGGGCCTGGTGCTGCAGCCAGTGCGATTTTCCTTTTCACCTTAACTTGGGACAATTAAGGCTTGGATATACAAACACGTGTTTTCACAGCACAGTGATCAGAAAACCCACAGTGCCAGAAAACTGGGAGCAGAATGGTTCATATAAACATAAAATGTGATGTGGTGAGATGTGATAAAGTCTAATCTTGGTGCTCTTATTGAACCAGAGCTTGAACTGGGCCTCCAAAACCAGGCTGAGCTCTCTGGTGACGGACTGTAATTAGTGAGAGTGATGGATACAAAATCCCAAACAGCCTTTTGGATAAATCAGTTATCAGTCAATTGCTGTGAATAGCTTGGATGAAAGGAAATCTCTTTGTTCTTTTTGACATTATATTGACACTGTTTTGAAATTACGAATCTGGCAGAGGCCTCTAGTTTTAGTCATATTTTTTGGGGCTGAGCAGCTTTCAACGTTGGATTTCGCTTTCAGGAACGTTCAGCAGAAATATTTGTTCAATAAGGAAGGCCGGGTAATGCAGTAACATTCTCGTCCGCTCAGAATAGACAGGCACGAGGGAAAAAGTGAGATCTAAAACATAGTTGAACTCCAAAGGCTGTATAGTGATCCACGTGACATGGTAAGGCCTTTACCTCTGTTTTGTTACATCAGCTGAGATATAACAGCACACCATTTCATTGTTTACTTCTAAATTGTCAACTTTGGGGTTTTTGGGGGACTATGGCAATGTTTTAGTGAGTGAAGAATAAAATGGTAACACGAGATTAATGCCCCACACGAGGAATTTATCAGATTTTCATGGAGATGTTTTCAGGCAGTAGTTGGGTGCTTTTACTGAACCACCAGAAGGATGCATTGTGTGTCTGTCACTGTCCTTTGTGTGTCAGAACACGCAAAGCCTCTACCAAAAGGCGACAGCAATTTGGGTTAGGAAATCTGATTTTACTGTAAGTAGCCATGGGTGAAGAGCGTGTGTTC
>VXBX01007996.1:240483-251129 GCA_013400415.1 Scytalopus superciliaris | reverse complement strand
CCCGCCGGCCTCGGGACCGGCCCTGCGCCGCCGCTGCCCGAGCCCGCCGCGCCCGAGCCTCCCCGCACCGCGGGATGCGCTGCGAGGCGCGGGGGAAGGGGACGCGTCGGACCGCGGCACCCGGGACGCCGCCGCGCTCGTCCCCGCTGACCGCTCCTCCGTGTGTGTGTGTCTTTCAGAGCCGCTCGTCGCCACGCCAAAATGCACCGAACAACCAGAATCAAAATAACGGAGCTAAACCCCCATCTCATGTGCGTGCTCTGCGGCGGGTACTTCATTGATGCAACAACCATCATAGAGTGCCTCCACTCCTGTAAGTACGACCGGGCGCTCCCCGTTGTTCCCCCGCCGCTTCCCTCCTTTCCCGGCATCCCGGGAACACAAAAAACCACAATCCTCCCAAGCTCAAACCCCCCGAGGGGCTCGGGACCGCCGCCCTCCACCTCCCCGACGGGTGGGGAAGTAAGTGTTCCGGCCGCGGTGCAGATTTTCTGAGGGCAGCCCTATGGTCTTTGTTAAAGTAATAATATATGTACTATAAGCGTCTCCTTTTCATGGTAATTGCAGCTTATTTGGGTATTTGTGTCAGCGTGCTGCTGACAATGGACGATTTGCTCTAGCTTGCATAGTTTAGAAAATCGCACCTTTATCTATGCATATCTGAGTGGCACCTTCGAACATCACTAAAAGTCTGTCGTGTTTGACTTACAGTCTGTAAGACCTGTATCGTGCGTTACTTGGAGACCAGCAAGTATTGTCCTATCTGTGATGTCCAAGTTCACAAAACTCGACCGCTTTTGAATATAAGGTAGGAGAAAGTTGCAAAGTGCACCCTGCATCTCTTATTTTGCTTTATATGGGGAGACCAGCAGTAGTCTGTGTCAATGTTATCTCTTTGTCTGCGATTTAAATCTGAAAGGGCTTGTCAATTTACAAGCTAACTGGTGTGTATGCCTTCTCTTTGGAGTTTCCTCATTGATTGAAACTGAAGATTTCTCTGGGTGGAGACAGAAAGTTTTTGTTGGTCTTTTTTAGCATAGGCCAGCCATTGATGTAATGCCTCTTCCCTCTCCCCCATTCTCACGGGTACAACCCTGTACACCCGACAGTTCTTGCCTCTGCTCTCTGTATCTCCCAGACATGCATCACTCCAACCACAACTCCTAGTCTTGAAAACTCTTGCTGCAACTTTCCAAGCTAAAAGGCAAAAGCCTCTAAAGCATCATTTGCCTTTCAGAAACATTTTTCTTGTCAGCACTGCATTTTGTTCTCTTTACTTTTTAGGGAGGGCATGTAGAATTTAAGGCCTTCCTTCAGTCTGAGAGAATTCTTTTTCAGTTGAGGTACCACAGATGAGTTTTGGTTCAGAGTGGTGTTTAGCACAGAGTTAGTTTGATTACAAGGTCCCGTAAGCTATACTTTCTATGACTGACCTCCCAGTTTGTAGAAGATGCCTTGTTGTGAAAGATTGTAAGTGAGGATTAAAATATTAGTTCACTTGCTTAATTTCATGTTTTTGGGATTGTTCTTTTTTTCAGGTCAGATAAGACCCTCCAAGATATTGTATACAAGCTAGTACCAGGCCTTTTCAAAAGTAAGTAGTTAAATCAGGCATTTTCTTCAGAAAAACAAAACTAGAGCTGCTATCCTATATCAATACTAGGAGTTACAGAGTAAATACTAAAGGAAAAATATATGCTTTTCCATCTAGATGAAATGAAAAGAAGAAGGGATTTTTATGCTGCTCATCCGTCGGCTGATGGTAAAAGTTTCTCGTTCGCAACTTTAATAAATGTAGCATTGACCTAGATGTTTTACTGTTTCCTTTTTAACTTACGAGTGATGTATTACTGTCACAGAATTTCAAGAAGTAAAGTCAGCATAATAAAAGTTTATTGTTTTAACAGTCAGGTAGCTTTCATTCATTATCTTACTGTGAAGATTTTTTTTTTTTCTTGTTACTGAGAATTGCCATTCTTCCTGATTTGAATTTCAAAATGTAAATTATTGTGGAAATTTCTGCGCAGCTGCCAATGGCTCTAATGAAGACAGGGGAGAAGTGGCTGATGAAGACAAAAGAATTATAACAGACGACGAGATAATAAGCTTATCCATTGAATTCTTTGACCAGAATAGGCAAGTTCCAGAATGGCAATATTTTATGTTTACCTGATTGATAGAAGCTATATCTCTTATTTGTTGTAATTGTGTAATTTCTTCTCACAGACTGGAACGAAAAGGAAATAAGGAGAAAGAAAAATCAAAGGAGGAGGTAAATAACTTTCATTTACTCCAGAAGAAACATATCACACACACACACACAACTTTGGGGCAGGTGTGTTGTTGAAAAAAATATGTAGATATGTGTATCTAGAACAAAGGAAGCACACCTCCTATTATGGCATGAGGTACAGGAGAGGTAAAACATTTTCATACAGCTGTGTAGGTAAACAACCTTTTAAAATTAAAAATACCTGTAGTATTACGTTCAAATCAGAATCTGATATTTTGTAATATTTTAGAAAAATATTTTTATTTATTATTTTATTATAACCTAAAACATTTTATATGATACAAATATTTATGTATAAATTTAGTTACATTTTTAATTTACTTTTTCTAGAACTGTAATTTACCACTTATTTCTGATGTGCCTTCTAAGGCAGAAAACATTGTTATATTAATAAGGTGCTTTTTTTTTAAACATAAAATGTTAGAACACAACATTGGTAAAAGTAATTGCTTGTTCTCAGTAGACTGATTTTCTTTACTCTGCTATCAGGTGAATGACAAAAGATACTTGCGCTGCCCAGCAGCAATGACAGTGATGCATCTAAGAAAGTTCCTGCGGAGTAAAATGGATATACCTAACACTTTCCAGGTACCTGTGGGGAAAAAGTGTTTGTTTGTTTGTTTGTTTTATTATTATTATTTTTAATTTTTTTTTTTAGGACTTATTTTCTCATTGCAGCCTGTTCCAGCAAGTGCTAACTGTCAAGTATTTCTGGTGTGTGCAATACGTTGCTGGGCTTATTTTTAAAATGTCTATCTGTAGAGCTTGATGACACTGTAGGGTTTTTTTAAATGCTCTAAATATCAAAGTATTAAGAAATTGCTCCTTGATGCATTTAAAGTATATCCAATAGATGTGAAAGTTCCCTACTGTCTGCTGGTTTTGGTATATCTTTTTTGTTTTGTTTTGTTTTAAATTTTGTGATATATATGACAGCAGGGCTATTTCACCTCAGAGCAATCATCTGCTAGGGGGTGAATGCTTGGATGCTCCTTAATGCAGGGATTCATATCTTGAACAGATCGATGTGATGTATGAAGAGGAGCCTCTGAAGGACTACTACACCCTAATGGATATTGCCTACATCTATACCTGGAGGCGGGTGAGTATCTCTAGTGTGTCTCCTCTGGAGGGGGTGCAGGTTGTGGCCTGGGGAGGGCACTTATCAGGGTCTCCCTTTTGCTTTGCAGAACGGGCCTCTGCCCCTGAAGTATCGGGTCAGACCTACTTGCAAGAGGATGAAGATCAGTCACCAGAGGGAAGGCTTGAATAACAGTGGGGAGCTGGAAAGTGACTCTGGGAGCGACAAGGCGAGCAGCCCAGCAGGAGGCATCCCCTCCACCTCCTCCTGTTTGCCCAGCCCCAGCACCCCCGTCCAGTCTCCACACCCCCAGTTCCCCCACATCTCCAGCACCATGAATGGCACCAGCAGCAGCCCCAGCAGTAACCACCAGTCCTCCTTTACCAACAGAGCTCGGAAAACATCAATAAATGGCTCCTCAGCCACTTCATCTGGTTGATGTGTCAAGCAGGCTTACCACCCTCGTCCCTCTTTATATAGATCTCTCCATGCCATTACAGCTTTATAGATGCTAATCCATGTGACTATCATCCAAATTGCTTTCTTTTGTAGTAACACTGAACTTGGCTATAAAAGGCGGACTAGGTGACATTCAGGATGGACGTTAATGGAAACGCAAGATTGAAATGTAAATTGTTTTCAGAGGACTGGGAAGCAAACAAAAGTTACATCTTCACCTGTTCTGAGTGATGTGGAGTTGTTTCTGTCCCCATCATCTGGAGTCAGGAGTCTCCAGAAGTCAATACAAATCCCGGGAAGTAGTTTGTTAATCCAGACTAACTCCTCCATTGCGTTCTCTTCGATTGTTATTGTTCTTATGCTGTTTTGTGAACCTGTAGAAAGCAAGTGCTTTTTCATCTTGAAATTCAACAAAATTGAAAGAATATGCATAGAAAAAATGCATATATGTAGCCATGTCACTGTGAATAACAATTTTTGCGTATTAGCCATTTTGATTCTTATGTTGCATCTTTTACTTCTCTGTTGCTGCGCAGAACCGATCAAAAGAAAAGTAAACTTCAGTTTTACAATCTGTATGCCTAAAAGCGGGTATTACCGTTTTATTTACTGACTTGTTTAAATGATTCGCTTTTGTAAGAATCAGATGGCATTATGCTTATTGTACAATGCCATATTGGTATATGACATAACAGGAAACAGTATTGTATGATATATTTATAAATACTATAAAGAAAATATTGTGTTTCATGCACTCATGATATGGTTGTTAAATTTCTAAACTGGTTCGACCCTTGCAGATGCCACCTGTTTGAGCTTTGCTCATACTGCAAGAAACACTTTGTGTGTGAAAGTTACAGTATTGGGAAAGCACATTCAAGTCTCTGATAACCCAGAGGCAATTGGCAATCTTAAAAGGATTTAACTGGCTTTGTCTTTTTTTTTTCCAAGTGAAATATTTTTACTTTACCAAATGTTGAAGTGATACAGTGAAAAAAAAAAATAATCAAGAGACATGGAAGTCTTTGACCTGTTTGATAACCTTTTTATTATTTGGTGTGGTGGGACTGTGTTTTTAAAAGCACATGGTATCATTACAGAAGCCATAAACTATTTGGTATAAACTTTAAGGAACCAGCAAGTGGCTGGATGAAGGCATTTTATCTAAATTTGTTTTAATATATATGTATATGGTACAGTACTAACTTCATTAAAATTTAACAGGTACTTTAATATTTCCAATAAATTGTGGAGAATGCCTTCTCTTTAATGGCCTGCAAGTAGGTGCATTTTATTAGAGGCTTCTAAGAGTGGGGTTTTTTTCAGTAGAAGGAACTTTTCCACCATAAAATATGAACAGCCCAGACACTTTTCAGTTTGTGCTTTGCTTTGGTCGAACTTTGTGTGTGTTCATCACCCATCAGTTATACATTTGTGAGGGTGTTTATTCTATATGGATATTGTTTCATGTTTGTACGGAAAAATTGTAGTTAAACATTTCATTGTCTCCAGTCTGCAAAAGAAGCACAATTCTTATTGCTTTGTCTTGCTTATAGTCATTAAATCATTACTTTTGCATATAAATTGCTGTTATTTGTCCTGCTTGTTTTTATAGACCAGGTGATCGCAAATCCTCCACAAGGTTATCGCTTATTGATGTATATGTCTTGTTAAACAAGAGTTGATATTTTTTCCTGTAGTAAACATGTACAGTTCAATTTCAACAGTAAAAACTTCAGTTTTATATACACGAATAACTTTCATTTATAGCTGATCAAAGAAATAAACAAATAAAAGGGATAATTCATTGAAAAGTAGCAAATTACCTCTGTTGATAATGTGGTGTTAAGGAACAAACATCTTTGTCTCATGGGAAGTGTTTCTGGGTATACCAAAGATTTTAGTGAACAGAACAGTATAGGGTACTAAAATAACAAAGAAAAAAAAAGCCTAGAAATTGCAGTGATTTGTTTTGGTTGCCTGCCTTGAAAACATTTGCTGGTCTTCATTTGACCCCTATTTATTCCTGAAAATAAGCAAATGGTGCATTCTCACATCCCTGTCAGCCACAGGTTTTACCTTCTATCTGTTCAAATTTAGCTCCTATTAAACTGCACTTTCTGGGAAGGGAAGAACTTGATTTTTGTGATGGTGAGTGCCATGTTCTGCCCGTGCTGCCCTGGATTGTTTTTTAAAGTCTCTCTGGAACTAAATAAGTTTCAATGTAAAGGTATCTCTCAATGCAACCGAATGTCTATCTTGGTACTGTTCCCTCAGCTACATGAGTAAATCACACTGTTGAACTATTTCACCCAAACCCCAGCACTGAACGTGCAGCAGAGGCGTGTACTTGCACACTCATCAAATTGCGTTTATTTATACTGGAAGTAGCAGTTAATCACAACTTCTAGCATCAATACGGAACTATTCTCGGTCTTGGTGGAGTGTCCGTGAAGCATTCGGCAGTGAAACAGGAGCTGGATATTTCCCTTCGAGGTTTACTAAGCTCTTACAGCACTTTCGACATCTCCCGTCTGAACAAGAACAAACGCTCTCAGTAGCTCTCTTGCTGAGCTGCAGAAGCCGCGGAGGATGTTTGTGCTGCCATGTGAAACTTTTGTTTTGCTGCTGGCCCTGGGCAGATGGCACTGCGATGCGCATATACTGCTAAGCACAACTGGGAGGACAATCAAAGATAGCATCTTCGTGTTCTACTTGCGAAGCTGCTGTGTCAACCTTCCCGGTTTCACAATACTTTCCTTTGCAGACACACAGCGACCGGGTTTCCTTACAAATGTACCTAAATTCAACCTGTTTGGAAAGAAATCTCCGCCCGGTACATGTGAGGAGTATCTTTTCGTTATCCGACGTTGCGTTTATATAGACGGAAGGATAAAGCCGAGGTCTGCTGCCTTTTCCTTAGCTTGTTCAACAACCAAATTGAGCAAGGGTAGAGGCACGGGTGGTCTGTGCCCGCTGGAAAAGGATGTTTTTCTGCCTTCGTCCGACCAAATTTTCTGCCCTGGTTCAGCTACCTGGAGTTCCAGTCAGCGGTTTTGTGCCCGGCCGAAATGGGGATCCAGCCCTGGGCGAAAGCAACGGAGAGGGAGCATGAAGAGCTCTACAGGCTTCTGGAGAAGACCGGCAGAAACAGGAAGAAGGAATGCAGAAATCTGCGAGGAAAGAAAGAGAAGGAGCATGACGAGCTTGCTGAGCCGAGATGGTTGTACCCCAACACCGAGCATTCCTCTCAACAACCTGCGCCGCTGCCTTCCAGCAGACCGATGCGGGCATCGCCGGCGAGTTCCCGACACGGGCAGCATCCCGTGGGCAGAAGAGGGCAGCGGGCGGCTCCCGGGGGCAGGAGAGGAGAGCGGCGGGCGGTTCCGCCGCGGCGCCGGGGGTTCGGACAGCACCGAGGGAGCCCAAGAAAACGCCGCGCCAAGTCGACGTTCCCCGGTTGTGGCGATGGGGCACAGAAACCCGACGGCGGAGGCAGTGGCAGGGACCCTGCCCGGCGAGGCGGTGCCTTTGGTCCTCTCCACACGGCCGCCGGGGAGGCACCGCCGTCACCTCCGCCGCCGCCCCGCTGTCCCAGAACTCGCTCTTTTCGCTGCGGATTTTCAAAGCAAGTCTTCCCGGGGCCGGTACCGGGGCGAACCCTCCTTCCTGCCGCCTTCGCCACCCTTGCGCCTCTCTTCTTCGTCGCCGCGATCCCGGACCGCCGGTCCCTTCGACCCGGCAGCAGAGAGCTGTGCTCCTGCCTTCCAAACATCAGTTCTGGACTGCTCATCTCTCACCACGGAGGAACTCCTGCAGTTCCGATCTTTGCCACCAAAACGGCAGACGAGGACCGGGTTGTCTCGCCGTGCCGTGCCCCGGTTTTCTGGCCCCGGCGCAGCCCCCGGGCAGGTACCGCAGCGGGGCCCGGGCGGCGGCGGCCCCGCAGGGCACCTCGCATCCCCCCGGTTTTAATACGGTGAAATTCTGAGACAATGTTTACTCAGATAAGTGTTTCCTGTTTCCGCTGTTAATTTTTAACGTTCTTGCTCCTACTCCGGGTACTTGAAACGGATTTCCTTTATTTTACTATAAACAGTTTCTTTTTCATCTTTTCTGCCCGTCTCCTACCCGGAGGGCGCCTGGAGAAGAACCTGCGCTCCCGTCCCAAGGTCTGCGGATCTCCGCTTTCCGCAGCTCAAAGTCGTTGATCCGCTCCGGGAGCTCCGACCCATGGTTGATTTGCGTTTTATTAACTCAAGAATGACTAGGATTCTGGCAGCGAGGATTTTTTCCAGCTTTGGCTCCCTCGCTCCTTTTCCCCGCGGCCAACAGAGGAATCCCGCAAGGACAACAGAAAAACTTGCAAAGCCCGGTGCGGACCCATGCAACTCTCGGTCTCGCCGTCTTCGGGGATGGGATATTTGTATTTATTTAACAGTGATGATGTGGGCTAAAGGAAAAAAAACCCTCAGCAGTGTCGGTAGCGGGTACAGCACGGAGGACACGTAACACCCGCAGCAAGGGGAGGCTTTCCGTGCCGGGGCTGGGCAGGCAGCCGCGACGGGCGGGACGGCGGCAGCGCGGCCGGGCGCGGCGGTGCAGGCGGCGGGCGCTGCGCGGGGGGATGCGGAGCCCGTNGGCAGCACCCCCGAACCAGCCCCCGCACCGCCCTGCAGCCCCGCCCTCCTCCCGCCCTTAGGGTGCTCCGGCCGGCCCGCACATCGGGGATAAGCGCACCGGGACGGCGGCGTTCCGGGCTCCCCGGCTCGGGGCGCCGCGGCCCCGTGTCCCACCGGCACCGGCCAGCCCCAGGGCACGGCGGGGCCCCAGGGCGCCCCGACCTCCCCCGGAGAAGGAAGGGGGCCGCCGTAGCCATTTGGCTCATCTATTTTCGTGGCCCGCAGCTGAATATAGCACCTCGTCTAGAGAGATAAAGGGCAGTGTGTTCCCGTCGCCGGGGACAGGCGGATGCCTTCCCCGCACCGATGCTCTCAGCGGTGTGGGGGGGATACATTTCCCGGGGAGCGGCCGGGTGGGATCTTCCTAATGGCAGGGAGGCACTTTCCCATAGCAGAGGCAGCGGGCAGCCCTTCCCCCCTCCGCGCCCGCCGCCGGGCTCCGCTGACGGGGATGCCGCCGGTATCTCTCGCCCGGCGGAGGAGGCCGAGGCCGGGAGGCGCCGCCCCGCATCCTGGGGCCTCCGCTGAGAGCAGAGCTCCCCGGCACTGCTGCCAGCCCTGGCATTTCTTACGCCTCCCTTTCCACGTGCTGGGGATACTCGAGAGTTGCCTCCTTGACGAGGCACTTTCTGATCTGTGAGACAACATCGAGTCAAAGATCCTGCAGCTGATGAAGGCCTCTGAAATGGGCTGACACTATTAAAATAAAAAAGCAAACCCCCAAATCAAAAGAAACCCATTAAAGCTAGCCAGCTAACAAAAAAACAACTAAACAACAACAGACACATACACACACAAAAAAATAATCTCCCAATAAAATAACAACAAAACTCCACACTCCATCAAAGAACCCCAAAAGAGCCCACATTAGCAATCCCAAAACTTTAAAGGGGAAATGACGGGAAAAAAATCCAACAAACCAAACAACAAAATAAAACCCAAAAGAAAGCCCAAACAACCAAACCCCAGACACCCAGAAAGCTACGCTCACAGGGTGCTGAAGGGAAGGTGTTGGCATGCCCAAGGTACAGGGGTGCTGAGTGAGTGAAAGCCTTGCGAGGCAGCGCTCACTGCGCGGGGTGCGGAGCCTGCGCACACCCGCTGGAACTTCCCGGCGTCGGCAGCTCCAACCGGTGCTCCGGGGCAGCCGGTTGGGACGTGTCCCATCAGGAGGGATGGCACTTCGGTTTCTAGGTTGGGGTGGGATGGCTGCGAAGGGCTGCGGCTGTAGCCCCGGGGGACACGGGGCTGCGGCTCTCCGAGCTGTGGCTCTGCTGCCGAGCAAGCGGGCGCGCAGGGAGAGCCCCCGGGCACGGAGGAGCTGGCAGCAGGCGGTACCGGCAGAGGAGAGACAGGCGCTCAGCGCCGAGAGGGATGCCTATAAGCCATGAGCTGCCATTTTGTCTCTTTTAAGAGGGTTGCCTTTCCCCTCTCCTGCAGCGCAGTGCGCGGAGGTGAAAGCGTGGTCTCTCCTTGCCCTGCCCCTTCTCGGCCGTCCTCCAGGGAGGCAACTCGGGGCTGCACGGGAGTTCCCTTTGGGAAAGCGCCCACCAGCTCCAGCCTTCCCGGCCCTGGCGCTCTCCCTGCCACCTCCGCCCTAGGTGCTCGGGGTTTGCAGGCTGTTCAGCTGATTTGTTGCTAATAGCAACCACACGACAGCGATTTGCAGCCTTTGCTGCTGCCAGCGCCTCTCGTTACACCTTCTGCAAACCGGGATATCGTCCTCTGGCTGCTGCCTGTCCCCACCCCTCTAACCGCAGCAGCCAGGGACAATGATGGTGCAGGAGGACGGGACGGCCGCGGGGCGAGCTGCGGGCTCCGCTGGGCACTGCGCAGGTTTGGTCCTTCCAGATCAAGAACTAACTAGTGGCCAGCATTCAGCCGGAGCCGCGCAGGCTCCGCGCATTTCGCTTTGTGTGGCAGCATTGTTGAGAGCTGCCAGCGCCCGCAATCCGACCGGCGCGGGGAGGGGGAGAAGCGCTGCTGGGTTTACATATGTAGATGCGGGCAGCGTTCAGCGCCAAGCCGACACACACCCTCCCCCGGAGCATCAGACACAAAGGAAGACCTCGTTCCTTTCAAGTCCCAAGAATATATTAAGCTTCGGCTTTCAGTTTTGGAACGTCCCAAA
>VXBX01007996.1:116307-236970 GCA_013400415.1 Scytalopus superciliaris | reverse complement strand
GGCGCGCAGCCCGCCCGGCGCCGCCATGAGCCAGCGGCAGGTCCTGCAAGGTAGGCCGGGCTGCGGGGCCGGGCCGGGGGCCGGGGCCGGTGCGTGTCCCGCCCGCTGACCCGGCCGTGCCGCCCGCAGTGTTCGAGCAGTACCAGCGCGCCCGGACGCAGTTCGTGCAGGCGGTGTCCGAGCTCGCCGCCCGCCCGCAGAGCATCGAGACCCTGCAGAGCGCAGGTACGGCGGGCCCGGGGGCAGCGCGGGGCCTTTCCCCGGTCTCTTTCCCCCCCTTCCCCCCGCTGGCCGCTCGGTTGGCGGTGGTCTCTCCCAGGGTGTTGTTGCCGGGCCCCGCGGCGCGGGGGGAGGCACCGGCGCTGCTGCGCGGCGTGCGGGGCTGTCCCGCACTGTGACCGCGCGTGTCTTGCAAGGAAAACCTCTCACGATAACCCGTTTCTTAGTTTACTTCCTCTAGTTTCCAACATAGCTTCATACAAAGTGCAGAATTCGTAACTCCCGGTGAAGCCAGCGCTGAGTTGCCAAGGAAATCCTACTTTAGAGCAAACTATTTAGAAAAAAACCCTATTTTTATGCTGGCTTTGCAAGTTGCTCCGAAATTCTTCGGTGCTTTCCGCCAGCAGATCTGCTCGGTTTGGGAGGGATTCGCTTTTGTTATGTTGCTGTCACGGGATGTCGTGAATCAAGCTGACCATTTTTAGACGGAGGAGCTGCGGGAGCATTTCCACCAGCTGTTGTGCTGCTGGCATCTGGCACACCCACCCTGCTCCGCCAAGGTTCCTCAGCCTAAACGAAGAAAGAGAAGGGCTTGGTAATCGATTACCTGAATGACAGTCTGAAAATGTGGTATAGATCAATAGTTGGTTTACCATGTGGCGTTCGTGAATTGATTATGTTTTGGTTTGTCTAGATTTTGTTTTTAATACTTGTTTTCCCGCTCTGGTAAAGCTGTCAGTCTTTTCTCAAATACAATGGTATCAAACAAGCAAACAAAAAAGAAAGTCACTGGTGTAAATATTTACAACTTTCTGGTATTTACAACTGTTTATTAAAATTGTTTTAGTGAACATCTATGACTTTAATTCTTGCTAAAGAAATATTTGCTTTGATTATGGGAGTGACATGTTGACACCGATCCTTTTGTACTACCTTGTTGTTGCTGTTGATTTTTTGTTTTGTTTTTTTCATCTTTCAGTGAGTTGCTGCCACTGTTGTAGTTTACACAAGTGATCTCTATTTACCAAAGGGACATCTTGGCTATAGGAACAATTTATGTCTGATTTGTAAAAATAGGTCCCTCTGTATCCCTTTACAGTTCTGATTTTAGCAGCTCCCAGAGAGAGATCCCGTTTAGGCAGGCTTCTTACAGCTCAGTATATTTAAAAATACAGAAAGTTTCTATTTTAAGAAAGCAATCAAAATGTCAAGCTAACTTTCATTGTATTGCATTTCTTCTTAAAATGATTGTTTGACTTAATCTGGTTGGTAACTACCTCCAAACATTTTTTTTATTTAATCAGTTCAGAGGCCTGAAACTTTCTTCTGCACATAGCTTGTGTGGGTCTGAAGGTTCATTTTACAAGGATCAAGCTCTGGTTAGTAATGTGGAAATGTGCATTTGTGTAGATTATCCTCGGCTCTTTCTGGTACTGAGCTGCTTTTCCATAGGCTTTAGTTTTTCAGATGCTGGAAAGAGGGGAATGTCTGCAAATATCGTGCCTCCTATTACGATTTGTCGGAATGGCCCACAAATATTTTATCATCTTTCGCACCTGTGCCTTTAAAAAATACTTTGCATTACATAACTGAAATTATAGCTGTTAGTTTTGACCTTTTCTGGATGTGCTAGATACAGGTTTTAAAACCTACTCCTAAAACAAATGTGATCAAGTGTTTTTTTTAAAACCTTCCACTAAATAAAATTTGGTCCTTTTATTAAAACACTTGTACAAATATTTGAGACATAGCTATCCAGCAGATCACTGATGTACCTTTTATGGTCTTAATCTAGTCAGCGCTGGAACAATAATTTAGTATCAGTCTATACATGTATCTCTGTATAAATCCATACATAAAAGGATTGGGGGCTTGTTTGTTATTCTGGTGAATAGGAATTCTAGCCATCCCTTATGGAGTTCACTGTTTTAAGAAGATGAGGAAAGTCTTTGCTGTCATTTTATATTAGCTATAGGAGTTGGGGACACTTTGCAGGGTTCTTTTGTTGGATCTCAGAAGCTGTCAGGGCTTAGTCTCTTGCTGGCTAGCGCAGAAGGCAAGATTACAGTGACCTGAACTGGAACAAAATTGAGCCCTTAAAAGATACTGTGGCATACTCTTGTATTAATGGCCTCAGTTTACACTCCTGGAATACCCAGAAATCAGACTGGCAGCAGTGAAAGATCAGTGCTCAAGGAATAAAGCATCTGACCCCATTGTAGAAGTCCTTCTGATAAATACTTCATGTCTTACAAGGAAAATAAATACAAGTCTGAGACTTTATTCTTTATGGAGGTGTCTCTGGACACACCATGTTAACATCATGAAAGATGGAAGTGTATTGAAAAAGTAATTCTCTACTACACTACAAGCCCTGCTTCTGTGGTCTTAGAGGAGGTACAAGCAGTGGTATTGTTGCAAATTCAGAGACTACAGACTGGAGGGGAGCAGGCAGCCAGGCTCAGAGGCAGGAGTTCCTTTTGCTGGATTAGCTGTTGAGAAACCTCAAGGTACCATTATTGTGGAGACTTCTATGTGTGACCTGTAAGGAAAACTGGTGGGAAGCTGGAAGGAAGGTCAGAGAAGGCCAGCAGGAAACCCACCTTTTCTCAGGGCATCTCTCTTCTAAGGCTTCTGTATCTCATCAAGTTCTGGAGCACTGTTCCCACTGAGAAGAAATCCTCAAAGTTGTTGTAACCAGGGAACTGGAATTTGTCCCTGGACTTTGACACATTTACATGGCACTGGCTCTGTGCTGGTCAGGAATGTCCTGGGGGGTTAGTGCCTGGAAGCTTAACAGCTTTCTGGTGGCAGGGAAGTGCAAGGAATGATCAGAGAAATTCCTTTGTCGGAACTCATTCCCGTGTGTTTTCCAACTCTCTGGTTGGCTTTGATAAAGTTGTTTCTTATGATTAAATACTACCATGAATAATAATTACAGGATTTGACATTTGAACATTTAATTATTGGATAATTTGAAAAAAAAAAATTCCTCTAAAACTTTTCCATGTAGTAAATACACATGTGAAACAATGACCAACACTTAATCCAGTTTTGTTTCTGGATGCCTGCTGACTAATGAGAAAAGCTACTTTGATAGTAGCAGTTTTAAATGTACTCTTTAAAAATAAATCTATTCACTTGGCAGCTACTGCTCATCAAGTTTGGTACTAGAATGCATTATTCAGTTCCAAACCCCCTCATCCTTCCAAAATTTAAAATCCTAGAAACTGACTATTTTCAATTATAATGGCAAAACTTGAGAAAACTTGAGTTGTCTTTCTTGCACTGAGATGTAGACAGCTGACTCTCTTTTAAAAGATGTAGGAGAAAGTGTGAACTGGTTCTGGTATGTTTCTTGGAGTGGCAGTCACTGAGGGTTTAATTCTTCTTTGCCTTGTGAAGTGCTCTGTAAATAAATAATTCCTTTGAAGTGGCATGTTGTTTTGATTTTTCTTTTAGAAGCATTTACAATTCAGGATTAATACTTGTATCAGAATAGCACTTGAATTACTTTTGGGTATTCATTTTTGAATGACCTGACAGTATTATTATTTGTTTATTTATTTAGCATTAGAATATACAATGATGAGAATGTTGCTTTTAATACATAAGTTATTTAAGACCATCATTGCAATTAAGAAACTGTTTAGTCTTGCAATATAGTCTTTGACTTTAAAGGTATTTCAAGATCAGTTCTTTAACCCCTTTCTTGTGGCTAATCACGTTATTTAACATAATGGCTGTGGAAGGCCCAGGGAAAGCTGAGTATGGGACATGGTAAAAGCACTCTGAGGCTGTGTGGTGCTGGGGCCCTGCACACCTGGGTCCCCTTCTCTTTGCTGCTGGGGTATTTTTATCATCTAGGGCAGATAACTTCAGCTGCTCTTCCTCTGCCTTACCTACTTGCTGGCCAGTCTGCAGGGCTCCAGGAAAGTTCCAAAATGTCAGCACAAAGGCAGATCCTTTCCAGAGAATCTTCCAACTGTCCTCCCACTCCATCAGCCCACAGCCCTGAGCCCGGGTCTCCTCTCCATTATGCCTGGTATCAAGCTGCTTCTGAGGCCTCATACTCCAGGACTGAGCCCTCTCCTCTTTTACCTCTGGGCCTTTTCTCCTGTATCTGTTCTTCACAATCCATGTTGGCAAGAGGCTGTAGCTCGGGGGTAGGGTTTATCTGAGTCAGACTAAGGCTCCACCACAAACTCTCGTGGCATGGCAGATTTTCCCCTGTTTTGTGGTGTTTTTATGTAAGTAAAGGGTGATTGTCATCAGTGAGACCTAAGTCTCTCCCAGCTTCAGAGTTAACTGCTGACAGGTTTTACAAGCTGTATTTCCAAATCTTTGAAGTGGTTTTAGGAGTCTTTATTATTGAGAAAAGTATGAGTCTTTTTGCCTATGCATTTTTCAACTTTTCTTTCTAGTGTACATATTTTAAATGTACCTTTTTTGAATGTGACAGTTGGACACTTGGTTGGCCCTGTGTAATTAGGATCAGACTCTGGGAAGTGATTTTTAGGATATAGTTCCACATTTTGCATAACATTAAAGACTGTGCTTTGATAGCACAGTGCCTTACAGAAAGCTTATTGTGAGCATTTAGACCTTGCAAATGGATATGCATGGACAGACTCCAGTGCCTCCATGTAGCCAGTTTCAACACTGGGGTTTATGTGCCCTTTCTTGTGAAGGATGCCTACACTTTTGGGTTTTTTAATTGTTTTTACTTTGAGTTAAAAGTTTCACTGAGATTTAGTGACAGGAGAAGTGAGAGAGGACTATTCAATGTGGCATGAAAGGCAAAAAGTTGTCTTTGGAGATCAAGTGTGGAGAGTGAATTTCCCCAGGGCTCTGCAACATGGTGGTACCTGATGAAGGAAAGTATGAGAGAGATGAAAGGAGAAAGTAAGTGCAGCTGAAGCTGGAGGATTGACTTCTGTAACTCAATCAAATGGAAGCTCAACTGCTGCACGATTCCTTGTCTTCTCAGCCTCCTGGCCTGTTCAGAGATTTGCAAGTACAATGTCAAAACCAGAATTTGTTAGAAACTGCAGTCTCATCTTAACAAATGGCCATTAAAAAGAAGCAGCTCCTTGTGACCACCTTGGTTTTGGTGCGTCTGTGTAGGATTGTGTGGTGGCCACTAATAGCCCCTTGAGAGGTATTTTCTGAAATTTGTCCTCTTGGAACAGGATTAGTTATGCTCCAGTAACACAGAAACAGAGGCTGGCATCTAAGGAGGAGAAACTTACTGCTCCTTGATCCTTCAGAGCTCTCCACTCATACTGTCTAATTGAATCAGCATTATGTCCCACACCATCTGGCAATTGCTGTATGAGTTACTTGATTACCCAGAGTCTCTGTTACCAAACTGTATTTATGTTCCCTTTGATCTCTGAAGGATTGTAGTTGTGCTGTGTATGGAACTGTCGCAGTGAGGAGTCCTTTCTCCTGGAGAGTCACACTTGAGGAGTTTGTACTTGAGATGTTCATACTGTGTTGTTTCTGGAAGAGACCATGTCAAGACGAGTGAGTGTGAAAATTCTCTCTCACTGCTCTTCTGGGAAATTTGTTTTAAGGAAGAGACTTAAAACTCACTGCTGTGCTGCTTATAGAAAAAGGTAGTTGAAGATAGGGAGTTGGGGTGAGGTGGAAATAAATTTCCATTTTATTTCCTTGTTAAATCATCTGAATTTGACATGAGTAGCTCTGAAAAATGAAGCTGCTATGATGAATGTTCGAGTGTCAGTGTTAGCTCGGTGAATGTTCTTAATGTAACAGGTGGCACACAAAAATGAGATGTTACCTTTGATCCAAAGCATAAATTAGAAGGACAGCATCTTCAAGACCAGAGAGTGTCCAGAAACAGCAGTAATGTAGAATGACCTTTTTCCACATTTTAAAACAGAAATAATTTTTCCTTTAAGGAAGGAGAATAGTGTAGGAGTGGTCATTTTCAGGTGCAGAAATGGAAAGTATTTCCAATGTAGTGCTGTTTCTCTGATTTGTCTAGTCAGGTTTGACAAGGATTTGAGGGTAGAAGTATTCTACATGAATTCCAGGTGGTTTTCCCCAAGAAATCAAAATGACCAAGCAAAGATTGCTCCCTCCAGAACAGTGACTGTTCATTTGCCTACAGAAACTTAGAATGAAAAAAATTTAGAACCTGCTGCTGCCCTGAGTTTTTTTTCCCCCCCAAGTAGGCAGCAGCCAGCACTTGCTTGCTAAAAGAAAGTACATCAGGCCTGTACGTGTAACAGCTCCACTTGAGAAGTGTGTGTTAAGAGTGATTGAGCTTCTAAAGTGTGTCACTCTTTAAAACAAATTTAAGTGGGAAACTGAGGATAGAAAGGGGAATCGCTCCTTGCCCGAGGTCAGTCAAGGTTCTGTGATGCAAGAGAGAATATTTGGCAGTAATTCTATGTTACTTGGTTTCTGAGTGCTAGTGGGAACTCTTCCAAAACAAATCTAGTCCAATAGTCTAAATGCCGTATTTTGTAGTTTACTTTGTGTGCAGTTGCTTTTGAATTAATGAATTTCCTACTTCTGTCACAACAGACTTATTTAGAAGAAGACCTCAAGAGTTCTAAAGTTTTCAGCAGCAAGACACTGCTGCTCCCTGATCTGTATGGCCATGTTCACTTGAGTGAATGGTAAAGTAAACAAAAGTTGTTGGAAGGTTCTTGCCTATTTTCCTATGTCCCCACTCCTAGCTCCTTCAGGGCCATGTATAGAAGGTTCCTGCTTGTTTTCCTGCTCTAATGTAATGTTAGATACATTTGAATTTAATTTTAAATGCTGATAGGATTCCTGGCTTGGAGCTCTTTGGAGAAGAGGGGTAGACTTTGCTGTAGACAGGATAGTTGAAAGGAAGAGATCAAATAGAGGAGCTCACCAAGTACAGCTGTCTGGGGGATAAAGAGCTGGGTTGGGCCAAGTGCAGGAAAGCCCCTCCTCCTGTTTCAGGCACATCTGCCCTTTTCAGTACTATCTTCAAAAGCCATAGAAGGGAAGGTGGGTATCTTGGCTTTCCTATCGGTGTTTTAGTGGAGACTCTGTGTGGCTGTTTTCACAGTCTTTGAATTAATTATTTTTTTCTATGTGCAGTAAGGAAAGAAATACTAGGTTTACTGAAGATGTAAAAATTATGACAATGGTGAAAATGGCTTAAGCATTTGGTCTCACAGAGTGGTTGGAGATGATGGATGGCATCTCAATGCAGAGAAAGAAAGTGGTTTCAAGAGAGGGTAGAAAGTAAAAGTTTTTAATTATGTTCAATGCACAGGCATAATCTAGGCTTATATACTTTTCTCAATTCTCAGTTAATTTGATGTCAATATAAAGCTTGTACAGAACAGGAATTGATTTTTCTTTGTCTTGTTCCTTGAAAACTCTTGTCATGATAATTATTTGTCCACTGTCTCTTCTTACATTCAGACATCAGTTTAAGAAAATATAGCCTCCTTGAGGATCAGCACAGTTGCTATTATTTCTAAACCTGTTTTTTTTCCTAACCCTGTCGTAGCATCTTGTGCCCTTTCTTCAAACAGTGATTTCCATTTCACTTTTTATCTCTTTTCTCACTTTAGATTGTACCAACTGAAATAATTTACAGTAGAACATTCTGTGCTGATGTTTAAATGTCATCACCAAACTTTGCACAGTTTATACTGCCATGAAATGAATGGTATTGGGGACTGGGGAGGTGGGCTGCTTGGAAGCATTTTCCTATTATCTCAGGTCAAGGACTCAAGTGTAACATGTAAACACTAAATGCAAGTGAGCTACTTCTAACTGTTTCTGCTTTACTGAAACACCTTCACTGTAGAAAGAACAGTATGAGGTCCCCTTAGGAATTTCAGCAGCAGTTTGACCATGCAACTGATGTTAGAGGGAAGGACAAGAAATGCCCTCCCACAGAGGGTGCAGATGACTTGTTAAAAGATAATATGTGATATACAATGTTGGTCCCGACTCTTATGTTTGTTTTTACTTTTAATTTGTCATATAAAGTAGTTGGTGTGTTTTTGATATGACATGTAACTTGCTAATGAGACCATACCTGCTATTTGGGAGAGTTTGTGAGAAGATGTCAATATGATGACCACATTTGGAAGTAGTGCCTTCTGCAAAGTGCTAAATGAATTCACATTGATCTTACAATATTGGAGGATCTATCTTTTGTTCGTTGTACACAGGAGGCCTCTTTCAGCTCCCAGTCATTCTGACAAAAGTGTGAGCAGGCCCCAGTTATATTACAAACCTGTTCCATAGGTCCTACATATACATGTTCAATTAATGCATATTACAGAGCCATTTTTGGTGCTTCTGTAGTGCTATTAGACATCACAATTTCATTTTACTTTTCTCCTTTTACTGTGTGCCCCCGAGACCTGTTTTATTTTGGCTTGTGAACATGCTGGGAGGCTGTACCTCTTGTGACAGTGCAGCTTTTGTCTAGAGTATTGACCTTCTCACAAATTCACTAGTGGGCAGTGTGGTCTCCATGGTTAGTTTTTCTGCCTCTCCACTCCCATCTCCTTCAGAGCCATGCATAGATTATTAGGGTTTTTTTTCTTATTGCTTGGAGCAGTTGGTTTTGATGTAAAATAAAGGTGAGAATTATATTGCTGCTCAACTTACTTCTTTTTTTCTTTTCAGTGTGCTTCTATACAGAAGTGTTCTATGGATGTAATTTGTTATAGTCTCCATCCCTTTGGACTATTCCTTGCTCTGAGGTCCTCAGCTTTTCCTTGTCATGGTGTGCCTGTTGAACACCTGTGTACTGTTTGCCATTAGGCAGTGATCTGTTCTGGGACTGTCACACCAAAAGACCTTTGTTCAGTGCTAATAACCACAGAGCCCTTGAGAAGAGGTGTCTTGCTTTCTTCCACAGTTACCCGACTAAATCTTTCTCTTTGTTACAAACAAAAGGGTAGTGGAAAGGACTGAGAGAACTGATATGAAGATCTATGTCTGTATTGCTGAGTGTTCAGTGTTCTGTTGTAGCACATCTGCATTTTCAGAGACTTCTGCTTTCTGGCTGAGGCATAAAGCTTCAAAGTGTTGTTAATTCATGTATCTGGCTGGTAGAGGGACAACACATTTGAAGAATCACAATACCGGTAATTTTCCCTTCACAGACCTTACAAATCACATTTTTGATGTAACCACGTGGATCTCATTTCTATCCCTATTGAAGAGTCTTCGTTTAACTGTAGAAAGAACTTCCAGATACAGACTGGTCACCTTGGATCATTCTTGTTGCCTTTTGCTGAACCTTTTTCAGTTCTACTCTAGTGGAGGTATTAAATATGGGATAATGATGGTCTCTGCTTTGGCCTTTATCCCTTTCCAGATAATCCTGAGCACCCTGTGTACTTCTGTGGGTAAAGTTTCTTTGCTACTGAGCAAGAGCTGGTATCTCCATGGAACTGTGTGTTCTAACATGGAGATTTTTCTCCTGGTTGCTAGTATTCTGTTTGGGATCCATCACTGCATATGAAAGGTTGGGGTTGGGTTCCCTGTGTGGGCTCCTGTTCACTTGCCATTTTGTTACCCAGTCATTCAGTCTCTAATTCCTTATAGTTTGCCTTGCTGGAACTTTCATGTTCTTTATGCTTAACTGATACATTGTGAATTCATCAGTGAAAAACCATAATAAATAATAACATAATAAGAAAATCTTCAACTCTTCTATCTGGAGCGTAATACAGTGTGGATATTGGTTTCCAAACCAGTCATTGCTTATAACAGATGGAATGTAATTTAGTGTAATTCAATGTAGAGGTTCTGCTGGCATGATCAATGAGTGACACGCCAATGTCTTCTAACCAGGACCTCTGGTGTTTCCCATGAGTATGTCAACACATGCATTTTATATATATTTGACTATACCTTATTTTGTTGTGTAAACTTTAAGACATGTATTTAACAGATATTTGAATACAGCTTATTTCTACATGTGACTTTTTTTATATTTCAGAATTGTTTTGTACCTATGAAAAATGGGCAGAAACAGTCAGCAGTGCTATCCAAGTGCCAACTTCATTTCAGTGGAAGACCTGGATTTCCTACATGTTCTTATTACCTGGAAGAGTAATTTAATAGGTTTTTGTGAATAAAGGCAAATGTTTAGAAAAATTTCTGCTTACCAAATGGGATTTTGTCTTCCTGCTGTAACTCAGGTGTAGTGTCTCTGCTGAGGCTTCTTTTGCTGGATGTTGTCCCAAGTGTTCGACAGACTGCTGCCTTGACTCTCGGGAGACTTGCTGATTATAGCGTGGACCTGGCAGAGGCAGTCGTGAAGGCAGGCATTCTTCCACAGCTCGTGTATTCATTGCCTGAGGAGAATGTAAGGCATGATTGTTTTCTTAAGTAATATTTTTTCTAACTATTACACAGGGAAAGGGAAATCTTTCTGTATCAGCATCTGCTGCTATTCTAATATGACATTAAATGTACTGAAGTCAGAGCAGCATGTAGGTGTTTGAACCTCTATGAGATCACTGTGTGCTGTATGCCTAAGTTTGACTTCAAATAAGCTTGACTTTAAAATATCATATTACGGTTTAATGCACTATAGGAAATACATTCATTGCACTGTAATGTTCTTAAAATGTTGAGTTATGCTTTGTAAAAGGTCCCTCTTTAAAAATGAAACAGTTTGAAAGCTGGGATGATAACTGACTGGGATTTGTCAATAATACCAGACAATTGTAAAATATATATAAAAGACTGAGCTTCTGTAATGAAATATTAAATATCTCTGAACATTGACTTTTGGAAATCTGTAGCATGAGAAGTATCAAACCAGTGGCACAGGGAAATATACTGAAAGGCTTTCATCTTCATATTTGTCAAAACCAAGCAAAGTATAGTCACAATTGCAATGCAAATAAATCTGGTGATCTCTTTTACTCCGTTCTTCACATTTTTCTTCAAGATCCGTGTCTCTTCCAGCTTTGATTTTCCAGTGATGCTAACCTAGATTAACAGAAATGCTTTCTAGTAAGGTTCCTAACAACTGAAGAGAGACAGCTGAGAGTTAGGTGCACTGATACCGCAGCCATACTTAGGTTGTAGTTTTGATTTAGGAGAAGTAGGTTTTCAAGGGAAATATAATTTGGAAAACTATATATTTTCACTTCCATATATTTTCACTGCCTATACCATTAATCTTGGAGGGGAAAAAAAGCTAAAGAAAAACTTTGATGGCAAGATACTGGTATTGTATGGAAAGAAAGTTAAGGTTTTAATTAGACAAGTTATGAGCATTTTGGTTATCTTATTTCTATCTTTAAGGGAAGAAGTGGAACAAAACTCTACTCTCTGTGTTGGTTTGGAAACTATCCCCCCACTACACCTTGAAACCCTCACTAAATTAAGTGGAGTACCCTGATTAATCTCTTCCATGCTACTGCCCATGGTGTTGTTACATTGATAGCTGTAATTCAGAATGACTTGGGGCAGCAGCAAGACTAGTGTGAGGTCATGGAAAGCCACCTCTGCCTTGGTGAGTGAGAGCGAGTGAAGGAAACTTATTATCCAGTTCATGTGCAGTTTAGCAATGCATACAGTTTGTTACTTCCCATAGGCAAAAAAAAATTTCCATTCCACTCACTCTTAGTGTATGAACATCTATATTTAAGGATCAGATTCTCTGAGCACACAATGAATACTATTTCTACTAATTTATGGAGAACAGTTACAGGGTCACATCCAAGATCAATGTTTTATCAATTAAATGGAGTAAAATCCAGTTTTACAGTGTCTTCTGACTGTGTCTGTGAATACGATATGTTTGTAAACAATGTGTTTTGAATATTAAAAACAATGAACTGTTTTTCTTTGCCAGGAGCATAATTACTTAACAGAAATAATATACCCATACTTGCACAGACATAGACTCACATAAACAACTATAGCTCCATTGAGTTCAGCAAAACTTAGGCTAACTTAAATTATCTAGGGATTTGACCCTTTGTACTGTTTCCCTTAACTTCTCTTTCCCCTGAATGAGGTTTAATGCTTTGCTTGTAAATGATGTTTAATGTACCTGCTTGTATGCCTTAATTTATAAGATTTTTGGCATTAAGGAATTATATCAGTACTGGTAAACTAAGGAAGGTAAGAGCATGTGTTTGAGCACTGGAAGATGACTGTGCTTGTTAATCATTAACATGCTCTCTGATGTGGTTTTAGTCAGTGCCAGCTATCAAACTACTCAACAATGCCTGGACATGATTTAAACATAACACAAGGCAGGGACAGTTTCCAGCAGCATAGATGAGGCCATTGTGCTTGGAGGAAAGAGGAGTTTAGGTGGATGGATGTGGTATGCTGTGTCACCTTCCTTGAGGGCCAGGGAGTGGCCTTGGGTCCATTTTGCTTCCTGTGGGGCTATTGCAGGTACTTCTCCACTGCCATACCTTAGTGCTTTAGGTCCGACTTTTGAAGGTGTTTGGCCACCTTATAGGATGCACAAAAGCACTCACATGGTTCTTTGTTTTTTGGACTTGACCCAAAAAGGATGTGGGATTTGCATTTTTTAAATTTTGGGTACCTTGACAGTAGGAATCTAGCACTGTAAAGTGCCAAGGCTCCCTGTGCAGAGCTTGGGATAAAATCATAGCCAGGTGGCAAGTGGAGGAAGAGTCCTCTAGAGCTTGTCCATAGGGATGATCTGTCAATGGCCAGGCTGGGGAGCATACTCCAGACACATGGACACAGCAGTAGGTTACTTGTGTTCCCATGGATCTTGCACTTCATGAAGGAAGGGAACTGTCTTTCTCACAACACTGTTTTCTCTGGCCAGAGTACTTTGACTGGGCTCTAGATTTTGAAACTGTAAGGCAGTGGAAGAAGTTTAATGTTCAGCTTCCACATGCCAATGACAGTTATGAAACTGCAGGAGGGGACTGAGATGTGACTTTCTGAGGGAGGACTTTGTGCTTTTAAAAGAAACTGCAACTACTGCTGCAGTTTACATGGGAACCCCATGATGTGTGCAGTGTCATACATTCTGTATGCATTCTCAAAACATGTGTTTGGTCCAGTACTGAGGGAGATGGATAGAACTGAGACAAGAGCTTAGATTTGCTTACACTTATGATAGAGGTGCCAAGGTGCTTAGTGGGCTGTTCTGGACACATGCAGGAGCAAAACTGCAGGCTGCTTGATCAAAACATGGGGTCATTCAGTATTGGGTGTTGGAGGGATGGGTTTTCAGGATCTTAGCTGTGGGCTTTAGGCAGTATTAAGCATTTCAGAATTCAGATCCTAAACCCTTGTATTGCATCTAATTCTCTCTGTCTCAGTTTCCTGTTTGTAAATGTAAACAATGTTTTCTTGTAGAGATGTTGTGAGGGTTACATTAGAAATTGTAAAACACATTAAAAATTGTAAAACCATGCGACTGTCACAAATGGGTAGAATTATTTTAGGAGCTTGCCCTGCATAACCTGTGTAATCTGGTTAAATGTGTGAAGAGCTATTGTTTTTGCAGCTCTTGTCGTTCACTACTCACTTAAACAAACACACTTATCTACACTATTATCTTTTCCCCATATCCTCTTAGCCTTCTCATTTTTTCTGTTTATTTATGCACTTACTGTAGATTTTAGATCATGAGCTGTCTTAAAGAACCATAGGTTCGTTGTTTGTGTGATGTCTAATGGTCCTGATTTGGATCAATATGAGATATGGCTGCTACTAAAAAAGTAATTTAGACATGTCTGTACTATATTATGCTTTGAACTAGTTAGTGAAAGTTTATTTTGTTTTTTCTGATTTGTCTAGCGTTACTACAAGAAATCAGCTGCATTTGTGCTAAGAGCAGTTGCTAAACATTCTCCACAGCTAGCTCAGGCAACAGTTCAGTGTGGAGCGCTGGAAACGCTGGTGATTTGCTTGGAAGATTTTGACCCTGGAGTCAAAGAAGGTGCATCTTGGGCATTTGATTATATTGCCCGACACAATCCAGGTAACAAGTTTCACGTGTGTTATCTTTTAGCTTAATGCAATGTGATAATTCTAATAAAATGCATTATTTTGAGAAATAGAATAAGATGCTTTTTCTTCTCTACTGTTATAAAATTTTAAATTTGGGGTAAAACCCTGGTATAACTGTACCATTCCAACAATGCTGTACCTTTTATGAGAAACTGGCATACCTGACACCAGGAGTGCCTGGTTATAAAAGGTGCTCTAAGAGGAGATATGTTTGGCCTGTGGCCAAGAGAAGACACTCTGCTTTATTCCTCTTCATGGAGAGAGCTCTGAATCTTTATGTCATGTGTGAGTGTTACTGCAGAACAAAGGTTCTTTTGCTTGACATTAGTTCTTATTTTACATATATAGTAGAATGGACAAGCCTAGGGAGAAGCAAGTTGCATTCAGCTTACAGCAGTGTTTGCAGGATAAATAGGCCAAATTCATTGCACTGACTATACTATCATTAGCCAGTAGACCCACACTCCTTTCTGAGAGTCAGGAATAGATCCTAGGAATCCAATATTGAGCAGTTAACTGCTGTCTCAAAGGGAGTTGTATAACTCACTGGCAGTGTCATGTTCCTGTTTAAAAGCTGATCCGCGTGGTTGATAGTTCTTTTACCAGCTATTTATATAGTTCAAGTAAAAGTTTAGAGCTATGAATCAAAGAACTGAGGGAAGAAACTGCTGGCTGAAAGGAGTGGGAGAAATGACTGGTGTTCATATTGTTTAAAATGAAACTAATTCTAGGATCGTAACATTAACTCATGGTTTTATATTTGGTTTTGGCTCTAAAATGTACATAGACTGAGTTTGAAAGAGATTTTCTTCCTTTTTTAATCAATACAGAATGTTGGACTGCAGAAGGCATGGGGGGTTCCCCCTTCTCACTTAGAGGGTTAACTTACTGGAACAGTCTCCAAAGTTGTTGGCACCTCTCTAACAGATTGCATTTTCTGGGGAACAAATGCCTTCTTAGGGCACCTCTCCGGTAAAGATCTTTTTGTCTTTTGGTCACCAGGACTGAATCCCACCTCTAGTGGAAAATAATTATTCCTTCCATCTGAAAGATATTTATTTAAATATCAAAAGCGTTCATTTGTACACATCTGTGTAGTGTGTGTGTGTGTTACTCTTAATATAAACATTTCTGCAGTTTTGTTATGTCAGTAAATCAATATTGACTCACTTCAATTGCCCTTCATGCTATTCACTGCATGAATGCTGACGGATCTTTAGGGTGATCCAGTTCACTCTGTCACAGCATTGTTTGCAAAGATGGAGGTGATGTGGGGGTATGGAAGACAACAAATCCTTTGTACAAATTTTTATTCCATGGTTATGAATAATTTATTCACTCGTGGTGAATGGGTGCATACTTTATGTCAATTTACGACAGCAATAAGAACAACATTTTCAGAAGTTAAGTTGAAAATGTGCTACCAAGGTGCAAGCATCAGCACATAGACAGATCATTACATGTAATCAGTAAAAAATCCCTAAAACAACCCAATGAGCAAAACCCAACAACAATCCACCAAAAGCTGACCCAAAAAAACCACTGTTCTTCCTCTGCCCAGCTACAACCAATTTAGGGGATTTATCTTCCTCTACAACACAGTTACTGGAATTCTCTAAAATTATTATTTAAAGTAGAGGAGTTGTACTGAAAAAAGATCACTGTGTGCATGGTATGTTTCTTACACTCCTACAAGCATGCCTTTGCAACAGGATATTGTTGGAGATGGGATACAGAGATAAGTGAACTTGTTCTTATCAACATCTGGTGTTTACTGTTCAAGGAACTCTGGATTAGACTCACATGCTTGTGTTGACAAAATTTGGTGGTTACAATCTTCTGTCATTGACTGTCTGTGGACCCATAATGCAGCTTGAAGTTTAAAAATAGAGCTGGCTGTGAAGTGGTTCCCCCACCCACTAAAGGTTTATCAGTTTCAAAAATTGTTTCAGTTTCAAACCGGGATAATATTAAGACAATACTTTTTTTCTCTCTCTTGAAAAGACTGAGGGGTAGGGAGATTTATTTGCCCCAGCAAGACAAGTTCAGTAATTACAGCATATCCCTGGGATGTATTGCAAGACAGATTAAAGTCCTGATCTCTTAGGGAGGATGTGAACCTCAGTCTTCCTGAGTACAGTCAAAGGCTCCCAGCATTCAACAATAGCTGGTTGCAATGGTGAGGGTCTCTCTGCTTTAATCAGAAATTCTGTCCATGATCTGGTAAAGCTGCTGGCTAAGAACTGCCATGTATGTTCCTATGAAAAGAGTTCCATTTTGAGAAATCGTGTCTTTTTGTTTGTTTGTTTGGGTTTTTTCTTGGTTTTTTGTTTGGTTTTTTTTTTGGCCTGATGGAAACATTCTCTGGTTAGCAAGTTCTGTACAACAGTCTCATAGTTTCTGTGAACAGATATCACCCAAAGGCCTGGAAGATTTTAGGTCAAGATAAATGTCTCATGACATTTCAAGACACTAGAAGTCTTGCCAGGTGAGATTCCAAAATTTAGGAACTGCTCTTGCAGTTCTCCTCTTTCTTGAAGATCCCTTTGAGATGAATTTCATGTGCTGATCTTACTCGGAAGTGTACAGATCAGCATGCTGCAATTTTGCCATTCATTATTTCTAGTATTTGTGTTTAAAAAGAAGTGTAAATGTTTCAAATACAATAAATACCATCAGGTCTATAAAAAAGATTTCGTAAAATTTTAATTATACCATATTCAGTTACTTTTAAAATGCAAAATTCTTTTGTTTGAAGTATGCAAATTATTTGGCTTTCCATTTTCTTTGCCTTACATTAAAGGTGTAATTTATTAATTGTCTCGTATGTGTTTTAGTATATTGTAAATTGGTAGGAAACTGAAACCTCCCCCACTATTTATACTCAAGCATATTGCTGAGAGCAGTTTTGCTGGTTTTCTGTCATACAGTGGTACTCTCTGCATCATAGGATAGGTCAGCTTGGAAGGGGCCTTGGCAAGTCTCTAGTCCAGCTTCCTGCTCAAAGCAGTGTCTGCTACAGGGTTAGACCAGGTTGCTCAGCTCTTCAGTGATTTAAGTCTAACCTCCAACCTCAGCTCCTGCTGAAAAGTTTTCCCACTGGTTCCAGTGGAATCTTCAGCACTGTGACTGTAGTGACTTGCATAAACCTGTGGTTTTGAAGTGCAGCCTTTGGGCTACTTGTGGGGATTAGATTCTTCCTATGTGGCCACTACATGGTTACACAGTCCTCATAAAAATACAGTATCGGTGGTGGTTGTTTTGGTCAAAACCTGTTGTTTCCTGTGGATACACCTGCTACCACAGCAGGGTCTGTTTGAGAACCCTGACCTGAACTGAAACTTGCATTTGCTCCCAACCAAAGGTTTTGCTATTGGTTTGCTGTGAATGTGACATTGTTCAGAGCTAGGTTTCCTTCTCTGGGGACTACCTGCACATTCACTTCCTCATCCTCATCTTTTTTCCCTAATCTTTTTTGTTTCATCCATACTATTACTGCCAATATGTTAACATTAATATGGGGGGGGTTTTAACACCTCAAACCAGTTTAGAATAATTCTATGAGACTTCCCATTGATTTCAGTGGGTCTGTAGTTAGGATCTTCACTCTTCTTTGTTAACTTTCCACTCTTCTTGATCACATAAACTCATGATGAGGCCTCAACTTTGAATTAGTTTCTTAGTCCCTTGATGCATGCTTTTGTGACAAAAAGTGCAACCCTAATGCAGCTTCTAGTTGAGCTGCTGACATCTTAAACTCCCAAGTCTGTCTTATCAGTCTTTCTTCTACATCCATTTCAGTCTTGTCTGCAGTATCTCCATTTGCTAAAATCTTCCCCATGTTGATGTGGGCAGTATCAATTAATTTATGGTTGGGTTTGAGCCTTAGTTCTCTTGTTTCTGAGTGTAAGTAGATTAGATGTCGTACTTTCATTCATGGAGGGAAAAGTTTGGTTTTATCATCATGTAGTTGGACAGATTCTTTAAGCTGCACCCCAAAGTGACGTTCCAAGGCTAGGGTTTTCATAATCTTATGTGGAATTAAATGAGGTTCGTACATTAGTTTTTCTCTACTGCCTTTCTCCTCTTCAACTACTGGTCTTGTCTTTGCCCTTATAATGCAGCCTTGGCATAGTATTTGGAAAAGCATTTTTGTAATTTGTTCCAGATATTTAAATTTTTTTTTTCTGAATATTTGTTTCAAAAATTTCTTCTTGACAACTTTTCTGGTTTCTTCCTCTAACTCATTCTCAGTCTTCATTTTTTCCCACCTCTGTCTGTGTTTGTAATTGGATGGCAAAGTTCCACGAATCCTTCGGTGTATAGTCTGCGTTAAAGATACTCTACCAAGTAGGAAGGTTAATTGAGCCTTTTCTTGAGAAAATAAAGGAATTACAATTTATAATAGAATCATTAATACTTAGATATATAATTTTGGGCTGAGTTTTCAGGGAAATGTAATGGGAAGTTTTCTGTATTTTCCTTTTTCCCCTGCCTTAGCTTTTCTGTTTTTCTGACAGTCCATTTACGACTTGTCTGTCTTTTGACACATGGTCCAGCCCTCCATGTGGTAAGTTATTAGCCATGAACCTTATAAACACCACTGGAAGAACAGCCATTTAATTACCCATGACCAACAGTAACCATCAGTATTTAAATTATATCAGACTTCTAACAGCAAGAGCTGATCTGAATTGAATCGGATTTAGTTCACTCTTTTAAAATAGCTTTTATGGCTACTTTTGCATGCCTGGCTGTAGCTGTGACCTCCGAGTGTTGCTCTTTCTCTCTCTGCTTGAACTTCATGATTTTAACTCATAAGGCATCAAAGAAACCCATTCTTCTAATTAGTACCATGTTCCTCTTGACCTCATATTCTTGATATTAGCATCTCCTAGCAGACTGTAGGCAGTTGAGTTGGTGGGTCTGACGTTGTTTCTGAGGCACAGTTGGATGGATTAACCTGGACTGTTGGTCAGCAGATCGCGATGTATTCCACTTGGCCAGCGTACCAAAACACATCAAATTTGAAGAAAGTATGGCTTTTCCCCTGAAAAGCTGACTAAAGGTTATGCCACTTACATTGATTTGCTAGTTTTCAGATTTGTTTTTACAAAAACTTCAGGTACATTTCACTTCAAATTTGTAAAAGTGAAGATACAGCATTTGACTTTTGTTGAAATCTTAGGACTTATATGTATTTTGATGACGCACATGCTACATTATCAGTCAAATAGTTGTTTGAAAAGTGAACCTTATAGGGTTAATTTTATATTAGTTTAAAAATTATTGCATTATATAGCATAATTTTGTGATGTAATATTGATACTTTTTTAAAATATATCATAAAATAACATACATAGTGCAAATATTTGACTTATCACGTGTGTTGCAGTGTGTGGCTATAACTCACTAATTGAAAACAAATCTGGTCTGGAACATTATTTGGATATTAACATAATGATGACATGACTTACAGATTTCATGAAAAACTATATTAGTCTATGTATATTTAATGAAGTATGCTGTATTTTTCTTAGTATGAAAATCTCTTTATGGATGGACTATAAATCAAAAGCTAAGTTAGAGTCTTGAAATACAACAGCCATATGTTGCCATGGTACTGTAAGTCAAGATAAATGTTAAAGATAATAATGGATATGCATAATAAGGTGTAGCAAAACCGAATGAAGAACCTAATAGATTATTGAATCCCCTATGATTTTTACCACTTTTTCAACACTATTTTAAAATAGCACAGCTTGGTTATTATATAAATTTTGCTTCTGATATTCAGTAATTCTCATTTTAGGACTGTGATTAATGCTGCATACACAGAGAGAGCTAATGAATTTCTAATAGTGTAATTTTTGTCCATGTCAGCTAATCATATGCTCAGATTTTTTTTCCTTTTTTTTTTTATATAAGGTGCAGTTAGTTAAGGATATTGTGCTAATCTCAGACACACAATATCTCACTGATGATATTTCCCATTTGTCTAATTGTGTCTGATAACATTTTCATGTCATTAAAGCATAAATTCTGTCTCATCCCATGTATGGTAGCAAAGACTAGTTTTGATCAGCAAGTTCCATTTTTCCAATCTTTTATGTAAGTTAAATCTTTTATGTATATTTTTTGTATTTTTGGTTTTGGCATTTGATCTATGCTAATATCTGCTTATCATTTAAAGAGGGTAAAATGCTCTCTAATTAGGTGGTTGGTAAAATTTTGGTACTTTGGCTTTCTGTGTTGTTGTTAGCCATGCATAAAATGCTTTCCTATTGATCAGTGTAGAATAGCCAGGGTTTAAACAGCTGACATCTGCTTACTTTAAAAAAAAGAAAAAGAAAACAGAATAACAAACCATTTCAGCCTAATCTACCTCAAATGTGTGCATGTAAATGGGGGTCCATCTATTGACCTGCATTCTTTTCAGTTGTGGATTGGTCCACACGGTTTATGAAACCAGGAGGGCTGATTTGAAATGCAGATGTCGAGACAGTGAACTACACCCTCCCCTTTTTCCTTTGCTGTATCTGTCAGGGTGAAAAATGGCTTGCACAAGGGTCAGTCACCCATACTCACTTAATTACTTTCCTTGGACCTACAGAACTGTCACAAGCTGTGGTGGATGCAGGCGCTGTTCCTCTTTTAGTGCTCTGTATCCAGGAGCCAGAAATTGCTTTGAAAAGGATTGCTGCTTCAACTCTCAGTGATATTTCAAAGCATTCTCCAGAGTTAGCACAGACAGTAGTGGATGCAGGAGCTATCGCTCACTTAGCTCAGATGATCCCGAACCCTGATGCTAAACTGAAGGTACATTTCATTATTTTTTTTAATCTCCATTATACCAGTCATTACTTGATACTGAATCGAAGACACTGATGTGCATATTTATTTAGAAACTCTTGGTTTGGGTGTTAACAAAATGTAACTATGTAGTCAGTGACAAGGAGTTCTGATCATATTCACAGATTTAGCTACTGGATAAAAACTGCAGCTCTGTGAGGAGCTAAACTAATCTTTAAAGTGAAGAGTATGAGGTTTTTTAGAGATATATAGTATATAAAGAATGCAACAGATGCTTGTAATAGACAAAACTTGCACGTTTCAGTTACAAAAAAGCTTTTGCATACTTAAGATTATATGATAAACCAATTAGTAGTAAATGTATTGTATTTTAGAATGTACTATCTAATGTGAATGGTTGTTATCAAAGGTCTAATCACTAGAGTTTAATTGACAAAAAATTGTTTTTTAATATAAATTTTCCATCTTACTCTAACAGAAAGAGAAAACTGCATAAAAATGCCACTTCAAACAAATAGATAAAAATTCCTTAAGATTTGACAGATCCAACCTATGCAAATAAAGATATTTTCCATAGATTTTACTAAATTTTAAATTACAGTTTTAAATGGTATATATATTTTTTTCTTTTCAAAATACAAAGCAAGCTTGAATGGGATAAAACAAAAGAGAAACTTTTATTCAGGAACCAGCGAATGTTCTGTGCCATTATATTCGTGCATGAATTGACTCAGTGAATTGTAAAATAGCTGTAATTGTTTTCCCTATCCTGCTTTGTTTTCCTTGATGCAATAGATTTTTGTGTGCAGGGGGAGTGTGTGTTGTGGGATGTTTGTATACTATTGATTTTATAACAATTTTTATTTACTAGCGTCAGGTGCTGTCAGCTCTAAGCCAAATAGCAAAGCATTCAGTGGATCTTGCAGAGTTGGTGGTTGAAGCAGAAATTTTCCCAGTTGTGCTCACATGCCTGAAGGACTCAGATGAATATGTCAAGAAAAATGGTGCAACTTTAATTAGAGAGATAGCAAAGCATTCGCCTGAGGTAAAACCTTGAAAATGCAAATACAAGGTCATATCATTAGATTTTACACTTTAAATAAAATACAGGATTATTCCGTCATTTGCTTTTCGAAAGGGAGGGCAAATAGCTGTTTGGCACGATCATTGGAAAATATGGAAATGCTTGCTGATATTATGAGATGTGTATTGAATATGAATTGAGTTAGGAAATTGGGAATCATAAAATGTATACCTAGCTACTTCATTCTATGAGATATCTGCACAGAGAGGGAGTTCTAGGCTGACATATTGTCAGTCCTAGATATTAAAAATATCATGAGAAAAGCCTCACAGAAGTCATGATACCAGCTAATAAATTGCATGATTATCCTGTAACAATAATAGATGGTGTGTGTCTTTTTAAAAATCTTCTGGGGTGCTGGGATCACATTTTAATTATTTTTCCAATGACAGTGAAGGTCAAAAATTCTCTCATTCATTATTAAACTGGTGGTAGTTTCTGTTATTAGCTTGAGTTTGTAATTTGAGTCTCAGCATTTGCAGTGTTTTTGCCAATAGCTGATACAGGAAGGTGGGGATATTTGGCAAAGTAAATACAAAATAAATAGGAAACCCAAATAATTATAACTATGTTAATCTGTCAGACTATAGAGATAATTAAAAGGCTCTAAATGTGACTTTGGAATGAAATACAAGCAATGTATTTGTAGAACACACTAATGCTGAGCACAGCCATTTCAAAATCATGATACTAGCTTAACAATTGAGAAGTGTTTAAACATGAATATTGTGCTGTTTCTTCAGCCTGCCACTCTTTAAACTGGTGATTAAAGGTTACGGTCTTGGCACGTTTCCAGCTTTCTCTCTGCACCTCATGGGCAATGCAACTTCACTTCCTCAAAGAAGTGAGGAAATTATTGTTATCAAAGGGGGGTGTTGGAGTCAGAAGCCAGAGACCAAACTCACAAGACTGCAAGTAAAGTCAGAAGAGCTGCTAGCACCGGATCCTCCATGCAAGGGGAATCAGCCACGCTAGCAGCATTCCAAAGAAGCTGTAGGAAGTGACTCCCAGTGGGAAGTCACAATCCGTGTTCGACTTCAGAGTGACAGTGACCACTGTCCATCTCTGAGCAACTCTATTCAAGTAACATGTTGCAGCAGAGACAGACTGGCAAATGGTATTTCTGGAGGACTTTGCTGTGTCATTTGAGACTCGTGGCTTTTGGATCCCAGCTCTCAATCTGCATATGCAGTAAAATTCATGTGAAGGTCATCACTGGGGGGACTTACAGTGAGGGCTGTGGGACAGAGCACTGGGGCGGGAGTGTGTCTGTGCATCCAAGTGAGCGTGACTGTGTCCGAATGTAGGACTTGGTTGCTGCTGGCTGCAGTTCACAGTCATGTGAACAGCTTTTCCCAAGTAATAACTAAAATTTCATCTGGCTGTTTCATGAATAAAACAATCCCCTTTTAAAAGCTCTGAGGCAAAGGTGGATTTCATGTTTATAGAAATCAGCTGGATTAGAAATTCACAGGCCTCAGTTTTATTTAATTTTGACTTTTAAGAACATGTTTCTTTTGCTTTGGAATCTGTAAGGAAAATGGGATATACTTAATAATATAGAAGAAAATAATGATAATATGAAATAATTTCTATGCATGGTTGATATCATACATACTCTACTGCTGCCTCTCAAGTAATGTGAGAAGTGATACCTTTTGGAAAAAACTCCAAGTTGCATAACTTGATTATCATTTATAAGCAAGGCTATATAATTTGGCATTCTGGAGCAGACTCCACTGCCCGTCAAGCGTGTTCCCTGGACACTTTCCTCAGAGTACTCTAACATGGCAGAATGGTGCAGCCCAAGTCGGTTTTGCACATCCAGAACAGTTGTCCTTGGCTTCATGCCTCAGTGGGCGCATTCACAAAGGATTTTATGCTGCAGAGAATGCAGGTGAGAGGAGGAATGGGCCTTTCCCTCTGTCGCTGCACAGAACATACTATGTTAACTGGGAATGAGTATGAAACACTATCTGGCTCGGTGCATCTTCAAGATCATTCATGTATTAGGCTGTCATTTGCACATCTTTTTGGTGTATGATAACAGAGTTGAGAATATGTCATTCCATGCTATACGATATCAACAATTCAGAATCCCAATTTCCTTGCAGTGAAGTCAATCAAAAACACAGTGGCAAATCAGCTTAATTCCTGAAAACTTCATGCAGCACTAAGTTGCCAACAGTCCGTATGATACACTGCTCTTATTCCAGCTTTATTTTGTAAATTAGGAGCAACACATTGAAAGACTTTCCTAATGTAGTGCTTTATGCCTGTTGATATTTCGCAGTATCTAATCTCTTTATCTTTTCAGCTTTCACAGCTTATAGTAAATTCAGGCGGAGTTGCTGCTGTGATTGATTGTATTGGCAGCTGCAGAGGGACTGTCAGACTGCCTGGCATCATGATGCTTGGTTATGTAGCAGCTCATTCGGAGAACCTGTCAATGGCAGTGATTGTCTCCAAGGTTAGCTATCACTTTGTTGTCTTCAGCAGTATTCTGAGGTAGAGATACAAATTAACATCAGCAGAGAATGTATTTTGTGACAGGATTATATACTTGCACTTTCTCCTAATATTGCTACTTACTATGACTGAAATTATGTGGTAACCTGATCAAAGTGTCCTTATGACGTTGAACCTTTTATAAAATATCCTGGATTAGTTTGTATTACAGTGCATGATTTTTCTGTGTTGCAATTGCATGGGTACAGAAAATACATTAGTGCATTTCTATAGTCTGCTTCCTCTTAAAATGAATATCTGTGGCTACATCAAAACCTTTTTCAAAACAAGTATGTTTAATGGCATGTTCTTCATTGCACCAGCATGACTCTGCTTGCAACAGAAATCTTCAGACTTGAAAAGACCTCAGTTTCTAGTGTTTGATTCAGTTGTGCAAGTGAAATTTCAAATGAGTTTAGCTATACATTTTCAGCTTTAAATAAATTCTGCTGGGCAATCATACAGAAAAGAGAGAATTTGCATTATTTGCAATAGGTGAAATTAGTGCCTGACACAACAGTCTGATGTAAATAATGCTAACTAGTGACAGAAGGAAGGAGATAATTTCACTAACATTTTTGGCCCATTTTCACACTATGCCAGTCCTTTAAAATGTACTATAAGAGTGGAAACAACTAAACAATGCAAATGGAGGAACAGAAATGTCTTCTAGTAGGAACGCAAATTAAGAATTGAAAATTGCTATAGCATAACATCTAGTATGCAGGGAAGGTAGTACTTTACAAAAAATGATTAAAAAATGATTAAAACTAAAGAGAGAGATGCTTTTTCCTTGCCCTCTCTGGAGGCCCTTCTCTGGATGTGTCTGTCTCTCCACTTTCAGGAATGCCTAGAGCAAATACGCTCCTGCTGTTGAGTGCTTGACATCAGGTGGGATGAATCTAGGATCAAGTTCAGGAGGAAGCCCCTAAGTGTTAAATTTTTGAAGGGTAGTAATGATTCCTATCATAACTGAGTGGAATCACAGTGAGAGCTTTTGCAGGGATGTGTGCAAACTTTCATGAAATTAAATATGTTAATGAATGGTCCACAAAGGAAACAATAAACCCAAATAAACCCAAAACTCATTAAAAAAACCCGAACAAACTGCTTCAGGGGAAATGAAGCTTGTGGAGTGGTACACAGTGCTGAGGACAGGGCTTGCAACCATTTCAAAGAAATGCACTGTGGCATAACTACATGCAGCTACGTGCTGATGATATTATGATGTAAAGTGATAGCTCCATTCTGTGGTACTCTAACCTGGACAGGATGAATTTTGAAAAATGATTTTTGGAGTCATACTGGACAACCAGTTCATTGTAGTCTTCTGCTGAGTGCAGTGGCAAAAAAAAACCCAAAAAGTCCCCAAACAAAACAAAAACCCCACCCACAATTTAGTAATTTGTGGTATTAGAGTAGTAGTGCATATAGTTCTGCTGTCTGTATTTGAAAAGGATCTTGCAAAAACCCCCAAACAAACCAAATCCAGAAAAACGTGCAGAAAAGACTAAAAAAGATTCATGGGCTGGAGAACATGGTTTCTGGGATAGAGTTTTAGTAGCCTTGCCTTACCTGAAGTAGCATGAAATCTTTCTTATTGAAGTATCTTGGCATAAAAAAGGTAGCTGTGGAGAAAGGATAAAGACCGTGACCCTGAACCAGAAGAACTTTAGTAACAGCTGGATGTGAGATGGTATTCTCCATCTCTTGATGTTTTCAAATCAAGAGCTGAAACCTTTCTGAAACTAATTGGATTCAAACATGAACTACTGGACTCAAGAAGAGGTTGATAAGTTGAAATTTATTGCTGTGCATAATAGAAAGACTCAATGATTGAGCCCTTATGGTCTTAAACTGCTTTCATAGAATTGTAAACACTCAAATTCTTTTATTTTGCCTGACAAAACTACAGCCTTTCCTCAGTACAGCCTGAATTATGTCATGTATTTCTTTTATCCCTTAAATTTGCATGTTTGTTCAAACTGCCTCCTGACTTAGAACACTGAATATATTTCTCTTAACTATAGTCATTAAGATTTATTAAAAATTCTTGCTAGTCATGATGGTGTAAAAATATGACTATGCACTAGCATGCATTCTCTTACAGCTTTTTTTAGAGGAAGGGTGTAAATAAAGAAACACTTTCTAACAATCTGTATTGCTTTCACATTGTCGTTCCCTGGTCTACATTTGTAAAGATTGTGCTTTTGATTAATGCTACAGGGAATACCATCACTGTGTGCCTGCTTGATAGAGGAACATGAAGATCATATTAAAGCAGCAGCTGCTTGGGCCTTGGGACAGATTGGAAAACACACTGCTGAGCATGCACGTCATGTTGCAGCAGCAAACGTGCTACCTACACTGCTCGATATCTATATGGACACACGCAGTTCAGAAGATCTTAAAATGAAAGCAAGTATATTTGTAGCGTTTACAATATAATATATTAATTGTAATCAAGGTTTAAGTGCTTAAAAACTACTATATTAGATGTGTTTTTATTGATGCTCATCCAGTCACAGATTTCCTGGGTACAGGGTGTCTGAAGGCTGTGTGTCATTTATTAGGGCTGGCTTGTCCTAATAGGTGTGCATATTGTTCATATTGAATCATATGGTACAGTTACCACAGTCTAGTCTGTTATTTTTTCCCCAGCTGAGATCAGAGTTACATACACCCATAAATGCTGTAATTTCTAATTATCTAATTTTTCGCAAGTTTAAACTCTTGTAGAAAATATTGTAGTAATTGTAGTAGTTTTTCTTACACTTTTATTATTATAATGAAACTGTAACATCTAACAAAGCTTTGCTCTTGAAAACATGCAACGGTTCATGTTTAGGGCGTTCCTTGTGTGGGAGCTAGCAGAGTTGTAGTTTAGTAATGTGTAGTTTTGAGCAACAGTAAGTGAATCAACTAAAGAGTATAATATGACAGGATATGGTCTCTCGTGTTGCACTATGCTTCTTTACATTCCACTGAAATACTATGTTGGAGATCTGTAAAATAACTTTTCTATAGTAATTTTCAGTGGTCCCAAAACTATCGAGGTCAAATTAGCTGTGTCTGTAATTCTGCCCAAGAAGTTCACTACTGTTTGCAGCAGTCAACATTGAGTCTGTTTTCAGAAACTAAGCACCAATGCACAATTGTTTCACTCTCTCTTTCCCTCCCTGCCTGGACAGTACTGCACTTTGCTATCCCAGACCAGCAGCCTCTCATAGTAAGCCACATCTAAAATACAATCTTTTAAAATTGTTTTGATTTAACTTTCTTATTATGTTACAGTACTTCAATTTACTTAAAGGGTCTACTCAGCTTTCATTATAGTCAAAGGAGAATTGCCATTACTTTGACCATAGATAACATAATATGATGCACTGTAGGTTTTGAGGCTTAATAAATCTAAGTAGAAAATTGATTCTTCATTAGATGACCCAATAGATATCATCATTTTTATTCAGAAAATACCTATTGAAAATTCTGATCAATTTGCTTTTCTGATCAGACTTCAGTGATATATAACATGAATTCTTGTTGTTTTCATTGATGTCTTACTAGAGAAATTTTATTTTGCATTTCAATAGACTAAAAAAGCCTTAAAGAACATTCTTCAGAAATGCACGTATCTTCCAGCACTTGAACCATTGCTGCATGATGCCCCTCTCAATATTATGAAACATATCATTGGGCAGTTTAGTAAGGTAAGAAAAGGCTCTGCTTGATGAGTAATATGTTAATTGTTTCCCATTTAGCAAGGAAGCTATCTTTCCAAAGATGAAGTCTCTAAAGGTCTCAGTTGTTTTCTCAAGATCCTCAAGCATTCCCTTCAAAAGCAATTTGGAGCATCCTGTTCTTTTGTCTAATACAGCTGGATACTGTTTCATATGGAATCTGCCATAATTCATCCTAAGAGTGGGAAAACAGTTGCTTATAAGCAAGGTGTTTTTTTCTTCCTTGCCTCTTGAGATTAAGTGGAATATTAACTCACGTGCAAATACTTTCACTGAGCCAATGTATCACATAAATCCCAGTCACATCTGTTTTAGATAAAGTACAAGCTGTCTGTACAGGAGTGACTTAAGTCAGGTATTTTACAATAATACAAAGGCTTCACTACCTTTATCCTCCTTAATTTGCAGTCTCAAAAAAGTGTAAAAATCCCAAACCTTTTCTCATCCCTCTCAAAGTTTGAAAGTTAGTTGTTATTACATTGTTGATTTGAATGCACTGTGTAGAAAGTGATACAGTTTCATAAAAATATTTAAAATTATTTAAGTAATTGCTAACTAATCAGGAGATCTGCAGTGTCTGCCATGTTCACCAGCTCTTGCAAATCCTGCTCAACTACAGAATATCTTTTGTGCAATACTCTGCAGTGCAATGTGTTACATTGCCTTGCCACAGTTAGGTTTGTCCTGTCTTCTTGCTAAGTCTGTATGAGGACTGGAGATTTGCACAGAATCCTGTCCCTTTTTCCTTCTGCATGCTGACTGGAGCTATTAATGAGCTGAGTGCATAGCAATAGGTTATCCAGTGTATGTTTGAATGTCGCTTGCTACTGAAGTGGTTTTGTGCCCTTCATGTCAGCTGATGCTTTGTTTTGCTTTGTTTTTCTTCTTTGCCTATATGGTATTAAACAAACTATACTTGTCTGGTGTTTACACTTCTGAAGTATACTTTTAAAATTAAGTTATCTGTAGTAAAAGCATGTTTCTCCTGTACCATATCTTGGGAATTTCCTATTCATAGAGTTGTGGTGTATTCTGTGGGTTTATTTATAGTAAAAGCCTTATTTCCAAGCTGTGCTTCAGCGTGGGATCCTATCCGTTCTTGGTGCTGGACTGTGTCATTTTAGCATTAGAGTTTTCAGGGTCTGTGCAATTCCGTGCTGCCTCGGTTTGGACTGGGGGAAGGGACTGTGTCTCAGAGGTGCTGTCTGTCTTTAGGGCCTCTTCCAAGAGTTTTCTGCTGTCTTATCCAGCCTCGGAGTCACAGTGTGGAGGAGGAAGGCAGGGAAAGGGCCATATCCTGTCTCCTTGCTAGTTCCTCCTTGGCAGTTCTTGTTGTGGGAGATATGTGAAAACAGACGTCTGTTCAGTTCCCACAACGAAAAGATCATAGTTGTTCCTGACACTTCTGTGGAGCATATAACAGGGAGAAGTCTCTGTTCTCTCCTGTTTTTTTCTTTACCTGTCTGTTGATTTTGTACAGCCTAGAGGGACCAGAGGAATGAAGGCTGCTTGCCTGTAAGCATGGAAGAAATTTTGTCTTTTTCCTTCATCCTTTTAGGCAATCCCTTCCTCATTTGAGGCTCTTGTTTTACTCTGAAATACAGCCAAAGGTATGGCTTAATTTGTCTGACCAGTGTGAAAGCTTACAAATGCTTTTGCCCTCATAGTCTGTAATTCTGAGTTGGTTTTAAACCCGTCTGTTTTGCTGTAAATGCAGCTGCCGTCTTGTATTATCTTTCTGTCTCTCTTTTTTCCCCTTTTTTTAAAATTCACTTTATTTTTAATATTATTGCAGCCCTGTGGGCCTATGGACTACATGCTGTCATTCTCCCTTGGCTGGCCCAGCCCCCACCTCCCTCCTTCCCTCCCTTTATCCCTCCCTCCCTTCAGTCCTCTGGACAGAGCTGCGTATTGGCATCACTCAGAGAGCACAGAATCTTATTGTCTGATCATTTCTGCTTCTCATCCCCTTTGGCTGCAGAAACTTCACGTTTTTGCTTTGTGTGTGTGTGTTTGTAAAAGGCTTCCATGGCTACACAGTGTGTTAAAGGATTTTAATATCTAGGAATTTAATAGTAGCATGTAATGCTTCAAGGCTGCATTGTTCACTTGCAACAATTCTCAGTATTGTTTTCATGCACTAATCTATACTAGATCATTATAATGATATAAAATTCAGCTCTACAATTAAACTGTGGGAATTGACATAAAAGACCTGAATAACTTGGTTTAAGTGGAACAGCTGCTGTTGTTATTCCATGTTAGTGTTCTGTTTTTATTATCTATTTAATCTCCACAATCTTATTGTCTCCATAGGACTAATTCAAGAAATATTATTTATGTAAGGATAAATATTCAATTCATTATTTTGTATATGTTACGTATTAAAGTACATGTTAAATTCTGTTGTAACCATAAAGGGTTGGTTTATGGTATTTTTTTCCCCTCTACAACTGGGTGTTCTCATTACAGATGTTGTATCTCTGATTTTCCATTTTATCTGTCCTCTGAACTAAAAACAAATTAGCAATATTTGAGCCTAGTAGCATACAGATTAATTTAAAAGAAAACATTCATTTTTTTTAATGTACTGTTCTGTATGTAGGTGTTACCACATGACAGTAAAGCACGTCGTCTCTTTGTAACAACCGGTGGACTTAAAAAGATTCAAGAAATAAAAGCAGAACCTGGGTCACTTCTTCAGGAATATATCAACGCTATTAACAATTGCTATCCAGAGGAAATAGTAAGGTAGGGAAAATGAAATTTAAAGAATTCATACTTATACCATTGTTAGGTGTTTTTCACAGGAACAACACGAAGAATTTACAATACTCATTTAAATTCTCTGATTTTTTGTTAAAATAAAACAGCATAACATTTGGTTAATTGCCCCAGTGGTAACACAACCACTAGACACATACATTAGAACACTTTCTCTTTTTGGATTGTATCTGGAATCAAATTTCTTTGTCTGTAAACAAAGCCCAAATAATCAGGCTCTTGCAGGAAGGTGAAAAGTCAGTCCTGCACTACCCAGATGAACTCTGAATCCTACTTCAGTACAACCACTCTCATATTAATGAATGTCTGTGGGACGTTTATTTTGGTGACTTGTTTATGGATTACTTAGGCTCCAAAATACAGGTACTGGTGAACCTTTGGTTGCATCCTTGACTTTCCTAATAGTGTGTCTGAACTAGTGTATTCTGAGGCTCCTTTGAAACTGCCTCTGATGTGCAGAGGGTCCAGAGGCTCTCCTGCACAGTTGGTCTGCCCACAGCTGCCCTTCCTCCCCCAGTCTCATCACGAGGCTTAAGTGTTATATAAAAGGACCATACACCAGCTGTCTGCACCAAGTTGAACTTTGCCCTTAATGAATACAGAAACACTATTAAATAGCTTACAGTCAAAATGTCACCATCCTAAATTGTAATAATGAGAGAAATGCCCTCCTGGATTCTAGATATCCATTTACCAGTGGTTCACTCCATCAACACATCAAAAGGATGTTGTACTCATGCACTCCCTCTACAGGCTCTGAAAATATGCATCATCAATTTTAATTATAGTAGCAGAGTTCTTAAGCTAATAGTCGCTACAAACTAAGTCACACAAAATGAAGCCCTGTTTGTCTTCACAAGGAAAAGCCAGTGGCTGTCAAATGGGGAAAAGCAAAACCATAAAGAAACTTTATTCTGCAGCTGATACTTCAGAGGGAAAGAGGACATTTACTTACTCTTTTCTGGATATAATTAATGTTTCTTTGTTGCAGCTATTTTTCCCCCTGTAAATGAAAAAGGTCAGTCATCTAGGCTGGGATGTAATTAAGAAAAAGGCCCCTTTGAGCATCTCCTGCTTGTCTGTCTGTGCTACTGCCTGATGTTGGTTGTGCTGCCTGAGGCACAGCAGCTATGATAGACTCCAGCTCTGGGTTTGTCCTGGAGACCTGTTATTTTAGGCTGTTTGCAGACCAAATATAGTAATGCATTGGAAAGGTAGCTTTACAGTCAGAGAAGTAATATGGGTTTTAAAAAGAGTTAAATTATGTAGAAATCATCCAGAAAATGAAAACCAACACGGTAAATGGAACTTCCCTCAATGGAAAACACTGGGGATTTTTACTTGAATATATTTTAGGCATGCATTACATGGAGGTGTGTTTGTCCCTCTTCATAGCTGAAGCTTTCAGGGCTCAGAGGTGGCAATTTACATGCCTGCAAAACCAGAAATATACTGAGATGTATGTTTTTAGAATAATACAGTAATAAATTTCAGATACTCTTAACCTGGAGAACAAGAACTAAATGCAGCTTTGATGCTTGCATATTGGAAGCATGCAGTTGGTCCATTGTTGAAAACCAGCTGAATGACAGCATGACAATAATGGCACCATAGTGTCCTACTCTACTGAAAACCTATTGGGTAATCTCCACCCTTGAGCTGGCATTATAGAGAGAAGGTCATTGTGATAATTTTTTTTGTTCCAGAATCAGTCTCTCACATACATGGATGTAGACTTCACATTAGCTTTGGGGTACATGCTTGTGTTTGACGAACAGCAGCAGACTATTGTCATCTGGCAGCCTACAGTTCTGTGTAAAGTCCTGCTTTTTTATTAAAAGCCATAATTTCAAAAGAACACCTACATTTCTTAGTAAAGACAGTGTTTTTGGCAGCTGAACCCATCTAAAACCTAGCCACTTACCTAGATGCCCTAAAAGAAGCAAAACATATTTTTGAAAATCTGACTTCCAAGTAAAAATGGTAATGTCAGCTGAAAAGCAGGCTCTTAAAACATTGTGGGGGAGTAACTGTAGAATTCCTTGACCAGTGTTTAATGCTAGGATTTTTTCCTGATCAGTAGAAATATGCATAGTGTTTCATTACTTTGCACAGAACATGCCTTGTAGACTAACACACAAACAAAATGTTTCTCTTTCAGGTATTTTTCCCCTGGATATTCTGAGATACTTCTGGAAAGGGTGGAAAGTTACCAACCAGTTTTATAAACTTCAGTATTTTATTAGAGCTGCATTTCACATTTATGCCTTTATGACTGTAATACAAATACAGCTGTTGAAAGTCTTGCTTGATTCTCAAATCTCCTTCTACTGTTTGAACTACTGAAAGAGCTCAGCAATTCCAGCAAGCTGTATTTTCTTCTTTATAAACTTGTTTGTTGCTAAGTTTTTGTTCCTTTTTGTTTTTCTTTAACATTACTACCAGATATTGCCACATATATGAATGGAATTTCATGCAGGGGTGATGATTTATCACAGAAGCTTTTATAGAATCAGTCATTTCCTTTTCCTTCCACAAGAAAGGTTTGTTATTATCTCATTCAAATTTTAGCCTTCTCAGTACTGTTACCATTTTCCCCTTCTGCCTGTGCATATTGTTTAAAGCTTCCCAAGCTTGATGAGGGGGAAAAAGCTGGCCCCTGTGCTTTTTCTAATTATGGAACTCTTTCTGCACTGAGATGTTTCCTACTGCTACTTTGAGAAAGCAAAGTGATGTGATTTTGCATCTCCAAACATGTTTGCAGCAGTTAAATAAAGGAATAATCAGATCTGATGATGGTACAAGGGCTTAATTCTGCATTATATGATAGTGTGGTGATCCTGGCATGGTAGATAATACATCTTCTGCAAAAGTCCCCCTACTAAGAGGAGATTCACTGTGGAGGGAAGGAGCAAGACACTGCTTGGTGTGTGTTGTTGTTCCTCTTGGAAAGGACAGAATAAACTAAGAACTTCTGTGGCACAGAGGGAAGGACCCTGGGAGCTTTGGCCCTGCATGGCTCATCAGCCCATTTGTGTGGTTCGGAAGAGAGAATTGCTTGGCTGCAGGAACACTGTTAGCAAAGTTCTGAGCACATTCAGATGAAATCTGAGGGCACTTGAGTTCCAGAGATTTGAGTGATGGGACTATGGTGGCTTAGGATGTATCCTTCAAGAGCCGAAATTGCTGCAGAATTGAGTTGGAACACATTTGGAACTTAATCTTGAAGCTACAGATTATATCAACATGTAGGTACAAGCTTTTGCCTGTCTGTAGAGCATCCTGGAACTATTTTTACCTTTGGTGAAGAATGAAAAGACTTGTACATTCTGCTTACTCCTCCAGTGTATTGGAGCAGCAGGGAGCAGCAAATAACACTATGGTCTTCCCTAATATGTTACTGTCATTTACCATTTTTTGTTCTAACCACTTTTCCTTTTCTTGTAAGCCGCAATTTTGTGTGTGTGCACTTTTGTCTTTTTTTTTTTTTTTTTTTTTTCCTTCTTCTTATTTTTTCCCCAAGAAGTAATAAATGGTGTTTCTGGAATGGGATGTTGAAATACTGGCAGCCACAAGTAAAGACAGTATTTGAAAACCTCTGCAGGAGAGAAACTTGTCTACTTTCTTAAACATATAACTGAGTGAGTTCATAAAAACAGGGATAATCTCTTCTTGTGAAACAGGAGCCAAGACTTACTACAGTTGAAAATTATTTAGAGTGGCTTTTCTTTGCCAATTTTCAAATGACTATTTTCCTTTATTCTTGTCAGTGTATTTTTCAAGAGTTCACAAAAACATTGGTGGGCTATCTTGTGTTAAGGTTTATTTCTACAGAGGGCTGTGTTTCTGCTGTGGGGTGCTTGGTGCTCTCAGACTGCTTTCAGGAGGAGTAGGGGATGCAGAGTAACTTGCTGTGTGGGACCTCACAGACAGGAACTGGTGGTGTCAAGAATGCTGGTATAGAAACTACACCTGCTGGGTTCTTTCCTTAGCCCACATCAAGTTAAGAGCCTTGGAACTGAATAACTTTTACCAAATGCCGTTTTGGTGTTTATGTTCTGATATTATTAATGCTAGGACAGTGGTCGAAAAGCTTTAGGTTTCTTAACAAGATTGTTGAATACTCACTAATTCTCTCACATGCATTATGGATATTTAAAAATCAAATCTTGCACAGTCTCTGAAAGCAAATGTAATGGAAGGTCTTCCAGACAGTCTTGAAGGATCTGAAGCCTTTATTTTCCCTAACGGAGCAGAAATGGTGCAGAGGGCTGAGTGCAGATGGGAAGCAGTGGAGGCATGGAGCTGTGTGTACCCATGGCTGCCTGTGTGCTCAGGAGCACACCCACACCACACAATGCTAATGTATATGTTTTTTGCAGAGAGAGCAAAGAGGCTTCAGTCCCCTGACAAATGTGCTCCTGCTGTGTCACACTGTGCTACACTGTAAGGATTCCACAGGGTTAAATTTCAATGCCTAAACAATTTGTTCACAGTCTTTTCACAGTCTTTTTCTGATTCCTGACAAAGGAAATGATTGCACAAGGCAAACCTTCAAAGCGATCTGATTGTGTGGAGCACAATCTAAATCAGACCTAGCATAAATACATCTTTACATCGGCTAGGCCAGTGGCTGTTTGGCCTCTTGTTGCAGGACTCCTGGATGATGCCACATGCCATTATGCTGTGGCAGTGCAGAGTCCTCTCCCACATAGTTTGGAACCCCCTCAGCTGTCCTTTGCTGGCAAGCTGCTTCCCTGCACAGCACATACATGTTTGTGGCTGGAGGCTCCCATGGAGGTACACGTCTGCACAAGGCAGATCTAGCCTTTTACAGCAGAATTATTGCTAATTTGTATTTTAGGCTTACTAATGTAACTATGGCAAGAGCTGCTTTTTTCCTGTAGTGTTTCACAAGTGTTTGTATTCCATGCTCTCATTTGGCTTAAGTCATCATCTAAAAGTATATTAATGTTTGTAATAGCTACTCTGGCAGGCTTCAAGTATGTATCATTTGTCTCAATTTCATATAATAAAATGTAGATTTGCATTTTAATTCATTCAAATGCTGTTTTCATGCTACTTGGTGACTGTGATGCTAGAGAAGATGAACAACAGGCTCATTTGTAGCCTGGGCCTTACACCCCCTTTGGATGTTTTTCTCAGCTTACCACTCAATGGTGCCTACTTCTGAGCTTAGGACGTACAAGCATTTCGAGTAAGAGTCCCTCTCACAGAGGTGGCTTATTAAGACACACAAAGAAAATTAAGCCAGTGCTTTGGCAGAAATAAATGTAAGTGGAGACAGCCCTTAAATCATTCTGCCGGTTCCTTTGATTGTAGCGTTGGGACTTTTCAACTCAAGTCTCTAAAGATCTTCTCTGGGGGCCCGAGCCATGATTTTTGTCTACATTACTACAGTTATTATTATATCTACAGATGTAAACCAGGGCCTTGAAAGAACATGTGGATGTGTAAAACTTTTACCATATTTCATTCAGTGGATGGATTAACTGGCCTACAAAAGCTCCATTCTTTATCTGAATGACTGGAAACCTAGAGGATCTGAAAAGGGGAAATTCAAGGAGTTCAACTCTTGTGTATATAATATGTTCTGCATTTCCAGAGGGATTTACCAAGGGATTGCTTTGTCTCATCTGAAGCGATCAATCTGCTGGAGATCTGCATCTTAACAAACAAATGAACAAAATGTTGAAGGAGCTGAATGGAACTGGTAGAGGAAGAAATGAATCTCATTTTGTGAAGTAAAGCATAAAGTTACTGTAATTAGGAAGCGGATAGAGTGTGAGTAGATCTTCAGTGTTCTTGATTTAGTCTAGGGGGTTGTGAATTAGCTTGGCCAAAGGGGAGCCTTTAGGCATGGAGGATGTCATGGGATAGCCTTTTACTTTGGTATAAATTGCAGTCCTCTGATTTCTGAGTATGTAGGGGTGGCAGACTATTGTCTCACCAGGTGAGGAATCTATGAAAGCATGCTGGCCTCACTATCTTCCTTAATGGCTGCTTGTTTGCCAGTATCGTGGTTGTTGAAGTTTTAGATCTCCCTATGTGGCCAGGGTAGAAAGGAAATACGGAGTAGGACTGGATTGCAAAGCCAGTGGTTCCACTTCTTGCACTGACATAGGATTGCTTTTATGGTCTTGGATAATTATTACAAATCCCTATGATTCATCATCTTCATCTGTGAAGTATCTGTTATACTCCTTTGTTAACTTACAGAAGTGCTGGGAAAATTAAATTCATATGAGAGATCGATGCAGCAGAACTTAAGTTCTTTATAACTAATACCATATTCAGAAAGGAATATAATTCAAGAACCTAAAAAAATTTACCTAAGAAATCTTGGAGATGCTGATTTTTGGAATTGGAGTTGAACTAAAAGCCAGTGCATTTTGTGAGTTTCCTTATCTGACGCAATTTAAAGCGATCATGGAGAAAGAAGAAATTATTACGTCTCCTGACTGTACTAAAAGTATTGATGTCATTTTTGTATAATACTTAACTGATAATATTGATGCTACTATGCTGTATTCTGCAGCCAGCTCTATAATTTAGCTTGTGAAAATACTAATTACATTATTACCGCTGTACTGTATTTCTAGATACGGCACAAAAGGCTGAATTAGAAAATACGTATAAGCAATGCTAAAGCATCTCTTGATGACAAGAATGCTGTTTGAACCAGGAAATGGTTTTGTGCTCCTTTCACAAGAAGTTACTCTTACTCAGGTTAGACACATTTCATGGATGTGTTCCCTCCCACCTGCAGATCTGATCACAAGCCTCACTGGGTGCTCAGCAAAGTGTTGAGGGACCATGATCTACTGTCTGTAGCAGAAACCAGTTGTGTTTACTATCATGCATCAGTGACCTATGGAGAGGAATAAACAAGGGTATTAATGTCATCAGCTTAGCACATTTTCATGGAGATTTTGAAAGGCTTGCATTTTCTTCATAAAAATATGCTTGTTCCTATTTCCAAACTGAGTTAAAGAATAGATACACAGGTTAACATTAGCTATTCTGTATTTCATTCCTTTTCCTGGAATAGTGTGTTAATGTATTTCTTTAAAACAAAGTTTTTGATGACTTTGTGTCAAAATCAGCAGCAAAACTATTCATAATCTTGTGACAAGATCTGTGCCCTTTGCTCTCAAGGTAAGTTTTGTCTTCACTGATACAAACTAGTGATGAGTTTTATCCCTGTTGTCCTATTTATAATTAGGTCTGACGGCCTCTGTACATGTTCATCTTTCAGTATGAGGTCAGTGTTAAAGCCATTATCAACCTAAAATGTTGGATTGCTACCAGGATCCAGCCTTTGTTGCCCCACAGTGCTATAAATTATATTACAATCTATTGTTAAAAATTAATAATATGCAACATAGAGGTCTGATGGAATCACGTTAATGAGAACACTGAAGCTTCATTGACTTGCAATATCATTAGAGCTCTGAGACAGGTTTATAGCCTTGTGCAAAGTGTATTTGTGTTGGTTTAGACACTATATTTATTTGGTCACACCCAGCCAAATGTTTCCTTACTAAATTAAAATAAATGCTGGTTAGTTCAATGAACTACAAAGATGTATAGTGTAATTTCAGGTTCTCAAGTCACAGAAAACAAGCCCCAACAATGGAAATCAGTAGAGGATCAAAAATGATGGATATACTAGAGTGAATACAAACAAAGAGGAAAGGGAGTTTACCAAGTTGGGTGCAGTTAATTTTTTGTGACTCAAGCAACGTATAAAATTTGTAAAGAACTGCTCCCATTTGTAGTCTGCCCTAATCTTTATGTAACCCCTCCCTGTACACACATATATACACAGTTGCAAGCACAGTCAACCAAAACGTACTCAAAAAAGTCTGCTTTCACAACACTTACCTCTGTAAAGCATAGGTAGGGGCTGGAGAGCAGGTAATTAGCAGCTCTTCTACTCAGTAATGCCACCTTTATGGTACTAATTTCCATTAAGGTCAGCAGCACCCACCTGATTTCCATTGCAGTGAGAATCGAGCACTGGATCTCCATCATCTGTGCCCTGAACAGCTCTGCTTCTTGCTGGAAACAAAGCAGAAGCGATAAAATTACTTTCTTGTTCTCTACCTATACCAATATTGACTTGAAAGTTTTTTTCCTTTCATTTTAGGCAACAGCACTCCTGATGAGGGAATAGTAGGAAAATCTTTCTAGAGCTCTTTGGGAATGGATCATACTCTGTGTTGGAGGCCTAATCCCCAGCCATGCAGGCCATGAGATAGAAAGGGAGCTTAGAAGAATCAGTAATGTGCTGGTGTTGCAGTTCTTACCTGCTTTAGGAAATGGATATGAAGCAAGCTTCAAGTTTCTCATCTTTTATGGGTAACACCTCCTTGCTGTAGCTGTCTCTGAGTTTGGTCATGGGGCTGCTTGTCTCTGTCTCCTATTCTGGGGGCACAGTGGCTCTCCTGCACATGGCAGCCTAACTGGATCATGATTCCTATAGACATTTTTATTTTATGGAAATGGGAGAATAACTTCAGTGATTCTATAAGCAGTTTAACAATACGAAACTTTCTTGCTTTCAGTCACTCCAAAGCAAATGCTATACCAGTTTACCTCTGAAGGCTGCAAGGTGTTGGAGCACATGACAGATGTGGAAACCTGGTGGTAGGAGGCTAGACAGAGTTCAAGGAGAGCAGGCCTTGTGCCTGTGTTGCTTGTATCTTGTCCCAGCCAGAGAGGTGGAGCTGAAATCAGTCTGTCCTTAATTGCATGGATTAAGACCCCACCCTGCTTTGGAAAAGATAGAGTATACTCATACCCAGAGTCTATACCTATAGGGCCGAGAGATTACAGATTCCTCTCCCTGCCTCCATCCCATGTCCACCTGGCAGCAATGCACCAACCTTACCTAGCTGGCTCTGGCACAGTGAGGGCTTCCACCTCCTTAGGATGTCCCAGGGGTGATGTTCATTAATGCTTTGAAGTTGAAAACTGCTATGAGTGCCAAGTGTTGTTACTGCTCACCAATGCCATCATCAATGTGTAGCTGACCATAACTCATTTTCCTGTGATAATTCCCTTGTTTAACTGAAGAAATTTTGGTGACAGTGTTTTAAGGAGCTGCCATTTCAGAAGCCATAGCTATGTCTGTGATATATCACCCTGACTGACAGCAAGGGTGGAAACCTGGCTTTCCCTCTGAGGTGTGCAGGGAGCTCTAGTTCAGACCATTTCCCCTTATTTTTATATCCTTTTTATGTCAGATGACCTACTAGTAACAAAATCCGTTAAAATTTTTGCCATGAACTTGAATTATCACCAGGTCATGAATCACTGTGTTAGGCCTAGCCCTCCCCCTTCTAAGTGTTTTTTAAAACCCTGATTTGTGTTTATGCTAATGTAGCCATGCAATGGGAATGTTTGGTAAAATTGCTGTTTAATTTACAATAGAAGACTGCTTTAGCAGCTGTTTTATAGCAGTTTAACTACTCTGACCTAAATGACTGTTCTTGAGAGATTGAAAAGTAATTGAAAATGTGAAAAAGTCCAGGACTGTCCTTTTTTTTTTTTAAACATCTTTAAAATTGTTTTATAAACAATTTGAATTTCTCTTCAGAATTTAGATGAGACCAAAAAGAATGTCCGTTTACTGGGAATTTTCTCTGACCACCTGAGAAAAATGAGTTTTTCATCCTCTTGAACATCATCTGGAGTTATAATAAAACATGCTCTCAGCTGGATTCCTTCTGTTTGAAAATAGACAGAGCTACATTATTGCACACCTAAAGGAAGGACACAGAACTACAAAAGCAATCTAAAATCTGGATCTTTCCTTTTTCACAGAGACCACAAGTAATTTTCTGTAGTCTTAATGAAAATTATTTGAATCTTGCAGGAGAGATACACCTCTCCCTTCACCTCAATGTGAGCAGTCCAAAGGAACAGAGCTAGAGATCCTTTCATATAGAGCTGAGCTAAGTCACCTGTCAGGATCATAAGTGTGAAACCTCCTAAGCTGTTGAAGAAACTGCAGAAATTCAGAAACCTAAAAGATAATTTGTGAAAATCCAGAAGTAAGGTAATAAAATTTCAGCTGAATGTTCATTCCGATCTGTGGCAGATGAATGAAATGTGGTGCTAGTGTGTTGGAATCCTGTGGTGATAGACACATGAAGAATAGATAAAAGATGGTTGTTAGTTAACTGGTGCTGCAGACAGGCTGTGCTACTTGTCTGGGGAGCTGGTCCTGAAAACCCTCAGCCAGGCAAAAGCTTTTGTTGATTTGAGGGTGACTGTGCACTGAGGGAAGGTTCCAGGCCTGGGCATATGGCAGTCAGATGACAACGGCGTAGCTCCCATGATGTGCTCTGGACTGTGGGATGGTTAGATGACAAAACTCTGCAACTTCACACAAGTGTAATTTGAAGCTGTTCTGCAGGGAAATCGTAGGCAGCAAGTACAATTTCTAAGCCTGATATAAATTCCATCCTGTTTAACTGCCACCAGTTCTACTGCTGCAGATGAGCAAACCAAGTGAAAGAACAAAGCAATGGAGAGATTTGATCTGGCTTTGAATGCAACTGAAGAACTCCCCATTAGATGAGCATTTGCCATAGCCCCAAAGGCACAGAACTGAGGTATTTGGTATCTTCTGTTGCTGTATCACTGTGCCCTAAGCAGGCAGGTGGTCCATTTGCTTCCTTCCCTTTCTCCTGCTGAGCAAAACAGTCACGCGCTGTCTTCAGGATTTTCTTCACCTTTCCTCTCTCTTTTTCCCCTCTTTCATTTGTTTTAACTGAAATTCACTGGTGCACATATCTCCGACACAATTTTGTCTGCTGGAGAAATGCAGGAATCTCTACTTTAGCTCTTTCCAATGCTTTTCCAGACCTTAGGTACTCTCTCTGTTCCTTGATTCCAGGTTGTGATGCACTTTTTTGTCCTCTGTTTATTTGCCTAATTACTCTTCACATCTCCTTCAGCCCTTCTAAATTACCACTCCACACATTGGTTGTCATAGTTCACACTTCTTTTGCTTGACTTTGCTTTTGCCAAGCCTGTTTATTGAGTCCTGGTAGAATTGTTACAGCATCTCTGAAACAGCTGTTTTTTGCTGCGAGAATAGGCTGATGTGTGCTCCAAAATGAACACACAGCCTGCATATTAAATACTCACAGTGTCCTGACAAGCACAACCAAGTTTTTAAACACTTAAAACCAGTTAAGGTGGAGATTCAAAATAGGAGACAATTGAAACATTCCCAAACTGAGGAGCAGGCATGCTTGAGATGAGATACATATCTGTGAGGAAAATCTCAAGTAAGATCTCTTGCAGTAAAAGACCTTGTGAGAAAAACACCGTGGGCCCCATGATGTCCTGTGCATTGGCCATGCAGCAAATGGATGCCTGCACAGTTTCTGCTGGGTTGTATCCAAGTAAAGGGATCATGGAACAAATGCAGCTCTACTTACCCAGCAAGACAGGGTGTTCTTATTTTAGAGAATTCATTTATTTCTTCAAATAAAATTTTGTCAGACAACTGTGTCATGATCACACTGAGACTGTATTCTAATGACAGCTTCGGTTTAAAGCTGTGTGGAGTACACTGCTGCCTTCATCCTTCTCTCTGTATCTTCCCTCCACCTTTCCATTACTTTTCCCCATTAATGTTTGGTGCACGCTCTAAGGTATGTCTGTCGGTGGGTATTACTTCCACCAGCCTTTCCTTGCAGTAGTATGTCTATAAATGGCAGACAGCATCATTCCTAATTACATGTTGCCCCCAGATGCTCCAAGGGTGATGCTGATGGATTGCTGTGTGGGTGGTGTTGAAGGGGCTGGGGGAGGGGAGCTGGGATGCAGCTTCTCTAAGTGGTAGCAGAGGTCTCTCTTCGGACTGGGCTCATCAGTCCTCCCTCGGTAAAGCGAGCTCAGGAATCCCCGAGGTTGTGCATCTGGGCATTGGAAACGGGGATGCAGTGCAGGGAAAGCTTCGGAGTACGGCCCAAGCAAACGGGGAAGCGGGAGGAGCTGGGAGAGACAGAATTCACGCTGTACCTATCCCTGCAGAAGCCACCCAGGACGGAGGGCTGGCAGGGTACACAAACTGCCCATCCCGCTGCCCTGATCTCGCCTCGCCCGCCGCTGGTGCCGCGCCGGGTGCTGAGCTGAGCCCCGCTCGCTCCTTTCGCTGGTGCTGCGGGGGCTCGGCTGTCCCGGCCGCGATCCAGGGCACGCTGGGCTTTGGAATTGAATCTGGCCCGCTTGGGCTGCCAAAAGCGTGGCTGTGAAATTGATGGAGCCACTGACTTCGTGGCCGGGCTGTGGAGGAAAGGGCAGAGCTCCTGCAGCCTGTGCCCGTAAAAAGGACGGCCCTTCCCTCAGCCCAGGGACGGGCATTCCTGCCCCGGCAGACGGAGGAGGAAAAGGGAAAGCTGAGCGATCCTGGATCTTAAAAGGATGCTCACCAAACCCCAGAGAAATCCAGAGGACAGTGAGGAGTGAAAGTAGGGATCTCCAGTCAAGGGTCTGTCGGCTTTGCACAGACCTTCACTTTGCAAGGGCTGCTAATGGGGAAGGAGGAAGTGAGAGAGTGCACGTGTGCGAAAGCACATCTGCAGGGTCTGTTTTCTTCTCTTCAGCTGCCCCGTGGTCCTTGAAGGGGTCTATATTTAGTGTGCCTGGCAGGGCACCCTCCATCTGGGCAGCTACTAGGGAAATGTGGAGGCAATGGGCAGTACTGGCTTTGGGACTGAAGCAATTGGATTACGTGGGTTTTTACATCTCAGGCTTCCTGCCAGGCTGAGAAACTGCCCCATCACAGTGCACACTGAGTTTGGAAACTGTCTTGGGATGGTATGCAGAAGCACATTTAAGAACTAAGGCACCAACTGCTGCATCAGACCAATGGTCCATCCAGCCCTGAGTCTGTGCTACCTACAGAGCCTGGTCATGTAGTGCAGCCCATCGTCTCTGTACTCTCTCAGCATCCCCAGTGGTTGGATTTGGATGTTAGAGGCTCACCACTGCCTAACCCTTCTAGTGTCTGCTTATAGACCCATTGCCTACTCACTCAATTTTATGATGTCCTTCTAAAGCTACATGCCTGAAAGACCTTAGTGTCACATACTGATTTTAGGACTTCACTGTACACTCCCCTGTTCAGGTGCTCACTGAAAATGTTGAGTAAAGCCAGTCCCACCATTAATCCCACAGTGTGGACACTGCTGATGCCTGTTCTCCAACCTGAAAAGTGGCTATTAAGCCTTATCTTTTGCTTCATGTCCTGCCTCCAGTTTTCAATCTGTAAAAAATCATCCTGTGGTGAGTTAGTTTTCTCTGATAACCTTTGGTACAGAACCTTATCAAAAGCTTTTTCAAAATTGGACTGTTCTGTGTCTGCTGCATCCACTCTCCATCTTTGCTGATGTACTCTGAGGACTGTGGTAGGTTGGTGACGCAGGATTTCTCTCTGGAGAAGCCACACTGCCTTGTTCCCAATAGACCATGTTTATCCTTGTTTACAGTGACTATTTTTTTAGACCCTACTGCCATTAGCAAGGATGGATGGCAAACTTCCTGGTCTGCAATTCCCAGGGCGCCTTCTAAAGTCCTTTCTGTGGCTCCGAGTTGCAATGGCAGCTTGCCAACCCCTTGGCAGCCTGGTGTTTGCCATACTGGGCTACCCTCCCAACCCAGGCAGCCTGAGACTGAAGAGGGAGGATGAATAAAGTCAGGGACAGAGTGGAGATTTACTCAGGAGTGGAAACCACCATCCAGAGAAATGTCAGTAACTCATTTGTTTTAATATCAGAACACATTTGCTCAACTTCTGAAACGAGTACTTATGTACCAATTATTCTATCCCCCTCTTCCCCCCACAGGGACAAGGCATTTTACATGGCTCCTTGTACAATGGTCAGCAAAATACAGAGGACACATAAAGAGATTAGGTGATAATGCAATTTCTGCCATAGGTCTCCCAGCTGCTATTGATACATAATTGCTAATTGGTGGGATACTCCCTACAGTGTGACGGAAATATCTACACTGGCAGTTTATTGGAGTAAAGGGGGAAGAGAGAAACTGTAGTTACACTCTGAAATCATATAGATCAGGATTTAATAGAAGGCATGAGCACAAAAATGAATAACAGCTAAATACAGACCCTCTGGGCTAGAGAAACACCACAATTAAAAGTTTTTGGCTCAACTATTAAAAAAGATATTTCTTACATGACATCTGATGAGGGACAAATGCTGCTAAGGAGTGTCCTCGAGGCTCCAGCTTGCAAAGGAGACTGCAAAGACGTTCCTTGTACCTGCTCACAGGCAATGCAGTTTTGCAGGCAATGCTCTTTACTGATCATCACCAAGATGGGAAGAAAGGAAAATACAAAAGCAAAAATGAAAGAGCAAACAGTAAATAAAAACAGAGGAGGCAGCAGTAAAATGTCAACTTTTTGTTGGCCTCGATGCAACTGCTGAGGATCTTTGTTCTGGGAAGAGAAAGTGCCACAGCAGGATGGGAATGCTTGGATTGGATGGGCTGTCATATCTGTCATCATTATAAACATGGACAGATGATGATGATCTCTCCATTCTGCTTCTGGTTTTTCTTAGTCTCCAGAGATGCTCATCCAGCTGTTTTTGCCAGAAAATTTATTCAGATAATTTGTTTATTTTCCTTTCTTGTTTTCTTACAATGCTTCTTACCTTCATCAAACTGGTAGCATCTTCTCTGTGCCCACTGCTACTTTAAGCCCTTCCTAAACCCGCAGATGCTGACTGCTTACTTTCCAGTGCCTGGAGGTGTGTTAGTCTTTCTCCTTCACTGCCTTTCAGCTCATCTTTCCCACACAACATGGCATCTCACACTGGTCAAGGAGGGGGCAAAGAGGGGGGAGAAAAATAGGCAGTGACTGGGTGCTGTTTAAGCAGGTCACTTCTCTTAGATTCAGGCTTCTTCCTCTCCTCTTATGGCTCCCTCTCTGCACCCATCCCTTGGGTACTGACCCCACATTTATTTCCTAGCCTGCAGCAGTAGTGTGTCTAAAACCAGGCAGCTGACAGCACAGCTCATGAGCTCAACTACTGCTGTAAGATTTTGAAGACAAGCAGATTTCACAAGGCTGCAGCTTAAGGGCAAGTATTTCCAGAAGCAAGTTCCTCCTCCAGAGTTTTCAGATAAGATGTGTATGGTCACTGACACTTTCTCAGTTTTTGGTAAGTGAATTGAGGAATGATACTTTAAGTACTTCCCCCAACCCCATCCCCCAAAAATGATAACTAGGATATAGCAATCCTTCCAAATTATATAGCTCTCTTCACCCTGAGCTTGTCACAGCCTGTGTCTGAGGAGGACCGCTTCAAATGAGTTTTATGTGCATTTGGTATAATTTGAAACAGACTGAAACTTAATGTTAGGGCATTTCGTGACATGCAGAGCCTTAAAATTATGATAGAAGTCATCTGGGGACCTGCAATGGCAGCATACAACCCTTCTCACTGAGTTGTTCCTACCTGCTTACCACAGCCTGCAAAACAAACAGCCACCCATGCAATTGCAGTGCAGACAAAATGCCGCTGTGATGGATGATGTCCAGGTGTGACCTTTCACCTGTCACAGTAGCCAAAATCCTAGTAGGGAGAGTGCATGGTGGAAGATTATAGGATAATAAAATAAAAAAAAAGATCGGTCAGGTGCAGGATTCTGTTGTTAAGAAAGTATTTTTAAATACACAACCATGTGACAGGCCAGGCCACACCTGAAAGGGCGACTGGCCAAGCCCCGGTTGGCTGAAACGGTTCAGTCCAAAGGGCAGCCTGGCTGCAGGATGCAGAGCGTATCTTCAGTGAGCTGCTACAGCGGATGCAAGAAACTGAGCACACAATCTATTATCAAATGCATGGTGGAAACTTGACATTTCAGCAATGTAATGTGCTTGTTTTTCCGGCAGCATGAGACTAATATACGCCTTTTCTGTGCTTGACGCAGCGTCATTCACATCTGAGCAAAATAAATGGGGAAGAAGACAATTTTGGTATCTATTCTTGGCGTTGCTAATTTAAGCCCCACTAAGGAAAGGGATTTTTTTTCCCTTTTTTATGTTTTATTTTTTTTTAAAAGAAAATATAACAAAGCACATGAGTCTTAGAATAAAAATAATTGTGAAGGGCAACATGTCTGCTGTTTCTTTGATACTGGTGCTTCGATAGCTGCTGTACATCCCTTCTGTTGTCTGGAATGAAAACCAGCCATCAAATTGTGACACAGTGAAGTTATGAAATGTTTCCAGCTTCTCTGAACCCCCAAAGTGAACCAGGGTTTGTGTAGCTGAAATAAATATAGAATGACCATGAATGAAACCTTCTTAGTTCAGAGCCATCAGTACAAAAGATTACATCCCTAGTCCGTGTGCAAGAGGTTTTGAATCCCAATTTTTGGATCAGTCACCTGTTTCTTTTTTGCAACTCCTACTGTTGTGGTAGTTCATAACAAAACAGATCTGTGTATGGAAGGAAGGTAGTGGAAAAAGGGTTGTGCTTGGCCTAGCTTCTTTGAAATGCATGCAGACATATTTATTTCCCCTATGATATGGCTCCTATTGTGTGCTTTGCATCTTTAAATGTGTGAGGCATGATGCCTGCCTGGCAGGACCCTGAGATTCAAGACGGAAGAGAGACAGGCTTTGTTTTCTCTCTCATGGAGATTTTGCTTTTGGTTTTTCTTTACCATTATGTTGGCTCGTGGAGAGTTAGTAAAAAACCCTATCCTGTTTTACCAGTTTCTTTACATTTTCTGTGCACAAAGAGCAAAATGCAATTTTCTCCCTGCACAGGGAATTGCTAGGAAAGGAAAATGTACAAAACCTCGGTGTGAGAAGCAGCGTCTCCTCCACTGCAGAGCCTTCTCACAGCAGACAGGCAGGCTTGCACACTCGCATTGGAATCTGCAAAACAAAGGAAATAAACTCGCAGGCACACATTCTGGAGTGCCTAAGGACTATTTCTGTTCCTCACCAACTTGCTCACAGCCAGGACAATAACGCTGCTGCGTGGAGGCCCCACACACATGGCTGCATTTTGCAGATGAGGCATTTGCCATTCAGATTGCTTCATTTTTCTAGCTGGTTCATACATATTGTAGAATACGAGAAAGTAAGAATACTATGAAAGTAATTCCCCACCTGTGGTAGATTACTAGTTAAACTGGTTAAGCACTGATCTGATTTTGTAAGTTGTTCCACATGAGCAAGTGGGGTGGAGGCTGCAGCCAGAAAGGAGCTAGGCTTGGCTGGATCCCATGGGGGTGGTTTTCTTGCAGGGTGACAAGTTTGGAGCCCTGAGTTTTTCAAGGATAAATTTCCTTTTCCCCACTCTTATATGGGTTTCGGAAGTTGTACGGCGGCTGCTTTCTGAGAGGAGGTGAGACTGAGGCAAGCCAAAGTGAGTGAAGCCACATTAGCATTCAGGTTTGTTTGTGTGGTCAGAGGCTTACCCATGCTGTCAGTCCTAGATTAGTTCATGAAGAATCTACAGCAATTTGTGGGGAGGTCTTCAGGCTTTTGCATGAGGTGTGGACTGACTGTGGTTGGAGCTGCATTCTTTTTTCCCCCCTGTATAAGTGATGTCCTTGGAAAATAAACCCCGGGACTCATGTCAGAGGAGTATTCTGCATGCATTAAATAGTGATACAGCTGTGGTGTGTGTAGCTGTGTGTGTACATGGAATACCAGTGTTCATACCAACATCCTCCCTCAAGAATCCTGTTGCGGGTGGACAGTTATAAATAACTCTTTGGCCACTATAATTGTTCTGCCAGTGCAGGCTGCCAGAGAAACACATTGACTCAGCACATGCCTGAACAAGGTCCTTTCCCAGGCAGCACCTCCCACTGTATAAATGTCTCTGCAAAATCGTGTAGGTGCCTGGTGGGGCAGTGAGCCCCATCTGGCTGCTGCTGCAAACTGGCATAATCCAGCACTGAATCAAAATTAATGTTTGTAATACATACTGAAGGCAAAAAAAGCACTACTTAGGCACTAGCTAATATTTTTTCAGTGCTCCCAGTTATAATTCTATTGTTGCAAGAACTTCAAGTGCCTTTCCCTGCAGTGGAACTCTGTGTATTTCTTGTGGAGAAATGGATGCTCCTCTGCCACTCATGCAGAGCCACACTGGTCTTTACTGAGCCAAGTCAGGTGATCTTGTATATGTTCACTGACAAGAGGAACAAAATTGTCCGTAGTGCTAATGTTCCCAAGGTCCACTGCTCTGGCTGTTTTGCCCCTTCTGTCTGCCACGGAAAACTCCCCGGCCCCGTACCAGGTAGGAAGCTACAGTACAATTTTTTTGCCATTGTTCCTGAAAGGATATGAATTCTTTTTGATAATTACATGGGAGATTATTTTTCTTATTTTAAAATTGGCTTCAAAATAGTAATTAGGATGCTGTCATTTTCCTTTTTTTTTCAAAGCAAGTTCTACAAGGAGTAAAGAACCTAGAGATGTGATTTGCTCTTTATCACTTGGAGCACCAAAATGGCTGTAAATGAATCCAAATGTAATTTTCTTGAGAAAATAATTCCTCTGTTATACACACCTTTCTTCTGTACTTCTCAGGGCCTGTTTTACCTGTGTAATTTGAAATTATTCAGAAAAAACACTGCCTTTTTTGTTTGTACAAATCTCAATTCTGCATTTCTATTCTGCTAATCCTATATTTGAGGCTGCTTTTTTAACTATTATTAATTCTTACAGGTAATCATAAAAGACTTCTTATCTTCAGAATATAATTCTCTAACTTTCCAAGAACCTGTTTGAACACACACAGTGTGTCCCTTAACTACATGACTCCATTTAAACCAGTATGATTGCTTGGAGATACAAAGGTATACTAGTGTGTTCTTCTTATATTGCTGTATCTCTATCCTGAAATGGTGATGGCCTAACATGTACTAGTGCATCATACCATTATGTGAGTAAAACTGCATGTGCAGTAGACGTTTTACCAGTATAACTACTTTGGTAAAATAAAATTATACACTGCCTAATTATAATGAGCAAAAACCAGGGTGTAGACCAAGACTCACCAGTTAATTCTTTATTACAGTATGTTTCCAGCTGCAACAGAGCTTAAATATATTTTCTCTTGTGGATTGTTTTAACTTTTTTCCATAATGTCACAGATTTATTATATATAAATGCAATGATAACATCAGCTACAATGGGAACATTTTTATCTTTGCCCTGTGTTCTGTAGAGACAACCCTCTAGAAGTCAAACAGTGAGCTTTCAAAACTGAGCTTATCTCTGAGGTTAAACAAGGTGTGGTAACCCTGACATGGGGCTCCTCCATTAAAAAAAAAGTCATTTTTCCAGCCTTAATAGTGGTACTTATTCTGTAATGTGAAAGCAGTTTTATAGATGTGTATTTATGTATTTTTAGCAGCATCATATACACTGTTTTCAATGGAGATGTTATATTTAGAAGTTTCTCAAAATGTGGAGCATGTGTTAAGTTTCTTTTGCGTAATCCATCAAGACTAATTTGATTTGAGACCGGTGCCTTTTTTTTCCCCCATCTGTTTGGAAAAGTGCAGTTGTAGAGACATCAGTCATGTAACACTTTCTGTAAAACAGCTTTACTGACAGTTGGGAGTTGTCAGTAACCATGTGGATTTCAAGCTCTCAGTCTGGCTACGATGAGAAAAACCCTCTGACACATAATTTCCACAGAGTCACAGAATTTAAGGCCAGAAAGACCCAGCATGCTCATCCAGCTGACCTCCCGCCTAGCCAACCCAGGGATAAATCATGTTTCAAGCCTTATAGCTGCAGAAAACACCAGCTTTTAGGAAAACATGCACTTAATTTAATAGCATTGCTCACCAATCACCAGTAATTTATTTCAATAGTTAACGACTGTTATTTATTTCATATATATGTTGTGTACATAACTGTGGCTTGTTTTCTGTTTCAGCTGATCTAGCTTCAATTTCCAACCTTTGGGAAAGCTTGAAGAGATGATGAGTTTGTGTTCATTGTCTAAATATGCAGAGACCAAATTCTGTGTTGGGTGAGGGCAGAACAGGCAGATGCCACAGGAAAGCAGGTTGCTGGAAGCAGCAAAACATTTCTGCAGAGGGAAAACCATGTCCTCCCTGCCTACACCCACAGTCACACTTGCTTGCCACCCAGTGCTGGGGCAGAGGCAGGAGCAGGGGCTTGCAGGGCTTCACATGGGCTTGGTGGGCTTGACATGGGCTTGCAGGACTCTGCCTTTGTGCAGGAGATGGAGGAAAACACACCAAAGTGTCTTTAAAAGCTCTTTTTCTTTTAACCAGGAAGCAGCAAAACTCCATTTTGCCCCTGTGTCGCTGAGAAATGCGGAATTGACTCTTTGAACCAGTGCAGAAATCTTCACTGTGTTCACCTTTGGAAAGCTACCACACTGAAATGTTTCCATCTCTCGCTGTAAGCTGGTTTGTACCCTGTAGGACTCTCTCCTGTTCATTTGTATTCTGCTCAGGAGGTGGCCAGCAGAACAGCCCATGAAGGGCGATGTCAGAGGTGACGTAACCTACTGCATCAAACTTGGCACTTCCTTTTATCCATGTTGGTGTGCACCCATCTTTGTATATTAGCTCCTTTTGTGACAGCAATATGCTCTGCAAATTCAAATTCATTTACTGTATTCTTCAAGTCATATTCCTAACCTCTGCTCATCAGCATGGGCTCTCTTCTGCTGTAAATCTTTCATCCTTCTGTAATGTCTGAGCTTGCGTTTGACAACATTGGAAGCTTATGGTTTCAGTGTTCCCATGCAAATGATACAGTTGACTCTTTGGGGTACAGTCTTTCCTCCTTGTTACTTACTGTTCCTCTGGTCTTGGAGCTTTTTAAAACATTACTCAGGAACCACTGCATAATTGCTTCTGGTGCAGTGCAAAAATATGAAATAATGCATATTCGGCTACCTTCTGCAATTTGAAAATGAATACACTTCATCTTAGTTGTAATAATATTTTGTTATCAGTTCATACAGTTATCATTTTAATTAGTTAATTGTAGAATCAAGAGACCTCTGCAGTTCATCTGGTCCAACATCCTGCCTGAAATGCAGCTGTGACCAACAGTGGACAAGATCAGCCTCACTCTGGCTAAATCTTGAAACACCTCCAGGAGCAGAAGTTCCACAGCCTCTCTGGACAATCTATTTCAGGGTTACACTCTCCTCCCAGTCAACACGTCTTCTCATGTCCAGACCTCAGCAGGTGGCCACTTTTACAGCCTTTAGCACTGAGAAGACAAGTTTGACTCTTTCCTGTATAACCACCCTTCAGAAAGCTGTGGGCAACTGTTCCAGAAGCCCTTGATCAGATTAAACAGGCACAGCTCCCTCAGCCCCTCTCACATTGCTCCAGGCCTCTGATCTCACTAGTGCTTCACTGGACCATTTCCAGTTTGACACATTTGGCCTTGTGTCCTCTCTAATCCCCAACTCCTTTTAACCAGGATGACTCCTCAGTCAGGAGCTTCCCAGCCTGGAACAGATCATGTTTCCTTGTTGAACCTCGTGAGGTGTCTGTGGACCCAGATCTGAAGTATATAAAGGAGCCTCTGCATTGAAGCTTTGCTGTTTATTGGTCCAGACAGTTTAAGCAATCAACAAATCTGACTGTGTCACCATCAAGGTATCTGATGAAGATACTGAGCAGTGTGGATCTCGGTACTGACCCTGTGGGTGCACTGATGGTTGCTGGTGACCTGCCAGACATGACCAGCCCCTCTTACAATGTGTCTTTCTGGCCCACACTTTCTAGGCTTCCAAATGATGTTATGCAGGTTGGTGTCAAAGCCTTACTAACGTCAGGGTACATCACACCCAGCACTTTCATTTTCACACATTCAGTAATTTCATCTTTAGAAACTCAGCTGGTTGGTCAAATTTGGTTTGCCATCAGAAAATCCATACTATGTTCCCAAATACCTTCTTGTCCTTTATGGCCTTAGAACTGGACCCCAAGAGGGACACACTTTCTGACCTTCTAGTGACTGAGATGATTGTGATCAGCAGATAGTTCCTCAGTTTCCTTTCTTGCCTTTTTAAAGATAGATGAAGTGTTAGGCTTTTCCCAGCCATCGGGGACTTTCCCAGTCACTACAGCTGTCACAGACAGCAGTCTTACAGTCCCAGTGGCCAATTCTTTTGGGAAATAGCTACTGTCTCTCATGTCCATCTCTTGTATGCTCACTTTTTGCATCTGTTTTCATCAAGAAGACACTTCTGTAGCCAATTAAGTATTCTGCTGAAATTCCCTGTTCCTGCAGAACAGGATCATTTTTTGCTGAGCTCTCAGTAAGTTGTCTTTAAAAATAATTCAGATCTTTTGGGCACATTTCCACTTCATGGTTGCATCCCAAAGGATTTTATTTAGCAACTCAGTAAACCAAAGCTTCTGCTTTTGAAATCCAGAATCATAACTCTGTAGCTTACCTTCCCAGCCTTCTTCTGGATTCTGAATTTAATTGCAGTGACAGAAGATAAAACCAGATTGATATTGTGGCCACATTCACCACTGGAAGTTGAGTGTAAACCCCAGCTGTCCCCTCCAGCATTCACATGATTCACATTACACATGCAGTATAAAGAGCTCCTGGATTGCCTGCTCAGTGCCGTGTTGCCCTTTCAGCAGATGCCTGGATAGTTGAAATGCTCCATAAGGATCAGGGCTGGTTGGAAGGACACTTCTACCAGTTGTCTGTAGGATACCCTGTTCACAGGCTCCTCCTGGTTGGGTGCACTGTGAGAGGCTGCCGTTTCCAGCAGATCTATCCCCTCTGCTCCTCACACAGACTGCCCCAGTTCTGGCTTCCTGCTGGAGCTTGGTATAGGCAGGAAACTCCTTAACACAGAGCACAACTCATATCGTTCACATCCGATTCACTGTGAGTCACGTCATCTTTATTAATTTTGAATCTCTTTATTCATATCATCCTTGTTTCCTAATCAAGATGTCACTGATCTCTAACCTTACAGTCAAATGCAGTCAAATATAAGAAATCTAATTCCTTTTAGTATTATCTGGGCTTGGCATAGAACTGTAATAATAATAATTACATATATTTCCTTATCCTCAAGCTTTTTGAACCTGACCTGAACAGAATTTAGTGTTCTCCAAGTCAAGCCATCTGCACATGATGACATCAGAAGATGAAGTTCTGTTTGCCATAGAGAACTGCATTTGCAAACTACAGCTGTGAAGGTGGAAGGTATTAGAGGAGCATGTGAGAAAATCTTTGTGCTAATGAAAGTACCACACCAACACTAACATCAGGCTGAACAAGCAGAATTTTTTTCTTTATTGGTTAATCCCCCAAAGCCCCAAACAATCATGCAAAGAATAGACTCTTTTGAATGAAACTCACACATTAACTTTATGTTTTATATTTTGCTTCCACACCAGCTGAGTTGGTTTTTTTTCCTTCTTCTCCCATTCATTCATTTGATGAGGTTTTGGTGTAAAAGAACAGAAGTGAACTTTGGGGTTTTTTTGGTGGGTTTTTTGTTTGTTTGGTTGGTTGGGTTTTGTTTGTTTGGTTTGGTTTGTGTTTTTAAGCAGGAAGCTTGATGCAGAACTTGGGCTGTTCCTGTACCAGAAGGTGCAGCAGCCTGGCTGCACGGTGACTCATGGCCCTGTGCCACATCGCAAATAATGCTCTTATTAATCTCTCCAGGCTTTGTTCTGGCCCCCCTCCTAGCGGTGTCTGATTTCATGGTGTGGCGTAGCCAAAGGTCAGATAAACTACATGATGGCCAGAGTTGCTACTGCAGAAGGAAATCGGAAATGCCTCTCCCAGCAGTTTCAGCTATGAGAATGGAGAGAAACATAATTTTTTACTACTAACCTGCCTGATGCGTCATCTCATGTTGCTGTTTCAGTAGAGGAAAGCTGTGGTATAGCAGTAACCCAGGGTAGCAGCCAAGCCCAGCTGTGTTGCAAACGCTTCAGGATCTGCCTGGCTCAGTACATTTTTCAGCAAATATGTTCGTTCTTTAGGTGTTTGTTCATTTTCAACAAATGACAGTCCCACGCTAAAAGAGATGCTGAGTTTTCTCTTAAACTTAGCTGGTGTCATTGGCTGATTCATTAATTACCCACTTTTCCTCAGGTTTGATTCAACATACTGTTCACAAAGAGATAACCAGTCACAAATTAGTCAAGCTGAAGTTTGATGTGCTTGGCTACAGGGACATTTTTTTGTTACCAGTTTCAGATGAGTGATTACTCATGTGAAACTAGCAAGTGCTTCTTGCGAGTTGTTTCTTTCCCCCCATGGCTACCCAAAGTGTTTTTATTCAAATGAAACGGAGCCCATACGCCCTGGGCTGGGGCGCTGTGAGCAGCTAGCACGGCCGGATCCAACACGTATGCTTACTGTAAACGTCGCGTGGTTTTCCTTGCTCTCCTTTGAACCAAGCTGTCGGTGGTTTCTGGTGACTGCTGCCTCCATGCTATGGGCTCCAGCTAACACTGACACACAGAGGACTTATCTGGAAAAAGAGAGGGGAGCAGAAGACACCATCACTTCCTGCACACAGTCCTGGCCATTTCTATCAAAGGCTGAGACCCCGCCAAAGCTCCTTCCAAGAGAACCTTCCTGGGTCATATTTGAATGATTTTGGGGGTGGCAGAACCCGCCTTTGACTAGACAGTTACAGGAGAGCATTAAGACTGTTCTTCTAAAACCTCATAATTTCATTGCAATTCCAGCCTCATATTACGACCATCAAAATCACATTTGGGCAAGCCTGCAGCATGTGGGGCTCCATTTTTGCTGTCATGCAGAGACGTGCCAGCCCTGCTCTCCATCACTGCGTGAGGGCTTTCCCTTTGCAGCAGGGCTTCCACCGCCCATGTAGGCACAGGGCCACTGTTGGCCAGATCCAGAAGTCATATGTTCCCACTTGGAGCAAATGCCAGTAATTGCATAAAGCACAGACAAGGGGAGAGACCAATCCAAGTGGTCTGTGTTAAACCTGGCCTACATCATGGTCAGGGCCAGGTGAGGCTTTGCACTGAGCAGATTCGGGGCTTGTCAGTGTGTCGGCTGCTTCTGAGGGGAACACCCCCCAGCTCATTGCCCTGTTTTCCAGCTGCCCGCAGCTGCCCTGGGCTGAGGCCCTGGGGGACCCCAAGGCTCACCCTGTTTCTGCACCTCAGCTCACTTGCTGCACCACAGACCACGGCAAGGACTGAGGAGGTGACAGCCAGGGCCAGCCCTCCTGCCTCAGTCTCCAGTGTCCCCTTTGTCACTGCCTGTCACTGCCTGTCCCTGCCCGGTCTCCGATTAACCTGATGGCTGTCTGGTGGCAAATTGTGCAGGAGCCCTGCCCTCTTTGGCTCGCTTAGCCAGGGGGGTTTATTTTGCGGAGCATGGTTATTATTGCTCTGCTTTTGTTCTTTGTCATCAGTCCTGCCTTATTTTTATGTGCATTAACTGTTAATAATAACGTGAAGCGTTAAGCTTTGGCAACCAGCTGAGCTCTGCACAAACGCGAGGCCAGCAGGGCTGCTGGCACAAGGCTGCTCGCTGCCCCGGCAGGCGGCTGGACACGAGGGGGTGGTTTGCAATGGGGCAGCGGGGCAGGCGGGACGGGCAGCAGCACTGGGCTCAGCACTGGGCTCGCTCAGCACTGGGGGCTCACTCAGCACTGGCCTGGCTCCCCGTCAGCCCAGGCTTCTCCCAGCATTGCCCTCCGAGCTCCTTCCCACTCTCCCTGGCTCTCGTTATCCCTCGGGAAGGCGGCGGGAGGAGGGAGGAGCCGAGGGCTGAGAGCTGGCTTTACTCACAGAGGCTGGTGCTGCAGAGGGAGGCACAACGACGGGAATGTGGACGGACAGGCAGAGGTGATTAATAGTGATACATATTATTTTAATTGAGTCATGTTTGGCCTCTCGCTTTGTCAGTACTCAATTTTTTGCTATTGTTGTGGTGTGAATTTGGAATTAATCTAAAGTATAATAAGAATCCCTCAGCTGGCTAATGCAGGCAAGACTGAAAATTAAAATGCTATGTAAATCTCACAAGATTAGGGCATAAACTGCAGCAGGCAGTGGAATGGCTAAAGCTTCGAGATGCTGGAAAAGCCCCTCTACACATTATTCCTGATAATACAAAATCAATTTACATTGAATGCATTTTTTCCAAAGAACCATCCACCACATGCTATTTGATATTACTAATGAATGCAGATACTGGATGCTAATACATTCCAGAGAAATATTCTGCAGAGGTTTTATTAGTTCTAAAAATACTTTGTGACATCACAGTACTTTGTCATTGAAATTGCCAGGTTCTGTGATACAGATATTGTGGAATTGTAATTAAAATGCTACGGCGCTGGCAGTGGCAGCATTTTGTTTTGAAATCCCAGGTCCTTTCCGAGGGCTTTTGAAGCACCGTTTATGAGATGCTGCCACCCTCCTGCTTTCGGCTCTGCCATGGCTGGGATCAGGCAGAGTAAGGCAGGATGGGAATGGTGCACGTGGACAAGGAACGTGTCAGCCAGGCTCACAGACAGCACTGAACTCATATACTCATAACTCTGCCTCGGGGCTGCCTTGTCCTTCCCTGATGCCCCTGAAGAAAAGGCAACAACAAACAATTAAATGAGTTTCTCTCAGCTGGGATGCAGCGGAGGCTCAGGGTCCCACAGGGTGAACACCACAGGGTCCCACCATGGCAGAAGCCATTCACCTCGTGCTTTGGGGGGCAGCAGGTGCTGGTTGGGGCTGCTTCTCCCAGGAATCCCAGCAAACCCCATCGAAATGAAGGCATCTAGCATGTGGAGCATGGGAAATGCCCAAGAGCCTGGCAAGGAGGAAAGGCCACCAGCTCTGCAGCACAGCCCGGGCTGCCCATTCCTGTGACCACCTGGATGACTGCTGAGATTCCCAGTGCTGGCACAGGGGCTGCGGAGATTGCTGCCAGCGCTCTTTGATTCCCTCCGGTTAGGAGGAGATGGAAGTCCCCGTGCCTTGGCTGTTGCTTGGAGCTCCATCTGCAGCACTGATGAGGAAAGTATCATTCCTCCTGCACGGAAGCCATTAATTCCCAGCTGCAGGAGAGTGATCCGCCGTGGGGCAGAATCCAAGCGGCTGCCTGGCAAGAAGGTGCTGAGGAGAGCGGGCCTGGGGCTCCCGGCAGGGTTGTGTCACCACAAGCTATTTCTACCCTGCCCAAAAGTGCTGCTTATCTCTGCAGATTAAGTCGAGCCCGAGCGGGGGGCTCCCCTGGAAGCAGGCCCCTCCATGGGGCTGGGGCAGACAGGCAGCCCCCCTGCCTTCTCCTGACTCAGCTTGCTCACCTAGGGATCAGGATAATGCTGTCTGCCCGTGGGAGCTCCATCACTTACAGCCAGTGGCTAAAATTGTCAAACCAAGTGAGAGAAAAGGGACATGCACTGTTAGGCTTCCCATCAAGATCTGGGTTTTTTTTTTCTACTTTTTATTGATAAAAAACTAAGTGAACTGAAAATGAGACACCTGGAAAAGAAAAAGAACCCCACAAGATCTAAATAAGACTTTACTTGTGTGAGGCTTCCTAGTATATTTAACTGCTCTGTTGTGCAATACAGGCAGCAACACAGCTCTGGCCCAGAGGAAGGTAAAGACCCACAAAATGAAGGCTGTCAGAGGCAAAGTGGAGAGATGAGTTACAACAGCAGCATTAATACTTCTTCCACATCCTTTTCAGCTGTGGTTACAGCTCCCATTTATTCTGCTACTGATTAATTTGATCAAACATTGTGAACAAATAATTTGTATTAAAAATCGTGCGAGTTCTACCCTTCATGTGGTTGGCTTCAGGCAGGTATTTATTGGATAACATAGTCTCAGACTAGTGAATGTTGACATTTAATTAATATGGAAGCTTAGTATTGTGAATACGAAGAACAGAAAAAGGCCCAAGAAAATCCTGTGATAATGAAAGGAGATGACAACCAGGTTCTGGTAGTCAGATATTTCTGTTGACATTGAAGGGTCAAACATAGATATCTGGTGGAGGGCTGGAAATAACACACTGTGGGTCAGGGTTTGCATGTACAAATAGTTCTATATGATGCCTGATTTATACCTGCTCGAGCTGCTTGCACTTACATTGGCAGTGCTGTGGTGGATATTTTTGTCATGACATTTTTGTCATGTTTTGCTACCAGGAAGATGGTAGCAAAAACAGGGAGAGTGGTGTAACCTACCAAGAAAGTGCTACAGCTGTGAATGCCCACAACACAGCCACGGCATTACTTTCCACAGGCTACAGAGGTTACAAAAAAAGCAAAATTAGGCTAGTAAAATTGCATCTATGTTAAGGAATTAGGTACTGTGACCAAAAAAAGCAAAATCAGTCTAGTAAAACTGCATTTATATTAGGGGATTAGCCACCGTGACCTACATGCCTATGCCAGCAGAACTCTGGAGTATCTCAAAAGTACTTGTGTCCTGTCTAACTTGTGACAGGTGACAACCACACCCACAAAAAGCAAACAAACTGCAAAGAAATCCATTGTAATAAAAAGGGAGTGTTTTGTCATAGAAATGTATGGGAACTGTTTCTCTTGTCATGCATAAATCAGGAGCATGAGGTTGCCTGAATTTTCCATTCCATTAACTCCGCAGTTTCTGAGTTGAGATGAAAATGGTTTTGGAGAAAGGAAACATTCTGTGCTGTACACTGAGGATATCACAAGACATGTTAAATTGCCCAGTTACTTTGTTGGGCATTAACCTACCACTGACTTCTGTTTATTATGTGGTTTACTTTACAAAGTAATTGTGTTCAGAATCTCGTTCATTGCATGTGCAGAAAGGACACTATTTTATCCTTACATTACTGGGCATTTTAACTAAACCCCTATACTTTCATTTACTTCATGCTGAAATTTGAAAAAAAAAATAAAATAAAAAGAGGTGAAAGTCTCTTTTTTTCCTCTGTTTCATGTTTATATTCAACAGAGAGGTTTCTACTTAGTGGAAACAGATATTCCATTAAAAGTCCACTGGTGCTGTATAATTTAAATGCTTTTTCAACACCACAAACTACCTCAAGCCAAACAGCTGGTGTTGACTAAGAACGGTATTTCAGCCTGATACATGCTGTGATTATTACTTCCCAAACAAGAGTTTATACTTCATTTTCAGTGAAGATTAAATTAATTAGGGTGGCAATGTGATACAGGAATAAGAAGGCAAGTGAAATTAACAGTTTTCACCTACTCTGAGGTTTGTTTAATTAACTATTTTCATTTAGAAGTGGTGGTCTGGGACTGTATTTTAGCAGTAATATGTGTTTTTGGGCAAACAGTACACTTTGCAGGTCATGCAGAAAAATGAATGCTCATCAAAAAATACTTCCATTTTGACTATGCATGGCATGCTAAAAGAAAAAAATCCTATTGAATAGATTAAAAAAAATCTACCTTTTCATAGCATGTATTGAAAATGAGTAGTATACTCCCAGTAAGTACAGAGAATTTAATGTGTAAAGACATTGTATTCTGCTCTTTTATTATAGTTGAAGAAATTACTTTTTTGTGTTGCTGGAAAATTGTCACACTAGGGAAAGAGACTAATTCCTCTTCTCTCCATTAAAATGTAGTAAACATTCTCCTAAATCATCAATATTATTGCAATTCTTCTCTCTTCACAGATCAGGGATTATTCCTCCATCATCAATAATAAAGTTTAGGGTTTAAAATCATAATCATAAAATCATAATGCAATGGTGATATATAAAAAAATCTTCACTATTCTTACAGTTTCCTAGGGATTTCATAAGTCATTTAAAAAAGAAATAAAAATTAAAAACATCTGCTTTAGAGACCAACCCCATAAGAATCTGATTCTACAAAAATGCTGATTGCCCTCACATGCCCCTAATGACCACTTATTGACAGTAACATAACTTAAGGTTTTAATTGATGTTTTAGCGAGGCTTTTGACTTCACAGTAGTATTTGTAAAGATTCTAATTATCGTGATATAGTAGAAATTAGAAGGCAATTTGTAAATATTTAGATCAGTGTGATTAATACAGTAAAACTAGAGCAGCCTCAACATGCATATAGCTTTACTTAGGGGAGCAGATCACGCTTAAAAAAATATCTAAAAATAACTGCAGATTCAGGTCTTGAGAGATAAAACACCATCACTTTGACCAGATTTTCATTCCCACAGAAGTATGGTGTGTAGTACAACTTGTATTCCATTAATCCCATAAATATAATTTTAATTCCATCAATTACATAAACAAAATTAATATTTTTTCCTCTTTGAATTTCAACTGTGAATGCATATTGAGACATTTTAATATATTTGTTATTTTTAAATATATAAGCTAGTAAATCTTAGTGTACAGTTTCTTCTGACAAGCATGCAGGTATTTTGACTGGACCTCAAGGACTGTTTCTTTCCATGAAACACAGCCCTGGAAACCTGAATTTCCACCATGCACCGTAGTAAATTCCAGATTCCCCTTTCTGTGAATATTTTCTCACTTCTGGTTAAAAATGACTATCAGTGACAGTCTCACAAAAAGTGGGCAGTATTTTGTCCCTCTGAAGCACATTTGAAAACACTGGATACAAAAGGAATACAAACAGATGGAAAGCAAATTAATTAAACAGCGGAACTGTTTTGTAGTATCATTCTAAGGCATTCTCAGCCTTTTGCCTTAACACGCACCGTTTAAGAAAAGAACAGTTTAGAGGTTTCATTTGCTGTTCCAAACAAGTGAGAAAAACTTTCACTATGCATTATCTACTGTTGTTTCTTAAAAAAAAAAAAATAATCACTTAACATTTCCTGACCATAGCATTTTTGCTCATCTGCCAAACTGTGTTCTTTGCATGCAAAAGCAAGCCATCAGGGTTTAAACACACTTCCCCCTACAATTCTTTTAAAAAATGGTTTCCTTTCATAATTTTGGTACAACCTGAGACACCTTTATTTCAGAGAGGCAGAAAGGACAGAGGCAGTTTGTTTCTGGGCAGCACAGAGTACCTGTTTTGAGTTAGCCCTTGCTTGTCTGAAACCCCTGAATGATTCTATTGATTTCAAGGGGTCCACTTGCATGAGAAAAGTGAGCAGCAGAGACTGGATGCTCGTTTTATTGTTTCATCCCACACAGATTCATTTTCTAGGATCAGTTATTCTGCGTGATGAATGGGAAGTGCAACTAAAAAATTGAGCCTAGAAACCTAACGTTAGCAGAGAGCATATGAAAGTCTGATTGTGAAATATGATCCAGAACACATTTACTAACAGACAAAACTCGAGACTCATTTCTCACACAGCCAAGACTGTTAAAGTCAGTAATACTTTGTTTTTCCATTACAGCCAACAGGATTTCTGCAGCACAAAGGCTAAGCAAAGCAAAGATAGAAAGATCTGGTGCTTGGAGCAGTAATACTTTTATTTACTAAAACCTCATGCATGCAGAAGGTAGAATTAATTTAATTGCAAATAAATGTCAAGAAATAAGTTAATGAAATAGTACTAAATTTTGCAGTGAGAATATGTTATGGGTAAGATATTCTTTTGTGTCAGTCTTCCTAAAGAGAGGGAGACAAAGGAAAATGGGTAGGGGAAAAAAAGGCTGTACTGAAAGCACATACAGAAATCAAACACAGGAAAACTGTTGGGGACTTAATAGTGCTAGAGGTAAATTGGCCACTATTCTTTCTATCAGAAAGAGACCAGAGTATTTGATTAAGTTAAACAGGAGCCATTTCTTTGTTCCTGAGAATAGAGAAAGCGGCATTTCAACCAGACAACTGAGACAGAGAACACAGGGAAAAAAAATCTATTAAAGAGATAACAAAGAGAAAAGGACTTATACTAATTCTGTCAAAACTCATGAAGCATCCTGAGAGGTTTATAAAGGTGATATTCTTCTAGGGCATGTACAGATGGCTATAGAATAATATTTGAGGTAGATCCAAAGGATTGGTGATTTCTTTACAAGTTAAAGGCCCAGAAACACCTATGAAATAAGCTGAAATTCTAAATCTGTGAGGACCAATAAAACAGCACAGCTTTGTGGCTTAGAAATTAAACATCATAAAGACAAAAGCACTTAATCTCTGTAACACCAAAATTATTTCAAGAGGCTCTGTAGAAAGGCAGGCCAGCAGATTTGATGAATATTTTACTTGTTTTTCCTAGAACAGGCAGCTCTCGCACTCTAAAGGGGCTGACATTAGTGTTGCCATAAAAAAGGGGATAAAAAGATGTGATTTCTTCAAGTTAGTCACGTCAAATCAGTGTCCTTTTTATCTTATAATATTTACCAGGATGTAAAATAAAACACTTGTCTGCACCTATATTCACTGTTCACCCTCAAGCAAAAAGTAGTTCTAGCCATCTACTGTTATGTATTCATTAGATTTTTCAGATGTGAAGAAATAATCAGTTATCCTGTGGAAAAAAACCCTAATTCTCCTGTTTCTGATAGATTCACACAGAATGTATTTTACAACAGTTTGTATACTGAACACATTTTGTGCAAATGCCAGGGTATTTTAGTAGGGCTAATTTAGGATAAATACTGATTTGAGAGCAAAATATGGCCTATCAGCTTCCATATTTAGCTTAATGCAAAGATTTATTAGTCTTCTAGGTAAACATTGACCTTGGCTTCACCTTGGTCAATATTTACTTCTCAAGTTAATAAATCTTTATATTAACTGCAATTGAAGTCACTCTCTGCTGAAGAGATAAAGACCAAACAGGTCCTCATATGAGGACTGCATTCATCAGATAAACTCTGCAGCTTGATTTATCTTCTTGCCCACTTGTCTAAAAAAATGGTAATCCATAGATGGTGAAAGATGTTCCTCTCTGGAGTGGAAGGGGTTTTGTGCATTTTACTTACATTTTGAGGTAATGGCATAGCTTTTTGTTTCTTGCACCCAGGAATTGTTGGAGTTTCCGGTGTGTTATTCCAAAGGATGTTGCATCCCTACACAGCCTATTTATCTATGGGCAGGTCTGGAGACTATTTTCCTCAGTGAACAGCCCTCTCAGTCACTGAGTTGGTTGTTATTTGGCTTCGACAAGGAGACAGGTCTAACTTTTTGGAATACATAGTTATTTTGGGAAAAGGTGATGACTGGGGGTGTTGAGAATGGCACTACAATCAAACACCAACAATAAGCAAATCAACCAACATGTGAGGATCTTGGAAAAACAGGAAACATAAGAAGAGACATCAAACACTTGACTTAGTCTGGCTACAAGGAATAAGAATCTGCATTATTGTAAAAGAAATTGTCTTGAAGAACATTTGGATAAGAAGAGGATGAAGTTACAATTAGAGATTTCATTGAAATTACTGGTGAAAAGGAAAAACAGACAAGAACAGATTTATGCATCTTGTCTTCCCATAATTTCAAACATTATTGCACCAATTAAAACCTCACCATGCTGTTTTCTCCATATTTAAGTTGTGTTTTTAAAAGCCAAAACAACCAACACATGATTTGTCCATGGGTCTCTCTGACTGAGTACAGACTAGGTTATACCATGTTTCACTTTCAAGTGGATTCTGAATAATATGAAGTCATTCTGCTTGACTGTTGTCCAAAAAATTGAGGACTTGCCAAGAAATGCTCTTATTACAGAGAAATTAAAAATTGAACTTTCTGAGAAACAAAATCAAAGCAACATTAACAGTGGAAACTAAATGGCGAAGCTGTTCCATTTTAAAAAAAACATATTTAAGAACTCAGTTAAATAAACATCAACCACTTCACTCATGCAGGCATTCCCTTTGAAGTCAATGGGATTAGCCATGGATAAAATTCATCCTAAATTCTGTGTAGAAAGACAGGTACAAAATCACTCAATCACTTAATTCCCACAGATTCTCAGCATTAGGCTTAAAAGCTGCAAAGGTTTCTCGTTAGTCCTTCGGACTGGAGTGTTTCAAAATCTGGAAATCTGGGAGGCAGGATTTGTCCTCACTGAAAGACGCTTTAAGTATCTCCAGTTATATTCCTCTCTCCTGTCGAGTTACAGTTTCAGCATTTTCTTGTTTTTCTCCATGAAGTGCTGATGAGTTTACAATGGTGTTGTGATGCCTTTCTGCAGGCAGTGCAGGGAAATGTCATGCAAACTCCATTAATAAATCATCCTATTGGCATAAACTGTTTGAATGGCACAGCCAGCTCTACTAGCAAGACAGTGTATCTGCATGGTTGTGTGTGTACAAAATTATATAGACTCATCTTCCAATCCACAAAAACCTCATCTGCATTTCTTTTTATTCCCCCCCCTTCGTTGAAAACAGCAGCTTAGTCAGTAAATGACGCGGCATACAAAGGGATACAAGTTGTATAAAGCCAGTGGTGACTGGTGTAACACACCTCTGCCTCTCATCCTAACTGATGTAACTATTGAGAGCTGTACTTTACACCGTCATTTTTATTTCTATTTCATGAAAATAAAACACAGGATCTCGACATGGTTACCAAACCTGCCGGGATTCTAAAAGAATTTTTAAAAGGATAAACATACTGGCTGTGAACAATGTAGCTGTTTGAAGGCTATACTGCGAGCAAGCGGCAGACCTCAGAGAGGGAAAACCAAACAAATTATGGCTTCTGACTCCCAATATTCCACTTTAATTGGTGGGGGTTGTCCTACAGAAAGATACATGAGCCTTTCCCGGCGGCAACAGGAATGTGACATCTATAAATACAGGGGACCATTTGCGTTTGAGTCACTCACGGGTGCCCGAGCCGTTCTGGCTGTGGGGCGGCCCCAGTGCCCGCGGGTGCCGCTCAGGCTGCGGTGCCCACGGCGGGGCCGCAGCGCTGGGAGCCCCGGCGGGGTGAGCGGCCCCACCCCGGGGCCAGGAGCGCCCGGCGGCGGGAAGCGGAGCGGGCTTGCGGGCGCTCCCGCTAATTTTAACAGCCTTCTCCCTTTCCTTTCCCCGAAATCGGGCGGCCGAAATTGCCGGAGGAGCGCCCCCGCCCCCGCACCGGGGCTCTCGCCTTTGTTGTGCCGAGCCCGGCAGAGGCGAAGGCGCCGCTAAATGAATGGTAAATTGTCTTTAAAAGGCGCTGGCGGGCGATGCCCGGTCCCTGGCGAGCCGCCGGCGGGGGGCGGCCAGCGCCTGGCGCTGACACACGAGAGGCGTGTTGGGCAGCTTTCGAACACCTTTTCTTTCCCCATTTCATCCCCTTCTCACTCTGTCGTCACTGCTTCCCCGACACACTGCGTGCCGAGCGAGCTGGACACACAGGCTAGGCAAGGGCGCATGTGTGTAATTAATAAAGTAAATTAAAGGGTTTTAAAAATTAATTCTACTCATTTAGTCACCAATCTGTTAATGAGGCATGGAAAGCCTCCGGGATCGATAGTCGGGAGTAAAAACGAAGTAGGTGAAGGAGGTGCCTGCTGAATGGTAAAAGGTTTATAGAGGAAGTGTCCGTATCTCAGGCGATATAAATATATATAAAAGGATGTGTATAAATCTTTGCTTGCTCTGGCGGGGTCTGGATTCCATCGGCACTGTGGAGGCAGCCGCCGTCTCCGTAGTTTATGGGACTCCGAACTTTACCTCTCCCGGTACCGCGGGGCTTCAACCTTTGCTCTGCCGCATCCTCCCTGCCAAAGGAGCCTCTGGCTCCTACCATAAATATTAATACTCTGCGCTAGTGCGAGGCATAATTATCTCCCCTTAATTGCAAATTCAACCAAAAATTGAGCTTGCTGTCAGTCAGGCACCTCTAAATTATTGTAATTAGGGCTTTTTTTTTTAATGTCAAGTGAATCCCTGGGCTGAATGTTAGTCCTTGTATGCAGTAGTGCAACATGTAAACCATATGCTGTGCCGCGCTGCTCCCACCGCCGGGATCAGCCGCCCCCCGTGCCCGCTCCGGGGAACGGCTCGGTTGGAGGCAGGGGGGCCGGGCGGAGCCGGGCAGCCCTCGAGCTCTGCCGGCCCGGGGAACGCCCTCAGCACCGGGGGCGATGCCGGGGCGCGGCTGCCGCGAAATCCCCCCCGGAGAAGCGACCCCCGACGGGCGCGCCCCCGCTGCCCGCCCTCGGAGCGTCTCTTCGGGGACCGGAGGGGCTCCCCGGCCCTGCTCAGGCGCCGTGGGGCTCGGGATGGGGTCTCCGAGCCAGGCAGGACGGGCTGGAGAAGCGCCAGTTCCTCAGCTGGGTGTTGAATAGGGGCCAGCTTTCAACGCCGGTGTTGGGGCTGCCGTCTGCAGGTGCTGCCCAGACTCGGGTCTGTTCCCACAATTTTTTGGGAGTGAGAGAATGAGTCGATATCCATCAGAAATCCCTTGAGTGGCCTGGCACTGCGTCGCTGAGTCAGAGATGAGGCTACCGGAGGGCACAGTGTGGCACTGAGGTGTGCAGATACAGTGTTGTGGCCATGCCTCTTTCCTCACCGTGCCTCTGAGCAGGGAGCTGAATGCTCAGTGCTGCAGCCCTTGCCAAGGACCTGGACTGTAGGTCCCTCTTCAAGCTCGTGAGACAAGCTTTGCCTTTCTCCCCACTATCGTAGTAGCTGAGAGTATTATTCCTGCCAAAGGACACACATCATTCTGGGTGAAGCTGTAGTGCTGTGCTGAAAGGAATACCAGGTTTGTTGGACCAGCAAGACAGCAAGTAAGAAGGGATCCCAAAGTCCATGCTGAGGACCTTCTGCCAAAATGGAGGGAGCCTGGGTCTTTGTCCCCTGTGAGCTTCATGCACTTCATGCAGTAATGCTCACACAAAATACATAAGCAGCGTTTATGTCAGATATTAGATTTGTCCATTTGTGTGTGGTCTGCTAGTGCTACTGTTTGCGAGTCTTAAATCCTGCCTTCCAAGCTGAAAGGGTGATAACTAATAATTTGTATGGAAACATGGCATCAAGCTTTCAGAAAACTGCTTAAAAACACAAGCTTGCAAATTAGTGCTCAGGAAGTGCTCTAGGTGCACAAGCCATGTGAGCCATGTGAGCATGCTGTGTCTTTGGCCAGACAGGAGATGCTGCTGGCTCTGGTTGTGCTCTCACGTTTGGTGGCAAGGCTGAGTAAGGAGCTCTTACCCTCTTATCTCCAGTTTATTCATTCCTGCCTTTGTGCTGTCGTGCTGGGCTTGAGTCAAGTGTGGCCTTCTATGGCCCTGAGTTACGAAGACTGAAGAACTGTTATGGCTGTTTTTTATTTCCCCTCCCCCCTCCCCAATTCTAATACCTCTGAATTCTACAGGGAAATTGTGCGCCTCCCTTCCCTGGGCACTTCCCTTCCCTCCACTCCTACACTGTGCCTGCATTACCATAAGTCACACAGGACTCACTTGTAGCTTCTGATTTCCCAAGCCAGGTGATGGAGTGAGTGATAGATGGGATTATAATAAATGAAATGTTTACTTTTCATGATGCATAGTGTTCTCAGTGGGAGTTTGTGGGTTTGTTTTTTTTTTTTTCTGAGTAAGAAATTCGCACAATGAAATACCATCAAAAGTGCATTAAGTGGAGTACTCGAAAATTAGGAAATGACAGGATGAAACTTTGCCCTAAAAGTTAATGCAGCCTTACTGTAAAGGGCTCTCGGTCCATCTAAATTTTGATATTTTATTTCATCTTTGCTGCAAGACTCTCTCATTTAATGTAGAAGATACCTCATGCTCTGAAAGTGAGTCTGGATTGTTTTTCAATCCCTGTCCTTCCCTTGTTGTGTGGGCAGCAGGAGCAGGCAGTGTTTGAGGGGAAACCCTGCAGGCAGCAGCTTTGCCTCTGATGAGACAACTCATCTGTCACCTAGGCTGGCCCCTGCCATGAACTTCTCTGTGCCATTCTTAATTTGATCCTCAAAGAGCAGCTGAAACCTGAGTTAAAGGGGATCTGATTTGGGGAAAGCTTCTGTTTAAGCTGTTGAGAGCTACACTGAATCTGTGAAGTAACACAAAACACGAAGACACCACAAGACCCAGCTCCTAGGGTTTCCAGTTCCAAAGCTCAGGGCATTAACATGTGTCACTGTGCCTGCCCAGTCTCACCTGGGGGCTCCCGACCCTGCCCATGGCCCAGGACCCCATGCCATCCCAACCCCCTGCCTGTCAGTCCCTGCCCCAGTGATGCTGTGGGACACCATAGCCCCTGCCCTGCTGGTCCCGAGGGAGCAACCAGCCCATGTTGTCCCTGACAAAAACTGCTTGGAAGATCTAACATTTCAGCTGCAATTTTTGAATTTTGTCTTTCAAAGTCTTGCATATACAACTAAGAGAATAATGCCACCTTGCCTCACAGTGATGTAGTGCAAATAAGTTAGTATTGCTAATGAAACGAGCTAGCAAGGTGGGAAGGCCAGAGAAAACCCCACAGAGAAATCGCTGGCAAAGTGAGAGGCTGGAGACTCCCTACTAGGACAAGGCAACAGCAGCTCCCACCTGAAAGTGACCACATGGGACTGAAGAACTGGATGATCCTCATTTTACTCTGTTGTCTTGAACAGCTAAGTCACTTAAAAACTAAAAGGTCCCTTGAAAGTCACCAGACTTTCTGTAAACAACTGATCTGTAAATCTGAAAATAATATTGCGCCCTGTAATATTTTTTAGTCTGTGGTCTGTTGCTCACTTCCTCCCAAAATTTTACTTGCAGAGGGGTCTACAGTGCTAGAGGTGACTCTGCTTTGGCCCTGTTGAAGTCAATGTGAATTTCCCCTCAACTTATGAGAGTATTTCTCATGGGGAAAAAAAATTTGCATTCCTTTGCCTCCTTAAATTTATCCAAGGTCAGTGCGGATTTGGTGAGCTCTAAGTGTTACAGAAGGATCTTTTCTTGCAGATACTGTCCCTGTTTGAGGTAAACCAAATTGTGTTCTAAGTTCCAATTTTAGAAACAAACACAGATGTGATAATTACCACCTATGAGCAGGAAGCTAAGATGGTGTAAATGGGTCAACATGCTGCCTGGGTTTGAGCCAGAGAAGTGTTTTATTTATGTAACAGAAACCATAGTTTGTTTAGAAGGGAAGTTTTAGATTAAATCTTACTCCTTTATGAACAGGGTTAGCCAGTGAAGCTTGTGCTATTGCTAATTCTCAATAATTCTGCAGCAATATTATCTGCTGTGTATTTTGTTTGCTTTGTACATTATTTGCAATAGTATTAGTAACATTGTTTGCAATATTAATAATATAGGATTGCTGTCAACTTGTGCAGAACTGTGTGTAGGAGAATGATTTGGGATGGTACTTACACAGCTAGTACCATACCATCTGTGAATTTGCAGTTATTATTTATTAGCAGGTTTGGTTGGAAGCCCACCATGCAAGAACAATTGCCCTTGCCCTCAGTTTGAGCTTTGCCCTGGCAGCAGCATCCCACCCTGATGGGCAGGCAGTGCCTCAGGAGGGATCCTGGAGGAGTTGTGCTGGTTCTGCAATGCCTGGAGTCGGTCTGACAGAATGGAAATGGTATTCAGGTGTCTCTGACCTGATTGGTAATTGAGGAAAGGTGTGAGGGTGAGCTTCCAGGGGAAAGGGGACACTTTTCCTGAAAAGATATTGGTGAAGAGTTTCTGCTAAGTACCTTCACAGCAATGAAAGGTAGTTAATGAGATGCAGAGCTCCTCTTTGCCCAAGCTCTCACAGTGTGCTCCTTGGCAGGATCTAGCCCTCGCTAGCTGCGCTAGCACAGTCTTAACCCAGATTTTCTTTGTGCCGAAAAAATGCAGTTTTGGTAAGCAAGCCTCGTGCCCCGCAGCTCAGGAGAGGAAGGCAGGAGAGGGACCGTATCCTATGGAAACTGCAGGGGGCACAGTGTCATTACTAGAGGGAGGGGATAATTAGATGCTGTTAACTTGCCTCCCTAACGCCAAGCTAAGATGGGACTGTTAGTGCCAGAAAATCAAGCCCCGGCTTGGATTACTTACCCGCGCCCAGGTGCTGTGTTGCGATGCCAAGCCAGCACAGGGCTGAAGGCGCTCCGAACCCAGAGGCAGCTCCGTGGCACGGCCGCACCGTGGCAGCCAGGCCGGCAGGAGCCCCGTGTCCGCCCCGTCGGGGGCACAGCCCGTGCCGTCCTGTAACATCCTTGCTCCTGTCCTCAGCACAAGGGACGCGGTGCCGGCAGGTGTGCTGAACTCCCAGCGCTGAGGATTTGAGGGAGTAGGTTTTCTTCACCTTTTCAAAAATGTTTAAAAGCACTGAATATAAAAGAATTCTTGTTAATAGCGTATTTTCTGATAATACATAAGTCTTGGAAATAGTTGGGAAGCCAAAGTTACTTTTGCTGTGTTTTTCTTACGCGCAGCTGTGAGGCACAGACCCCTCTCTCCTCTGCTGGGTCAGGAGGATGAGGTAATTGTGGAGACACAGGTAAAGCCATTTGACTGGTATCTTGTGCTTTTTTCCTCTGCAGAAATGCCTTGCACAGCTGACATCACCACTTCAGCAATCTACGGTGCTGAATAATCGTAAACATGTTTGTCCTACTTATTCACCTGGAGGATTTTTCCACTTGAAATATTTAAAGGAATATATACTTGCTGTGATGTCGGTCTATTTTAGAAATTCTCTCAGATTATTGTAATGCTAAAGTTCATAGATTTAGTAATTATATTCCTACAATGAAAACCCCAAAGGTTTTGCCTGTAGATAAAGAACCCTTTACCAGTTGAAAATGTTATAATTGTCTAAGCAAAAACATTTCTTTTATTTATATAAAAACATCCTCTGATATTAAATATATGTGTGTGTGAAGTGATTGCTTTGGGTCTTAGAACTGATAAATTAACTCTGGAAACATTTGTTTCTCTGGGGTGTCATCTCTGTGAAGTACAGATGGTAAATAAGGAGTTTGACTCTGCTCGAGCACTTGCTTTTCTATACACTTGTGATAGTGTTAGATTTTGTAAAGTTTTCACCTCTAATATTTGTCTGAAGGAATCAGAACAGAAAACACAGGGGTTTTTTCAAATTATGTAAATGAAAATGAGAGTTCACAAGAGAAAACTACAAACAAATTTGAATATCAATATAGTATAAGGACTGGTTACTCTTACGTAAACTTAATCTTTAGGAATAAAGAAGAAAAGAGAGAGCGACTGGGGAAATGATGTTTCCAGAGCTGCTAGGAAGCACTGCTAATAGATTATTAGAATTTTTTTGTGGCAGTTCTTAGAATTTCAACAGAAGTATTCATGCAAAGTCAATTTCCATATTTTTTTTAATTTGGTACCAGTGTTATTTGCAGATTACCAGTCAAATAAAGTGTTAGGATTTATTCAAATACTTTACTACAAAGCTGGTTAATTAAGGAAGTTTATTAAACATTGTCAAAGAAACACTGTTCATAAAAGTAGAGTGAGTTGGACCAAACATCTTACTAATAAAAAAAAAAAGGGGGGTGTGTGGATTTTTCCATGTATCTAGTATTTCTGTATATATTTAACAACAGAAGGATAAATTTAAGTTGTTAGAGATTTCACCTATATTTAGGTGACTGCATTTTTAGCAAGTAAACCAGTCAAATGGACAAGAATCTCCCAAGTAGTTTCATAGGCAGGGTTAGTAAATGAGTCAAAAGCAGAAGAATCTGCTGAGTGCTTGTCATACACGGAGTTACCAATAATCTGGTTTTCAACTCAGCAGGTTCCTGTGCTGACAGGGAACTGACCGGAGGAGATACGGGCCAGGGATTCCTGCAGGTGAAGCACTGCTCAACTGCAGGGAAGATTAACCCTCCCCGCAGTTTCTATTCTCTGACTTGGCAGCATCACCTTGCCCTGACCTGCCCTGCTCTGTCCCTGATGGCCCTGGGGTAGCCGTGCCAGGCACATCCCTGAGGGGTGGCTTTTTTCCCCTCCCTCCACTTCTGGCCTGTCAGCACCTTTCTGCATCTGGGGCTAAGCTCTGCTGTTTCTGAGGAGAACCAGAACAAATAATTCTGCTAATCTGCCTTCACCCCTTCCAGCACTTCCTACAGATTTGTGTTTTATGATTGATTCGGAGCTCCAGGTGGAATTTTGCTGTGAGTAGGTATTCATATGGTGTCTCATTTAGTGCCTGTTATCTTGAGGGATTGTACTTCCTTTTCCCTTGTGCAGGGTGCTTACCAAGTCCCCCTTTTCTGCTGGAACTCCTGTTCCTATGAAGGTGTATAGCAACTTTGTAGCTCAAAGTGATCTGTAACCCTCTGTCAAATTTGGTTAAATCTGTCCAGATAATTTGGATCATTACTGGATCATACCCATACAGAGATGCATGGTGCCTTTGCATCTTGGATTCCTTAGGAAACAAAGTTAAGAAAATCATCTGTATCTTTTCCCAGGATCAGAAGCCAAATTACTACACCTGTGTCCCTGGGGAAATCCTTCCTTTGTGACTCTGTACTTAATGGCAGAAAGTTCAAACACAAAACTTGAAAAAAATAATAACTATCTTCATGAGATGTTCCAAAACTTGGGGGCTGGCCAGTGTCCATAGAAGAGTTGGACTGAAAACCAGCTCCAGGGTCAGAAAGGACAACAGCTTTCCAGCCCAGCCTAGGCATGCAGTTGTTCCTTGGCTTGCAGACTTGTTTTCCAAATTATGAATTTTTTATTACCATTGTCTATAAGGGAGATGAGAGATTTGGAAAAGTGGGTGTCTGGACAGCACATAATAGTGGTCTTGGGAGTGAATTGTACTGCAGCAAAATCCATTCCTTTCACTCAGTATTTCCATTTGCCACAGGCTTGTGTCCTGGGTGGACTTTTCAGCTTCCCTCTGAGGAACTGATTTTCAAAGCAGTCTTCTGTCCTTCCAGCATCCCCTGCATTTCTGATTTCCATTTGACTTTTCTGAAATGTCCTATAGGGCTGTGTCAGTTTAACAGAGCTCATAATAACGTTCCCTTCAGTGCTTCCATAATAATGTTCCCTTCAGTGCTTTCTGCAGGCCTTGGTTTTAGTGCCATGCACAAGCTCTACTGACCAAGATCTTATGATATTGAGGAGGCCATCAATGAATAGATAAGAAGACTGAGAACTACTCCCAAAAGGTTTTCTCAAGAGAGTCCCTTTCAGATATTTTCTCATTAAATGACACTTTACATTTTGATAGTCTTCATTAATGTGATTTTTAATCTATATATGCCTTATTGTCTTCATATAAAGTGAGTTTCACCAGTTGTGTGGTTCCAAGTCAGACACCTGGGAGAGATCCAGCCATACTGTAATGGCACAGCTGTATTCTGTGTTCTGCTCAGCTCTCCACTGATGTCAGACAAAAATGGTCCATGCCTTCTGAGACATTTTTCTGTGTTTTAAAATAAGGAGGCACAGTTTGTCATTTTCTGGTGTTTTTCAGGGAACTGGGGATGTCCAGGCAGAGTTTTAAGGTAAGAAGCTTGGCAGAAAGGTTTCAAGCCTGAGGAGAAAGACTTGAAGTCTGTGTTGATTATTAAAGCAGGGATGGAATCTGTGCTTTCTAAATCTCGTTCTTCTTTTGCAATCACAAAATAGCTGAAAAGTTTTCTGGTGGGTTGTGTGTGGTGTTCCTTTCCAGTGCTGGTCCATGCAGATGTAACAACCTATTCCTGCTGCCAGTTGCTTTCTTACCTCAAGTGGCAGATGTGTTTGTGGTGAATCTAAGGATTTGAGCCACGGTGGTGAGCCTTGTGGTTCAGCATCCATTCATGTGATACAGTTCTGGGATTTCTGGGGGGTTTGCCTTTGGTACAATTTTTTCATTTAGCATAGGGGTGTTTAATAATTAAGGTAGAAGAATGATGGCCTGGAGAGTGGAGCCTATCCTTGCCATTGCAGCAAGGGCTCTACATTTTCCTGGTCAGATTATTTAAGCCAAATCTATAGGCAAAACTGTTTTCATGTTTGTGAAATAAGACCTGTGGGAATGTTAGACACTCAAAGGTGGAATGGCATGATGAGAACCGTGCTTTGAGTCTGTGAAGTTCTTCATAATCTCCAAAGCTTTGAAAAATAAGCTAATGGCCTCTCAAAACTGCTATTTAGTTTGTTTTTCCCTAATCTGTGTCTACTTCAGTTCATGGTTTGTAAAATGGGGGTAATAATGGTGTCTCACATCTAACCTAGCAGAAAAATAATACAAAATTAGACGTCTGATATATTTGATACATTATGAATGTCCATAAGGAAATGTGTAACTCCTTTAGGATAGTAGACTTTCAATGGCATGTGCAAACTAAGTATTGGATTATACCTTGAAAAACAGGAAGAAAACAGAATGCTAGGCTTCTGTTTGTTAAATTAACACTGTCTTCACTAACATAGAGGCCTTGTGGCTGAAGAGTGTGTAATCATGTAATCAGAGGTCATATATTAAAATCTGATAAGCAGATACGCATCTGGAGGCAAAATCAAAGTTGCACAGATCTTTATTATTTTCCCAAATCCAGTGTTAGCAATCAGGTAACGTGTTAAATACTTTATTTTGGTAGAGCTCCTGAAAGATTATTTATCAGAAAAACAATTTAAATAACATCATGAGCCATTTTGTGTGTCCGTCTTCCCATGCTCCCTCCCTGCCTGTTGCCACATACATGTCGTAAATCCTCTACATTGTTGCTCTCTAAGGAACTGTGCAACTGGTTCATTGTTCGTATGTCAGTTTGCATATGCAAATGGCACGGCGCCATACATTTCAGCAGCAGAGAAAGCTGTTTCTATAATCAGGAAAACTAGCAATTAATGAGGTGGGAGTAGGAGCAGATATTGCTATAGGGAGGAACAGCAGGCTTTTGTGCCGTTCCTCCATGACTTTTTGTGTCTGTGCTTGGGTTTTAAAACTGTTACGTAGTTGAGACAGCCCCTGGTTGTTGTCCTTCTGGTTAATTCTGCCTTCCAAGGGCTCAGCACTGTGTAAACATGCAATTGAAAACTCATTGACTCTTAAAATGAATTTAAAGGTGAGGAGACTTGATTTGAAAAAAACCCCTATGTAACTGAACAGCAAGTTTTTAGAAATCTCGTTTCCTCAGCAGATGTGTTGCACTCCGGGCTGCTCTACTGCTGAAGGTGGGAAAACTGCAATAACCGAGGCAAACAATCTCCAGAGGTGAGCATGTGTACAAGCTGGGACATCCTGCCTGGAGGGCCCATGGAAGGAGATGCTTCCCTCTGGATGTTTGCTCTGCTGTGTTTTCTGTATATACTTGCACATAATCCCTGTATTTATCTAGTAGCGCTCTACCTACCCTGGTATAAACCAACATATTTTACAAATGCTTTTGGATCATAGCATGATATTTAAAAGGAAACACAGATGTTAGAGAGCAATTCAGAGAGGAAATGAAAAGAGGAAGAGCATCTGGAGACTTGAGTCTGGGCTGGAGCTCTGGTTGTTGGTTGATTTAGTACTCTGGGGTCTTTGCAATCAGCTCTGGCCTTTCTGCTTTTAAGTAGGTGCCCCAAAGTATTCCACAGCATACCTGACTTTGTTCTGGGCAGGGGGACTACACACCACGTGAGTTCGAGGCACAGACAGTGGAATTACTTTGATGCCAACTCCAATTGCAACATTCACAGCCGTGAGTTTTAGATCCCTTTCAGATCTTATCAACCTTCTGGTAACACAGGTGTCCAGAAACAGTTATTTCTGTTTTATGAAAAGTTTGGCAAAGGACAATCACCCACAGAGAAGAGATTCTGGGGACTCTATCTAAGTGTTTTGTGTTTCAGTCGCTGCTCTGAGTCCAGGTAAAGCTGGCAAACCTGCTCCTTTTATACGTTTTAAGACTTGCAAGCATCTGCACAACAAACTGTTACACCACCTGTGGCAACGATAAATATTTTATACTGTGCAGAATTTGTGTCTTGGTTACAATTACTTGCATGTTTCTGTTGTGTTTGTGTCTGCTGAGTTTGTGCAGACAGTACCTGCGAATCTGAACAGGCTTGACAGAACATTCTTGTGTTATTCATCTTCTCTCAGGCTGAGGAATGCAGAGTTCAGGAGCAGTTTTATGCTGGAAATGTAGTGGTACAGTGTTATTGTAATTCCCTGGTATTTGTTGGGAGGGGTGTTTCCTTTAACGTCCCCACAGCCCTGTACTTGCTCTGCTCTCTGTCCCCAGTGAAATGTGAGATTTAACGAATGCTCAAGTTTACATACATAGCCAGTCTCTCTTCTCAGCTACATTTTATTATTTAAATAAACATTTTCTATATTTTGTACCCTTCCCTTGACTTTGTTGATGCATAGTCCTGGAAATAGTGAGTGACTTATCTTTTACTATCAGGGATGTAGTTTATGTCTCCTAATAAGTAATATAGACATTATCTGTGTTTAATGTACAAATTTCTTTCTTTCCTTGAGCTTTGGTGCTGTGTATTATATGCTGTCTAGATCTAGTCAAACTTAAAAGCATCATAGAAGGTATTTGATGGAGATCAACCTTAAGGTCAGTTCTTTGTTGTCTTTGGAGTTTGCCGCGAACAGTGTGAAGGAGAGTAGAATCAGTGAGATGAGGAGGTGCAGGTGTTTTTTCCCCAGACTTTTTTCCAATTTATATTTAAAGTGATCAGAAAGCCTTATTAATGTAGATTGTAAAGTCAGAATTTTTTTATTTTTTTGAGGCAGTGCATTCTTCTGTTTGTTCCCCCCCCCAGTTGCAGGAATATTTTATTCTGCTCTGTGGTATTGACCATTTTAATCCTCTAAACAAACTATTCAAACCTTCTGGAGATTTCTGCCGATGCAGCCAATTCAGACTTGTAGGACTGCAGTGAGAGAAGAGTACAGGATACGTGCAACACTTGTGGAGGCCAAAGGTATTGAAGGGTTCAGGGAGGGGTAGGTCCACTGAGGGCCGTTAAAGGTAATGGTCCAGATGCAACTGTGGTATTAGTGGAGATGTGGACTCTAAATGCAAAATTCTTTGGTTAGATCAGAAGATTTTGAGGTATTATATGTGTGGGTTTGGAGATATTTTATTTAGTATGTGTCTGTTTTCTAGATAACAAAATCATGTATTGGTGTTGAAAATGTGGAGGGATTCGTATAGAAAAGAAAATATACCCTTTATGTAGCTTCCTTTAAATAATATAACACATAGGAGAGTATAGTAATTTCAGTTTTAGGCATGTTATGCAATAGTTGTTGCTGAAGGACTTGTTCTCTTCTTTTTGGAAATCCAGTAGAATTTTACCAACATGAATAGGATTGACCCTAAATGCTTAAAATTAGCAATACTAAATACATGCAATTTAGCTACCACAAATTATATACAGTAACAAAAGTATCATTAGAAGAACATGTAAAGGAGTGTACATATGGATTACAGCGAGCTTCAGTATTTAGAGGAAAAACAATGAAAAGAAAGAAGAAAAGCAAGCTGCTTATGGAAATCATTTTCCAGCTATCCTGGGTCATAAATAATTTGTGCCAAAATGCACAAGAAGCACTAAAAATATTTCTTCAATGTTTGACGGTTCTAGTATTGGATGAAGCAGCTAAATTTGCACAACTGCACAACTGCTGTGTGCATAGGTTGTCTAATTTTTTTTAATTGTTGTTATCTCTCCTGGTATAATGAAGTATTTATTAGCAAGGACACAGAGAAAAGTTTGCAGCCCTTAACATTTTACAGAAGAAAAAATAAACTGCATACATACAAAAAAGAAATCTTAATTTCTTTATAAAACCGAATCACACTATTGCTGACTCCACGTGAGCGAGAACATGTGGGGTTTTTTTTCACCCTGCATTCATTGTCTTTTAAAAATAATGCAAGTTTTGATGATGCTTTTATGTGCCATGGTTCTCTTCATAACGTGAAAAATGCTTTCATGTTTCTGATTGAGAAATGATAATTTTCAATCTTGAAGAGATTGTCACATAAAGGAGATTGCATGTACTGAGCTGCATATGCTGCACAGATGAGGTAATGTCTGTGGTGCACACTTGAGATTAACCTGGTTGAAGCACAGAATACCATTTTAATGATGAATTAAAAAATAAAGGGGGGGATTTGTGTCAACATATTACTTTAGGCAAAAAGGTGAAGTCCTTCTCTGAGAAGGTTAAATGTGAGAGAAAAACACTATGCTGCAGAAATGAGCTGGAGAATTAATGCATTGTCAGAGGGGGTTTGGAGAAAAAAGTATCTTCCCAAGATGACATATGACTTAATGAGGGGCTGAAGAAATGTAGTGGAGGTGTAGAGGGGAAATAGATAAAAATAATTTCTATTTCCTCTTACCATAGGACTTCCAGGTGTTACGTGTTTCCTTTGCCTCCTGAGTCTAATAAAAGACTTGTGGGAGTCAATGAAAATATTTTTTTCTCTGTAGTCTATTTCCCCCCAATAATAGAAATGTTGAGAAAGAAAAAGAAACACCATGGTAGTCTGAAAGGCCTTTCTGTAGATGATGTACATTACAAATGATTTTCTTACAGGACAAGCAGTATAATCTTAGGTCATATTTCAGCTTTTAAACCAGTTTTGATCTATTTTCACCAAACTAAGGCTTTAAGAAAAGTAATTGCCAGACAGTTTCAAAATCTACTTACTATTGCATGTGATAAGGTATGTTGAAACATACCTTCTGGAAAATAATTTTGATATGATCAGTGCATATATTACCTGCAATAACCTGCTTTATATGCAAAGTGGGGGAAGAGTGTGTTTCGTAAACTAGTGCACTGAAGTTTTAGAAATGTTGCACAGTATTGAATATCTAGATAATTTTTAGTAATTGCTGAGTCTTTGTAGCCTAATGATTGAGTTTTTTCATATTCAAGCTGTTAGAAATTTCAGTCCCTGTTGTGCAAAGAAACTTTTTGCTTTAATTATATATATTTCTTTTAACCTGAAATTATAAGCTGCTTCACTAAATGCTCCATTTACCATGACAGTCTTAAGAATGCACCTTCAAAAATGGATTTGGTGTAAGTGCAGAGGTGTTAGTTTTAGTAATTGAAGATTAATCTTGTATGGTGAACTTCTTGTGTGGAAAATCACAAAAGTGAGCAAAACCTCAATTTGCTGATGTCCCATTGCCACTAGTTACAACAATGTACATTATACTAATGAGGTGATTATATTAATATAAAAGTTCTTAGGCATTTTTTTATAATGATAGAATATAATTTTTGATAAACAACTGGAAGAAACACCTGTAATTAAACAACTGTATATAATGTTAATGGTTTTATGCCAGCCAGTGAGAATCCTTTCCCATAGGAAGGCAGCCAGAATACCAACAGAAGCATGGTGCAGGTTGGTGGAGCTTAACTCAGGGATTAATGGCATGAAGTGAGGGGAGGTCTAGGCTGGATATCAGGAAAGTTTCCTCACCCAGAGGGTGGTTGGGCACTGGAACGGGCTGCCCAGAGAAATGGTCACAGCTCCAACCCTGACAGAGCTCCAGAAGCATTTGAACAAAGCTCCCAGACACGTGGTGTGACTCTTGGGGCTGTCCTGGGCAGGGCCAGGAGCTGGACTCCGTGATCCTTGTGAGTCCCTTTCAGCTCAGGATATTTGATGATTCTTTGTTTGCTGAATGAAGTCAAACTGCAGCTGCCAGTGAAAAGTAATTTCAGTTGATGCACCTTCCTGCACAGCAGCTAGAGAAGTGGAGGGAGGTGTTCTTCCTGGATTTGCTCCATATTACATTATGGAACACAGGTTACTCTCCTTGTGTCTCGCAGGCCCAACACCGTGAGCAATGCAGCTGCCATGATGTGTTTCATTTTCAAAGCTGCCATTCCTCACTGTGTGATGTGTGTGTGGCATTTCCCAGACAGAAACTGCTACTTTTCCTGTGCTTAGCCTGTGCAATGAGCCTGATGCTTCTGGGAAGAGTCGGATTTACTGTCAATGTGCAAAATTTGGTACTCGGGATGTATTTCAGGCTTACTGTGAATGTGTGAATCAGTTGTGCAGTCTATTAATGGCAAGTCTGAAGTTTCCAGGCAGCGTCTGACCTGTGGTGTGTGAATGTACACTTAGAGTCACAGGTTGGTTTGGGTTGGAAGGAACCTTTGAAGACCATCCAGTCCCACTCCACTGTCATGGACAGCAACACCTTTCCCTAGACTAGGCTGCTCAGAGCCCCATCCAGCCTGGCCTTGAATACTTCCAGGGATGGAGCACCCACAACTTCTCTGCACAACCTCTCCGGTGCCTCACCACCCTCACTGTGAAAAAATTCCTTTTTTATACCTCATCTAAATGTCCCCTCTTTAGTTTAAAGCCAGCACCCCTTGTCCTATCACAGTTGAGCTGGACAAGAACTTCAGAAAATACACTGCATTTCCAAATGACAAGTAGCTGGAAAAGGGGACATGTTTGGGAAAACCTGGGCTCGGGCAGCTCAGCACAGATTGGGGCAGAGCAGGTCAGTGCCTGCTGACAATCAGGAAGGCTTTGGGCTTTATTTGTAGGCTTATTGTTCCTTAAAGTGAAGATTTCAGGGTATTCAACTCCTGTTGAGAGGTTAAGAGGGCTGTGTTAAGGCCTAGGATAAAAAAAAAAGTGTTTTTCTTTTAATCATGGCTTTGTGTGGTCTGGTCTTCCCATAGCCTGTGTATGGCAGTGATGGCATGGAGAATGTGGAGCTCCCAAAGAGACCAGTGTGTGTGTCCAGACTGGTTCTCCTCCTGAAGGCAAAGTGTGCTGCTGTCTCACTGTACATGTGCTTTGCCTGTTTTAGTAAATCAGCTGAAGAATGGATATTTTTTTCTTTGTTTTTATTTCATTGGAAATAATTTTGCTGCCTAGTCTTGAACCTGGAGGCTATTTTTAATTTTAAGAGGATTTCTCTCTTGATGAGGTGATAACCTAAAATGGCACAGGAGGATCTAATGCAGCATGTTTTCATTCAGGGACTGTGTTTTACAGTCAAGGCTAGGAATAGAAAAAGGAAACTTGAAAAAAAATTGTTAACTTTATAGATCCAAAGATGTTCAGTTTTCTGCACATATGTATTTATGTTTTTGAACATTACACGATGACTTACATACCAAAGAAATACTTGGATCCCATGCAGTCCTTCACCAGTTATATATTTCCAGAATTTTGTTGTATATGTAGATATATTGCACAAAAAGGATCTCAGAGAAGCTGCTAGGGAAAGCTGTCCAGGAAGAGGACAGGAGGGGTTTGAGGATGGACTCCTAAGAAAACACTGAAGATCATAGAATCACAGAATTGTTTAGACTGGAAAAGACCTTTAAGATCATCAAGTCCAACCATTAACCCAGCACTGCCAAGTCCACCACTAAACCACGCCCCTAAGTGCCACATTTACATGTCTTTTAAATACCTCCAGGGTTAGGGACTCCACCACTTCCCTGGGCTGCTGTTCCAGTGCTTGATAACCCTCTTGGTGAAGATTTTCTCCCTAATATCCAGTACCTCCTCTGGTGCAACTTGAGGCCATTTCCTCTTGTCCTATCACTTGTTACTTGGGCGAGAAGACCGACTCCCACATCTGATAAGCTGATGTCCTCCAGGAGAACCATGACTAGTGATTGTGGGACTTCTCCCAGTTGCTTAATAGACTATTTCATCTGCCTCTTCATCCTGGCTGGGAGGTCTATAAGAGACTCCTGCCATGGTATCTTAACCATAAACACTCAATCCTACTGGCACCGTCATTAAGCCCCAGACAAACCCCTTCCTTAGCACACAGGGCTTCTCTACCTCTGCTCCTTCCTTGCCTATCCATTCTGGATAGTTTGTAGCCATCCACTGCATGTCTCCAGTTGTGTGAGCCATCCCATCTGTGATGGCAAATACACTGTAGTTTTCCTGCTGCACAATGGCTTCTGGCTCCTCCTGTTTGTTGCATTGGTGTAGGTAGATGTGCACTAGTTACAAGGTTAAAGCCCAAGCAAAAGCAAGAGGGCAGAAGGAATGTGACCATGTTAGGAAATTTGCACTTACAGCTCATACTGTTGTGTGGATGGATGTTTTGGGTACAATAGCTGGTACTGAACCTACAGGGAGCTGGTTGTGGGTGGTGAAATTGCTGCCTTAAAATCCAGTCTGGCCATGGACATCCTTTTTCTTTGCCTGTATCATATCTCTCTTGAATGACTGTGACTTCCAGGGACACCTTTAATAACCTTTCCTTGGCACATACACCAAAGGTATCTCTATTTTTTTCACTTTGTTATTAGAACAGCTGCATACTTGTTTGCAGCCCCCATCCTCACCCTGAGGATGTGATAGCAGGCTGTGAACTTCTGGAGTCAAGAATCGGTCCCTCAGCTGCCATAAAAAGTGGAAAAAAAATAAATCAATCTCAGTGAACCTTGGCATATTTTTCTAATTGATGTGAATGAGATGAAAGGGATAGCTGACTTCTTTGACCTCTGCAGGATAATTGTGTATCATGTGTTGCGTGAATAAAGGGGTGTGCCATAGCTGCAAAAATGGGAATTGACACCATTCTGCTCTTTAACAATATCCATTGGTGTGTGACATCCCAGCACATTAACAGCTGTCACCCTTCATTTCTCCTTTGCTTACCTCCCACATACTTTGTTCATTTTCACGATGCGACTTGGTGAGTGAAGAAGTTTGATGCTTACAATTTTTGAGACTCTTGTTCCAACTTATTTTCATAAATGCAACCAGAATTATTGGTCTCCTGGCACTATTTCCATCTTTACCAGAGCAAGACAGGAGAACAGAGTCAGCAGAATATCTGGGCAGGTCCTTTCATGTCTTGGTGTATCAGAACTCGTAGGGGGAGTGCATTGACAGTGCATTAAGATAAGATACTTACCAAAGGAACAGGTTCTTCAGTAGTGCAAACTGCCACGTATATTGTTAGGACTGAAGTATGCTCCCCAATGCCTTTTTTCCCAATAAAATTCTTTCAGGTTGATTTTGTAGTATTTGTTTCTCAATCAATAATGAGTAGAATTGAAAAGGCTGTGAGCAAAATTGGTTTTATATTGTACATTTGTGAAAGAAATATCGCTTCCATGTTTTTTTTTTTCACTAAAGCTTTTGTGTCTGGCTGTAAACCAAGCTTCTGCCACGTCTTACTCTTTATGGAAGGTTTCTTAGCAATACAAGCTGAAGAGCATCATCTTACTACACCATTTCAGTCGACTCAGAGTTAAAATGGTCATGCTTGTGTTTTAAATTATGTATTTAAGCCTCTTTCTTCTGGCATCGAGAAGGTCTAACACACACAGTGTGAGCTTGCTTCTCCTTCCCTCGGTTAGGATAGAGAGTTCTGCTGTTGCATGGAGAAGCTGTATGGTACTAATTACACTGTAGGAAAGCTAGCACATACTCTGTGTGTGTGCTGGAGCTGGATTTGTTCTGCTCTCTTCTGCTCTGTGGGAATTTATTTGACAGTTGAAAGGCTGTTTGAGCTGGCTGTTAAGTACTACAGGAGCATTAGACAAATGGGACCAAAGATACTGTTGAGAAGGTCTGCTCAAACATCTGTCTTGCTAACTAATTACACTTAATACAGTTAGTAACCCTTTTGGTGAAAAGTTTGACTCACCTTTTACAGCTGCAGTCATGCTGTAGAACTTTTAATACAGGTACAGTCATACTGTACAAAGCAGAATGTACTTCAGTAAGCACCCTAAATGGGATATGGGCTAACAACGTAAGTCCTTTTACCATGATATATCCAGGCCCATGGTAAGGAAGACTGGAAATATGAGTTTATGCTGGCACTGTTAAAGCAGCAACACCTTTTAGTTTCACAGGGACTAATTTGTGTGAGTCACTGATGGTGAAAAGGTTATGCTTGAAGGACCTGGTTCAATAACTATTGAATTTAGATGGAGCCCTTCCTGGGCTTTGGATCAAGTTGTAATTTCTAACCCTAGTTATTTGTAAGTTGGAAGATATTTCAAATGCCTCTGGATTTCTTTTGATGTGTTGAATGTGTTCCAAAGTGAATAATGGTTTGAAGGAATGACATCTGCTTGACAGAGTGAACTTCAGAAATAGTACAACTTACTTTTTATGACTGTAAATCTTTGCTATAGGAAAGTCACAGCTGAAGCCAAACCTGATGGTGACTGTACAGAGGGCAATGCAAGGGAAGTAGGTGAGAACATTTTCTACTACAGTGATTAAAAACCAGAGCAGTTTGTTCTGGGCTGTGAGTTGGTCTGGAAGTTAACATTTTGATTTGTGGCATAAACAAGAAGGGACTAAAGCACACATTGTGAGCACGTTGCTTAAAAATATTAAGCTACATAGGAGGTCTGTTTAAAATCACTTTATTTAGCAAAATAGCAACAATTAGAATTAGTTTGCCTGTTAATATCTAAAACTAATTTCCTAGCTGAGACTTCATGGCAGTATCTGTATCATATGAAAGACCTAAATGCAAACATTGGTCAAAAAATCTAGAAAATGTCCAGAAATATGTTTGTATTCAATCCCTGGATGGTTTCTTTGAACTATCTGAACTTTTCTACCTTTTGTTTTCAGGACAAGCTGTGAAATGTAGCCCTCCAGTTATGCCTGGCTGTGAAATTACATTTTCTAGAAGATTGCAAGTCCTGTAACTCTCTTGTGCAAACTTCCTTCTTTAGTTGCCCCATGTAATGAGAGAATGCAGGTTTGGAAACACCACAACAGTTTAAGTGCATTGGTTTGCTTTGCAAACACTCCTTTCTCTCAGACATAGACCCTGTATTTATGTGGGCTGTGGCTGCCTTGAAGAGCTACACCTGCCCTGGTGCCCACGAGGTTCAGTGAGCACAATTCTCCCTGAGCAGGGCTTCAGCAGGGTTTCGGTTTTACTCACAGCTTGTGCAACTCATTTACTCTCTGACTTGGGTTATTGTGATCCTATTATGTCCCAGCTGCTTTCTTTACATTGTCCGTGCCTATAAAGCATGGATTAATTCAAATGGATAGTTTTGATTCATAAAGCATTTAATAGCATAAAGCTTGGCTGTTTGAGGATCTTCTTCAGCCTTCCCCTTCTGGGCATCTGTGGTTGGCCGCAGTTCACTGCGTAATGTTTCCCACCCTCTTGCTCTAAATGAGGGATGTATTCTCTTCCTTACTAGGGTGCAAACTGCTTTGTTTCTTACCTTTTTGAAAAAGCTTATTTTTTAGTTTTAGTATGTAATGGAATTTGACTACTAACAACAGCTCTGTAACTTCTTTCCCTCATTCTCTGAAGCCATGTTTGTCAGGAATCCAACAAATGCTGTTTTAGTAATAATCTTGCTAGTAGATGTAGTGGGTCTGGATAACAATTCACCAGCACAGGAATGTATGGGACAGCAGCTCTTCTCTGGAGGTTTTTAAGGACAGGAATCCATCTTGGGAAAGCATTTTGTATTTAAAACATTTGTATTCTAATATTTCAGAATACCCACTTGTTTAAAGCATGAGCCTGCAACTGCATATATGCATGACTGGGTGACTTCTGGGATATTAGCTGTGATCTGCTCTTTCACTGCAGCAGTGGTTGCACCTCATGAATTGGTGAGACAGGCGATGCACCTTCCCCAAGAAGGCAAGTTAGAGTCCTGTTTGATAACCCAAAGGCTGGACTGAGAGTTTGAGCCTAACCCCCAGTGCTTGAGAAGGAAGAGGCTGCTTCATAGTGGACCTTAAGAGAACGACAGTCTTTTCACATCCATCTTCTCATCTGAAGACCCTATTTCTTATCAGCCCTCCCTCTCCCTTGCCCAAAAGGATCTGTGAACGCAATTATCTGCCTGTCTGACAGAGAAGGTGGTACTCTGAATGAAGGCAAAAGGTGTGTTTGTGGGGACTGTGTCTGATGAAGAAACTGAGCTAAAAAGGTAGGTGATACAGGCTACATGAGGCACGAGGAAGTGTTTCTGACTGTCAAAAGAAAATCCCATCCAAACAGTGTTTTCACAGACTGGTTTGAGTTACAGGAAAGCTCATTTTGATGATGAAAATGTTCCATGTGGCCATCCTCCCACTCAGTCTTTTCTCTGCTAACATACTACCATAAGACAGAAGTCCAGCAGTATAATTATGTTCTGCCTGGCTATTTCCTTGAAGCTTTTACTGCATTGCTTTTAAAGATGCTGGGTTTTATTATGGGGTGCTAGCATTCTGCTCTCTAGGTTGATCATTCTCTGATTTGCTCTGCTTCTAATCTTACACTATAGCACCTTTCCCATTATTTCAGGTGAGGACTACTGTCAGAGATTTTTCTCTGCTCTGCAAGAGAAGGCCATATGGGACCATCCTCCCTGACCCTAGAGCATCTGCAAATAATGCCAAACTCAGGGGGTATGTTTTCTGTAGCTTCTTTGTATTTTGCTCTTCATTCCCAGCGTTAATCCCTTTACTGGCCTCAGTACTGTCTCTTCTTTGCTACTTCAGAAAAGGTTAAGTTTTTTGGTTTATGCCCTCCCCTTACCCTAAATCCTTGTTACTGCAATCTGTGTTCTTTTCTCTCTAGAAGCAAATTCATCACTTCTCTTACCAGATTACTCCTATCTGATTAAGCCCTCTATCACGGAAGGTAAGTGTTCAACACATCCTCCTGGAAAGGTAAGAACTCGGAGCATGGTGGTGGGACACTGCTCCACAGCTTATTAGGTGTCTGTCACATTTGTTTGTGGATGGGTTTGTGCAGGCAGGCAGTTGTGTAACTGTGTAGAAGAGTCTTCTGACTGCCCTGTGCTTGCTCCTAGCTGCCAAGTTGGGGTGGAGAAGCAGCATCCGTCTGTCCATCCCCACTCAAACTTCCCTTGTGTCTTTTATTTTTCCTCTCCTCTACAAACTGAGTCACTGGAGGAGTAAACCAAGTGGTTTTATCCACTTTGTCCTGCAATTTGGTGGCAAACAAGGCATGTCCATCTGTCAATGAAGAGGGCAGGAACAGAGAGATACAAATGCAGACAATAACCCACACGCACATTTTCCTAAAGTGTGGTTTTGATGAGTGTGTCTGATGCGGACACCAGCAGGCTACACAATGCATGAGAAGATGTTTAGAATAGGTAACAAGGCAAGACCATCTATTTTCTTCCACTTTCTATTGCTCTGGGAGCTGCACTTGCCAGGCCAGGAACCCCAGGAGCCTCCTCAGCCCCGTTGTTGCACTTTGGTTGTCTCAGAGCCAAACAGGGTAGGCAGGGAGCTCAGCAAGGAGCTGCACTGCAGTTCAGGGCAGAGGCTGACAGGGAAAGTGCCACGAGGAGTGACACAAAAATTTTAAAGGACATTACTTAAATCCAGAGTGCAGTTTCAATCACCACAATTCCTGAAATACCACTGGCTTGTACAGAAAGTATGTTTTTCTCCCTCCAGACGGGGAGCTCCAAAAGCACCGCTGTACTGCTGGGTCCAGTTTCAAGGCTACAAATGCATACTTGGCTTTTCCCCCTCCAACCGCTCCATGCCATCCCACTCTCCTGCATCCCGGGGTGAAAGAGCAGCCCAGCACAGAGACGCAGCTTGTGGCATGTGAAACACAACTTGCAAACTTCTGCTTTAGAGCACTTTAGAGTGTAATCAGATCACTGTAATTCTTCCTTCCATAGCAGCAGATCAGTATTAAGCAGGCCAGCACGCAGATCACTGCGCTTAACTAAATGCAGATTCTTTCCATTGTACCCTATAAAAAGATGATCATCATTGCACAGTACAATTCGATATTTTAACACCTCAAAGTCTTTGGTGCAGCTGATGTACAAATAAATTCTAAGACTTACTACTGAACTAAGAGAAGAGAATAGCACCCTTGAAAGCAGAAAATATTCTGTTTTGTTATGCAATTCCACAGTGTGCAGGAAGATAGGGCGCTGCCCCAGAGTGTGAAGTTCAGTTTAGCATTATGTGCCTGGTTAAAGTAGGCACTAATTAATCAGACCTATCCGGCAGAAAAAATTCTTACGAATGACTCAAATCCAAGCTGCTGGGATTAGCAGGCACATCTTGGGAACACGGGAATTTCTCTTAAACAGTAAAAAAACGTGACCTTGCCTGTTGTCCTCAGGTGGTGGAGGTAAACTAGAATTGTCAGCCCAGCAGCTCCAGCTAAGACCTTCTATCTGCCTTGGTATGACAAATGCGCTCTAGACATTGAAGTGTCAGAGATATTCTTGTAACAAAATAGCTTTATGCATCCACTTAAAAATGCATAAAATGGAAAAGAAAGTAGAGTGCTTTGGCCTTGGGCTTACTACACAGAGGCAAGGTGAAATACTAGAAATGTAATGATATAAATTACCTTTCAGGCTTGTATGGAAGTGCCAAACCTCTTCAAAACACAAGGTTCTCACAAACACCATTTATTCAAATAGGATGCACATTGCTAAATAAAATGATTCATTATGAATGAATCAGATTGAGCTGGAACAAAGTAGGAGCTTTTTATAGATTCAAAGCATACTGGGCAATAACTAAAATGCTTACAAACATTCAGCACGCAGGGTAAGCATGAATTTATGCCACCTTGCAAAGATGTATATTTTGTATCTTAATACTTATGACCAAATAGTTATTTTATGTTGTGTAACTAACAGAGATGAGACGAGAAGCTGCAAAAAGGGGGTATCATTAGAAAAGCTAAGACCATGATATCGTTTACTTTGGGAAAAGAGAAGAACAGTATTTTATTGCAGTTATAACAACAACTACAATGAAGCAGTAGCTATGCTCATTTAAAAACTGCATTCTGTTCCAAAAGCAATTATGACAATTTTATTTTATTAGATGGTAAATGGATGGCTAGGAAATTCTCTAAACAGAAATTCAAGAAGCACCATTGTAACTTTTTTTTTTTTAATTAGGCATTATAAAAAATGGAATAGGCCATTCTGCTTCACTCAAACCATTCTGATAATTTTGTTAAATAAGAAAAGGGAATATTCAATTTAATATGTGCAAAAGCTAATATTTACATTGTTCAGTACATAGAGGTAGGATCACATTAAGAGAAACTGAAAGAGGAAGAGAATAAACTGTTCTCAGGGTCCACTGTAGGAAGAACAAATATTAATAGGCTTAAAGCATAGTAATGTAGTCAGGTAAGATTTTAGAAGAAAATCTTTCTAATGATAGAGCTAGCGAGGTATGTGGAGGGATAGCATAGGGAAGTCATGTAACTACCCTCCCTGGAAAAGATTAATCCAATTTTCATCAATGTTTATCTACAGCTGAACTGCTCTGGGACAGGCTATAACTACCTGTTCAAGTCCTTTCCAGACTTGTTTTTTAACAGTTTTAAGAAAGCTATTCTTAATGATTTTAATATCACACAAATGGCCTTTGCCACTTGATATTGTAAAGGATATGGTGATATCCAGGAACAGTTCCTGTCATAGAGAAATCAGGACAGACAGGAAGAGACGAAACAGATTTCTCCTTTAAATTAACTGTTCTCTATTTTTCTATTTTTTTTCACCTATTAAATATATGAGTTTGAAAGAAACCAAATGGTCAGCATGTACAGAGCAGGCATTGGATAAAGGCAGGGTATGAGACTGTCAGAATGCAATGGTCCCACTTGACACAGGGACTTGCTAACTAGTATTTCTTTGAAAAAGTAATAGGCACAAGCAAGGGAGCTGGAAATTCAGATTATATGTTTAGGTTATATAGCTGACATAGAAAATTATTGTTTCCAAGAATTTTTAACTTAAATATTTCTTTTGTCACGGTCCTTGCATTAATAAGCCAGTTGAATCTTTTACCTGGAATATTATCACTGCCTTCAGATTTTCTTCAGGTGACATAGAGAGAAAATACTTTAGCAGAAAAGATATACTTTTCTTATACATTGCCACACACTTGTGCTAAAGACAAGGTCCTGCAGCTGCTTGCTGCCCGTAGCTAATGGTCCACGTAACTTGAGCAGCATTCCTGGAGCACCACACTCACATTAAACCCTAAGCAGCTGGAGCAGCTGTGTGAAGTGCAACCTTAGAGACATTATTAAGTGAGTAATTAAGAAGCTGAATATCTCCCCTCTCTATCACTTAATTTACTTTTAATAGAATAGCTCCTCAGCCACCTTGTCTTTGGGGTATATCCTACCCTATTGTTAATTCATTCATGTGTATTTTACAGGTAAAAATACTGCTGAAAAGACTGGCTTGCTACATATGTGCAATAAACTGAAAAATGATAAATCTATTAAAAGAATTAAAAGTTAAGTCAGAACAGACAAAAAGACACTTTTCTGCCATTTACCCACAATGTGTGGCACTTGAAAGCCCTGACAATCAAAGCCTTGAAATTCTAGAAAGCCCTCCCTCCTTCCCATGAAAGTTTGGCCTTATTCCCAAGCACTTTTTAAATAACTGGTTTAGTATAAGATCACAGTTAGCAAAGTTACTTCAAGGGGGTTTTTTAAGTTTTGTCTTATTTTTTCCCTTTGCAATACAGGCATTTAACATCCAAAATTAACCTGTAAGTGATCAAAACCATAGGTGAAACACAAGAACAAACGATTTACCTAGTGAGTCATCAAAGTGCTTTATTTTATAAAGCCTTGCTCATGTTTGGAGTGTAATCTAAGCACTAACATACACAATAATGAGTCTTCTTTGCCCTGTCCAAATAAACAGTTTATCAACAAGAATGAGTGACAAAAATGCTACGCGGACAAAAAGAATGTTTCGCTGTAAATGTGTAAAATGGTCTAAAAATGTACATTTGTTGGCTGCAATTAAATATGTACTTAAGTACATGTACCTCATTTTCACTTCAGGGACTCCCTGTGGCCTCACACCTTCAGAAGCCACAGCATGCTTCAGAAAATGCAACTTGGGTGAGAACACAGACAACCGGGGTGAACAGGGAGAGGACAAAAAAAAAAATCAAGCCACAGTACCAACTTACTTAAATACATACAATACAAAAGTATACACATACATTACAGTGCTGCAGACATCACTAGGTCAAACATAACAAAAAAATCCCGTGGGAAAAGTTTGGGGAAAGGAGAAAAAAAACATTAGTACACAGCAACAGGGATAATATTGCCTTTGGCCGCTGAAGAGAGTGTAATGGGGTGCTATTGTTATAGGCTCCTCTGAAGTAAATCACTACGTAAGTTACGCACAGTTGCAGGCTGAACAGCACTGACGTTAGTTATGGAGAAGGCATGCTGGCACTCCTGATCCGAGTTATAAACCATGATGGGGGAGGTTTGACTTCTCTTACATTGCCTACAAAATCTAACGATTTCAATGAAGAAATTTTAAAGGCACAGCTTTAGCACAGTGTATATAAGTAGATAAACTTTTAAGCATATGTAAATTTGTCTCTTTCAAGCATGGAGTCTTTCAGGGAAAAATACAAGAGGAGAAGAAATACAATGTTGTGTAAAAATGTTAAACAAGTTAAACATGATCAGCACAGTTTCAGGCAATGTACTATGCAATCAAACTTGAGCAAATGGTAGGACAGGTCATTTTGATGCTGAAAGACAACCCTGGGAAAAATTCCTCTGAAATATCCTTTCTCATTTTATTGTAGAAGAGTCTATCACGGAGGTGAGCGAGACATTCACTTTAGTACACTACTGCACATTATCTCTTGGAAGATGACAAAGATTACTTCATTTGTACTGCAAAATAACTTTACATGTAAACTCAAAAGTCATATATTGTACACGGCTCTGAAATTCAGAAATATCCCTGCTTTCCTAAGAATGTAAACAGTAAAATTCAGGGTTCATTTTTCGAGGGATAATCTATAATAAAATACCACTGTTTCAACAGTACAACATAAGCATTTAAACTTCAAATTCCCAGTAAATTACAAGGGAATGGAGTCAGTGTGCACATCTTTCTGGATGGGTGAAAGATGGAGCTACTATTGCCCAAAACTATGCGCTTCTTCAGATAAGCTTCTTTTTTTACACTTGTAACATAATTAGTTCCTATATTGCAAGAATATAAAACAAACGAAACCTTCAGGTAACAAAGTGAAATAAGCAAAGTTTTCCCTTAACATAAGTTTACTACAGCAAAAATGTACACAGCATGAATTACATTAGCTCTTTGTAAGATAAGAGATGCCAACTCTCAGATGTCTGAGAGGCTGAACTTCCTGACGCAATGTGCTGAAAAGAAGACAAAAATGGGAGAGGGAGATAAAAAAAGGAAAAAACCCAACTGCTAGGAACCAAATGGGAAAAGCCTCTGGCACCAAGGACTGTTGCAGCTGCTTTTTTAAGGAGTGCCAGTGTACAGGGTGTAAGTGTAACATTCGCAGTAAGATCTTCATTGTTATTGTCATCATCATCATCATCATCATCATGAAGAATACTGTCATGTATCTTTTTAGTTCAAAAAATAAACTGATCCACAGTTTACAATTTGATATCAATATCGTAGATTTAACATGCATTTACTCTTCCCCACCCCCACCCCACATTTCTTTGCTCATTTATTCAGTTTCAGCTGGTAGCATCAGAGTATTACTGTCACAGTGCACTCTGAGTAAGCTGTTCTATTTATTTAAATTATTTTAATTTTTTTTTTTTGCACACACAAAAGAGTCAGAAATAGCTAGAACTATGCTGGGAATATCAGGCAGCTGTTAAAGCGAGTACTCCACCCCACTTCAGTCATCTTTGCCAGCAGATGTAAACAAAGGGGTTGCTTTCTGCAAGATGAGCGCTTCTCTGAGTTCCTTTTTTTCCCCTACACTTGTAGCCACTGCTGCTGTCCCCAGGTCTCGTGTCTGTCCTATGTAACATGATAGGTTACGTCAAGATGTTGGCAATAAAGTCCAAGAATCTCTTTGAATACTGTTCGGGATTAACAGTTGAAATTTCTGCACCAGCCTATACAGAGAACGGGGAAGGGAGAGGAAAGAAGGAAGAACCAGTGTTTTATTTAATGTTTTGTCACTGAGGGTGTTACTTACTCAGTAAATTTCATGTGCAGTCTCAGAACTAGACACTAGAATTACAAACAGTAATGGTGCTCAAGCAGAATCCTACTGATGCCTTTTTAGGCTTCCCATGAATGCTGTGGTACTTGGTACTCAACACTGTAACACCCATCTTCCATTTCTGAAACATTTCTTTTTACTTTCCATATTTCTACTTTCATTGTGCTTCAGTCTTCTATGTGAATTTTTACTGCACAATTAACCATGCTACCCACTGATGCACCAACAGATTCTGGTCTCTGAAGCAGCAGTGCCTTCATATGGAGAAGACTGAATTACCATACTCAGATCTGGGTATGCCAACATTTGTGTAATATATATTATTATATGAATGTTAAATAACCTGGTTTGAAATATATGGTAACAACTATTAACATTTTTCCAACATACATGCTTTTAAACCCAGTCTCACTGAATAAGCTGTGCAATTGCTACTTCAGTGAAGTAATTATTTCATTCATATTTTTATTTGGGGTTTCCAGAGTTTTAGCCACATTTTAATCTATACTTTTCCTGTTTTACAAAAGGGGTAAATTCCTTGCATGCAATTAATTAATGCACTTCGGTGTCAGGTGGCTCAGGATGGAGACAGCAAAATAAACAAAATGGTTGTATGAAAGTAATGTTTTGGGGTAGGTTTTAATCACAATCGGCTTCAATAACCATAGTTGTTATTCACAGTCTATTTCTATCCCTTATTTAAGCCAGAAGTGTGAGTTTTTAAAGTCTGCTACATTTAAAGTTCAGTAATAATTGCCAGATAATGGCTGCATATGGTCTGCTTCAACTTTCAGCTGCCCCAAGAGCAGAAAGAGAAATGAGAGCATGGTTTTAGAGAGACAAAAAATACCTTCTACAGGCCAGTGCAGGTCACATCGTTATCTACTGTAAATAAAAGGTCCTGAGCCCAGTGCTTAAAGCTCCGCACAATGCCCTGACCCTTTAGATACTTAGACAGAGGAGGAATTTTAGCCCCATGAACAAATATGCTCTTTTAAAAAAGTTAATGAAATTGGAACTTTAAATCACCAAAGGAGCGATAATGGTAATATAAATCATAAATCTAGAAGACTGGACTGTTTCACCACAGTTCTTTGGTGTCTGCTGCTCAGCAGCAATTTCAGTCAAAATAAATAAATTCATGGCAGTCAGATAGAAGCCTTCACTGAACAATCTCTGAGTATTTAATATGTACAATTTATCTTAAATTTTGCAAATTGTACTTTTTTGTTCCTGAAGAAGTCTTGAAGAATGAGCCACACTCTGTGCTGAAGAACTAACTTTCAACAGGCTGCACCAAGTTGGGAAACCATCACTAAGGTCCTGCATCTGAAATTAGATTCATGACAGTTTGCACAGTGTGGTGAACAGCTTTGTTTGCAAGAATAAAGTGCATCTCACAAATCTAGGACAAGGTCCTAAAAAGGCATCTCACTAGAGCTCTTTATAAGTAAGGAAGCTATGCATATGGCTGAAAAAGGAGTTCCACTCTCAGTATGTAATGTGTAGCAGTTACTCTATACTATTTTATTTCACATTAAACTACAAAAAAATTCTGATCCATTTCACCTTTCCCTAGATCTACTGACCTGTCCTATTATCAGACCACTGAACAACAAAAATGCATGAATTTAAATAAGTAAGAGGAAAAAACCAACCAGATACTTACCCCATGTTTTACCGTTTTTGCAGCATGGGCAGCTTTCTTTTTCGCATCATAATGAGTAAGAATGTCAATAATGGCCATAAAGTATACTTCCTTCCTAGGTGCATCTGCAAATGGCAAACACAGGGCAGTAAGAATGACTTCAGAAACATCTTAATAATGAATTCTCCTTCTAACAAAGGAGACTTTATGAGACTCAATCAGCAGCTAAGACAGTCAGTGTCAGTCAGAATCAAGATCTGTGAAAACCACTGGCTCAAGCTGTCCTTAACTGAAAGTTTAACTGCACTCATATATAATGCAAAACCCTCTAAATGAGTGTAAAATAAAACACCAGCATACAGAAATAGGAATTATTGCTCAGTTAAAGTAATGCAGATTTCATCTTCCTTTGTGTAAAACCTATGATAGGTAATGCTTCTGGGTCAACAAACAAGATCATATTTTCTTTATGAATAAAACCTTGTATTTGTTCATGTCAATGCCTATGAAAAAAACCAAATAGATAACTTTCTTGTCTTGAACAGTCACAGGTAAGCAGTTTTATTTAGTTTCACACACAAACATTAAACCCAGTTTCAGGCTTCTCATACACTCCTTATGATGACTTTCTTAGCTGGAACACAGAAATTGGGTATGAGTGTACAAATTTTCAAAAAGCAACCAAAAAAGTGAAATATAACTTGGAATGCTGCTTTTTTCATTCTTTCTGGACTGTATTTAATAGTGTTATCTGTCAGGAAAAGAACAATTGCAGATACTAGATTTCCTGAAAGGGATGAAAAACTCATGAACTAACTGAAGAACTGCTGAACCTGAATAGCTAAGCATTATAGGAATCTTCTGCTTTGTGCTACACCAAAGAGCAAACTTCCTTTTCTGCAGAAGGAACTTCTATTTTGCAGTTTACATTTGCCTTTACGTAGTTGCGAAGACTTCAGGATTCTGATGCAAGAATCAAACCGTCTTAACATAAAAATATTTACTGCTGCTTACTTTCATGGGATTTTATTCCATAAACATCAATAGCTGGATCAAATTCCCCTGGAGCCAAAGGCAGTGAGCTGTTCAGCGTGTTTCCTGGACTGTCTGGAGGGGTTCCAATGGGGTGGGTCCCATCACTTTCACCTTCCTCTTCTCCATCATTCTCTTCACACTCTACTTCTTCCTGTTCAGCTCTTTCAACATCATGAATTCCAACCAGCAAGCTGTAGTCCATGAGTTTTAACTGAGCAAGGAACTAGAAAATGACAATAAGCAATCTATCAGTATCACCGAAAAATGTAAACTCCACTTAGAAACAGAAGTTACACTAAGGTGTCATGAGTTGAAAAAAACAGGTACTTCTAAGAGAGAGCAAAAGGGAGGATTAAAGGATAAAGCTAGCACAGAGATACTTAAGATGTAGTAACAGCATACAGGTAACTTGAAACTTACAGTGTTCTCCCAAAATCCTCAGGAAATAAGTTTTTTGTGTAGCGAAGACAAGTGCACTTGCAAGCCCGTGACAGTCACTCCTGTCTCATGTTCCTGTTTGAACCACTGAATACCCTGGGTTGGAAGTGACTCACAAGGTCTATGGAGTCCAATTCTTGGCCCTGCACAGGACCACCCCAAAAGTCACACCATGTGCCTGAGAGCATTGACCAAACACTTCTTGAACTCTGTCAGGCTTAGTGCTGTGACCCTTCCCTGGGGAGCCTGTCCAGTGCTCAACCACTCTCTCCGATATTTGAATATATTATAATATCCAAAATAAACCTCCCCTGACACAACTGCAGGCCAGTTGCTCGGGTCTTGTCACTGGTCACCACAGAGAAGAGATCAGTGCCTGCCCCTCCATTACACCTCACAAGGAAGTTGTAACTGCAATGAGGTTTCCCTTCAGTCTTCTCTTCCCCAGGCTGAGTGGGGGAGAGACTGCNGCACAGGACCACCCCAAAAGTCACACCATGTGCCTGAGAGCATTGACCAAACACTTCTTGAACTCTGTCAGGCTTAGTGCTGTGACCCTTCCCTGGGGAGCCTGTCCAGTGCTCAACCACTCTCTCCGATATTTGAATATATTATAATATCCAAAATAAACCTCCCCTGACACAACTGCAGGCCAGTTGCTCGGGTCTTGTCACTGGTCACCACAGAGAAGAGATCAGTGCCTGCCCCTCCATTACACCTCACAAGGAAGCTGTAACTGCAATGAGGTTTCCCTTCAGTCTTCTCTTCCCCAGGCTGAGTGGGGGAGAGACTGCCCACAGACCAAGTGACCTCAGCTGCTCCTCATATGGCTTTCCCTGTAGACTTTTCACCATCTCTGTAGCCCTCTGGATGCTCTCTAATAGCTTTGTATCTTTCTTATATTGTGGCATTCAAAACCCCTCACAGCACTTGAGGCAAGGGCTGTTCTGTCACCGTTCAATGTCCCGACCAGCCCCTGCACTATCAGGCATATGATGTGCTATGATCTAGTGCTGAATCCAACCCCGCACTCCCTTTTAAGCCTTATTAAAGAATCATGAAAAAGTGTTCAAATGTTCTTGCAGTAGAAAACCATGACGTTTTACACCATGAAGACATGAAATGGTACTGTCTTCTCTTAATAGTGATAGGCTCATGATTTAAATCACAAGCAAAACATGAATGAGAATGAAAGGCTGGTTTTGAATAAAGACTGAGGATGGGAGATTTTAGAAAACTGAAAGATGAATACATTCTATGTACAGACAAAGAGTTATTTTAGTTAAAGGGAACAGGGTAAGCTGGAAAGTTAGGAGAGAAGGATGGAAATAAGCAAGGTATAAAGGCAGGAATATGGGGGAATAAACAGCTCAAGGAGGTGAGGGGTAGGCAGGACAGAGCTGTGTTGCAGCCTTAAAGCAATTCTGCAACTTTGAACTTGTGGAGCTCATGCTTACGGTATACAGAAGAAGTGGCTGAAAATAAAAATTGCTTCATATTTTAGAAATTCTAAATGGTTATAAAAGGGAAGTTAGAGCAGACCAGGGAAGAAGGGATTTAAGCCGAACTTTGGAACAGTGATAGTGATGGTGATGAAAGAGATGAGTACAAAATGGAAACTACAGTTTGTCAAAATCCTGATTGTGAGAAAAGAGACAAACCAGAGATAATAAAGTGACTCTACATTCAAGTGCCAGCAGAAATATTGTGAGATGGACGTTTTATGAAGGAACTGGTTTTTAATGATTTTGGCATAATAAAGCAAAAGACTCTTCAAAAGACAAGAAGAGATCTAAGTTTAAGAGATGATGCACAACAATATACAAGATGAACAAATGAGACTGGGCAAAGGCAATGGCATGGAAGAACTCCAGGCATATCATTAGGTGCTCGGTAGATAGAGGAAAAAAATTCTATCAATAATCACACAGAATAGCATGACAGAGAACACTCTTGGGAAAAAAAGAGTGAACTGCAATCTAGAAGAGAATGGCATATCAAAAGTGTGTTGCTGCTAACAGCAGAAAGACTTAGGGAGATCAGTACAAGGAAAAGAGAATCTGATTTAAAATGGAAAAAATATGTGCTTTTTCTCAGGACACCTGAGACATCACACAGGAGGTGAGAAAACAGACAAGGGGCCATCAAACGAGCAGTAATAGGTATTTGTGTTTAAACACAAGAAGGGGACATATGACATGATTATCAGAGCAATGTGGAAACAATATACAAAGAATAACAGAAACAAAACTTAATGGCAAACAAGAACAGATATAAAGTCATATAGCTCAGAATACTACTCCATAATATGTTTAACTCTAAATGCTATGTGTAAGATAATCCTGTACTAAGTGTTGTGCATTTCTTTCCATGGTAGTGAAATGTGAATGTTTACACGTTGGGTACAAAGTGTGTGTATCAGTTATTTAACAAGGGCAGAAGAATCAATGAAAGAAAAACAAGGTTAAAGAATAGCTTGCCATTGTCAAAATCAGATCACTTTACACTGATGATTGACATGGATATCAAACAATTCTCTGTATAAATTTCAAACCTATAAAAAACAGCCTTGCAAGACATGATCTGGAAACTGCCATTATATTCCCAATCTGGTAAATTATGTGGAAGATCACATACAATCCAGTTCCTGGAGTAAGAGAGTAACTTCCACATTCCTTGTACACCCTTAAGATATTATCTGCACCTACTTGCTGTAAAAGCATTAGTCAGCAATTGCAGTACATGCTAAAAGAGCACAAATTTTTATCCAAAATAAACTTATCTCTAGAGCTGTGACATCTGTAGAGTGATTTTCCAGTGCAATATTTTAGATACAAAATAAACACACACTGATATTTCACAAAAGATTCATATTTGCATCATCATCAGCACGATAAATTTCTCATTGTTACTATGATGGGAAATTAGACTTACTCAAAAGAAAATTTTTGGGTAGATTCTAAAGTAACAGTATTCTGTTTTGTGCAGCTAATGAGATACAGATCTGAAGAACTAAACAAGTCAATTCACAGAGCCCTTTTCACAGAAATAGCTGAAAGTCTTGTTAAGTCACAGGCACATATTGCTATCAAGTCTCTTCCAAGTGTGTGCCTTTTCCTTGAAAACAAATTTTAGGCTTTGAGAATAAAGCTGCAAAATACTGTATTTAGTAAAAAAATACACAAAATATTTTCAATTATGTAAGCTAAAGGCAAGCTGTGTGAACAAGTTGGTCTGATATTTAATTAGTTGAACTAAATCAATTATATTAAATTCATACATTAACACTTTTCTATTAACTATTTACTATATTCAGCCAATTACAAATTTATATGAAAGATAAATGAGTACATTAAGATAATGAGTCCAATTGCTGCACACAAATTACTGAAGCACTCTACTGTTGTGACACTAAGAATGATTTAAAACTCATATAAAATAGGACAGGCATGACTGTAAGTGGGGAAGATGCCCCTCCTCTGTTATGGACAAGTCTGTGTATGGGCTCAGCTCTGGTGCACCTCCACCTGTAAAATACAACTAACAATACTCACCTCTCTCTCGGGGGCATTGGGAAGTACTAGGCTTGTAATTCGCTTAAGTACTAAGTAGTACCATCATTTTAACATCGCATCATCAAGGTAGGAACAATGTATGGCAACCAGCTATGGCAGCAAGGCATTTATCACATCAGCAAAAGCAGTGATCAACTCCTGAAAGTTTAAATTGTGTTTCATTTATAACAGTTGTGCTTACAGTCTTATAAATAAAAGCTTTCATTAATGAATTACAGGTATGATTTCATGGGATATCTGCAATTTGCCACACATTTTAATGACATTGAACTGAACAGGCACATTCTTACCTCAACATCCTTTTTCAGTTTCTCAAGGAACATCTTTTTGTTATTCTCATCAATATGAATCTTTTGGCCATCGTTAATAAAATCATTGTCTTTGAACGTCGGCAGCTCTTTGGCCTAAAATAAACCAAAACTCCTGTAAGAGTGGGGTTGCAAAGAGGAGTGTGGTGAAGCTGCTGGCCCAGTGCAGCCCTGCCACTGGCAGCAGCACCTCCAGAGATCCCCTGTGCCTGAGAGGGCACCACCGAGGTGCCTCTCCTCCACGGCATGCAGCTCTCCATAACTGCACCCAAGGAGCTCCTTCCTTAGTTCATCCCACCTGGAGATGGCCTAGAAGGTGTATGTTTACTGGGCATGCAGCAAATGTAGATAGGACAAAGTCTCCACCTCAGTACTTGATTTGCATTGAACACCAATTTATGTGAGCTTCTTCCAAGATGTGGTTTGCCAAAGTGATTGACAAGTGAAGTCAAACAATCCACACCTTATAACAAAGGGTCTTACGGACGATGTTGGACTGGATTGCATTTTACATACTGTGAATATTTACAAGTGAGTAATACCAAATAATTATTGAAAAGCATCAAATGAACATGAATCATGATGTTCTGCTTAGAAGTGGCAAACAGAAGAGAAGACCATTGCCTCTTAAATATGTAATGAATATTCTGGATGTTGGAACATTAGTTGATTATCTTCAACTCTCCTGTGAATTGATCTGCAATAGCATTAAGGAAAACCAGACAGTGTAACCACTGGATTCAGTACTAAGACACCTCAAATAGGGTGTTTTTAAAGGGCAGTGACTGAAGTTTACTCAAAAACCCCCAGCAAGCCAACAAACAAAAGAGCAGTTCCTTCAGGGTATTTGTTCAAGCATACTAAAAGTAATAGTAGCTCCTGCAATCAAAAGCCTTAAAAAAATTGGTCCATTAAGTGCAATGAACTTTCTTCTTCCCCCAACCTTTAATCAATAACAGGGAAGAACAGGTTTCATTTACAGAGAAAATGTTGCAGAAACAGGAGTGCTGCAATTATCAATGGCCAGGAACTGATGAATACTCTGAATAAAATAATTTCTCCTTAAACTCAAGGTCCTTCTGCTAGGGATAAAAGGCAGCTAACATCAGCCTACTGGAATGTCTTCTGCCAGTTTAACTAGTCAGACATTGATTATAATCTTACTGAAGAAGGTATTTTTCATAAAGTTTATTTTCTTTCTATGACATGATGTAGTAAGGAAAAGAAACTGAGAGGTTCTTTTCTCCGCTCCAAAATGTACGTATTGGAAAGTACAGCATTAAAATGTGAGCACAACAGGAAAATCTGAAATGCCCTTTTAGATCTTCATAATGGCCAAAAGTTCTTTTTGCTGTTGGGCTGTGCCCTGAGGTGGCCACGATACTCGGTTCCCCAACTATCTTTTTTGGAGCTGGAATTTGTGAATTGGTTGAGATCTGACAATGTCGCTCTTGTTTAGAAAAGCAATTCTTTTCTTCCAATAACTGCTCAAAATCACTAAAGCAATTAGTAACATTTTAATATTTATGAATACATACTAAATCCATTGCATTCTGACACATATGGACTCTGGAAAAAGTAAGACCCTAGTCTGGCTGCTCTGAATTATTACTGTGTTGCATCTACAACATTCTGGTATATTAAAATGCAGTCTAATAGAGATCCTCTACTTAAATTTAAAATAAATGGAAAAAAACCATCCAAGTAGCTGAGATGGAGCTATAACCATTCACCCATCCCAGACTCCACTTCTGTGGAGGATTCATCCTGCAGTGCCTGCCTGTTTTACTTAAAAATGATGTTGGACACTTTGTGAAGCTCACAATGAATTGTTTACTACAATGTGACTGCACAGCGTACATCGATTTTCTTTCTGGCCTTCTTATTCCAGTCAGTAAGTGGTTTAGGATGCAAATGTATAGGGGAAACATCAGATAAGCATTCCAGGCTAACAGCTGTAGAGATTATCATACACAATCGAGCATACTGTCCCATGGATGAGAGTTAATTCTGCAGAGGCGGGACTGTGGATCCAAGGATGTTGCCAGCACCGGAGGATGGAATCCAGTGCGTGGGATGCTTAAGAATGGAATGGAGATTTGGATGAATTAATTTAAGATGAAACAATAATGAAAAGAATGCAAGAAACCAGGCTCCCTTAATTTCTAGCCCAAAGTCACTAAAAAAAAAAATTCCTCAGATTACTTTTCCACCTAGTATATCCAAGTTATTTATTAAATTAAGCAGAGGTTAAAGTGAAACAAACCCATTAACACTGAAAAAAACCCCTACTAATGCTGTTTAAAGCTGAGGGGTGAGCAGAGTGGAAGGATGTGCTTGTGGTTAAGATGCTGAGACGCATGTTTGTCTCCAGGCTCTGCCAGACTTCCCGCAGAGCACACCATCAGCCAGTCAGAGCGGCAGGTGATGCAAGGGGAAACCTCACTCTGCCACTGAACACACTCCTATCATTGGTAAAAATAAGCTTAAATTACAAGCAATGTCTTTCTGGAAGATGCTGGAGCTGGTAAGCCTGTTGTGCAGGTGCCATACTCCACTTTAACCTTGTCTCTGATCTATTTTTAATAAAAGTGAGCTAGCAAAGCTGACACTGCTGCATTTCTTGCCTGCCATCACAAGACCCAAGGGGTGCTCCCAAGGACGTTCAGGGCAGTGAGTCAGCTCTTCCAAAAAGCCAGATTCTTCACTGCCTTGTGTGCAGGCTCCCCAGTCCTTGATAATCCCTCTGAGGATATTTATCTGAGGTCATTTTTCTTCACCCAAATGCCCATAGCTTTGTAGAGTTGGCAAGTGTAGAATCATGTAAGTTAAAAGCCAGTTTGGAGGTATGTGAAGAAAAAGAGAAAAGCAAAAAAATCAGGTTCCATCTGAGAAACTGAAGCTAAAATGCTATTTGCCAGTGGTTGACCTCACCACATTATTTGCATGGTGCCTCCCAGCCTATATATTGTTCCCTCTTTCAAGGTGTTATTAGACAGATTTTTTTTTCTTTTGTGTACTAGATAATATTATTCTCTCTATTTAGTTAAAGCCGAATAGTTCTAGGATACTGTTGCAGGATACTGTCCCATTACTACTGACAGCCAGCACTAGTGCTGATTGCAGTAGTACTTGAACTGAAATCATGTCCTAAAATTGATTTGTGAATTTAAGAATTAAAACCTATGAAACATGCAACTAGGAGGGGCTCTTGTAGTTATGCAGAATTAATAATATACGTGCTCATGCTGAAAAATCCTACTGCGTTAATTTTCTTTTTATGCATTGAAATAAACACAAATAGAATCAGATTGTGGCAGTTTAAAACACTATCTGAATGAAAAAATTGAGACTTTGCTTTAATGAAATAATTGATATGGTTAATTTTTTATGAAGTCTCAAATATTTCCAATGGAGCAAAATCCTTGTTGGAACAAGATTCTCCTGGAATGTAATTTATTATAATGAACATATTACTGTCATTAAAGAACTAAATATTTTAAGAGCTGCACAGGAGATGAACATCTAACTACTTCCACTAAATTAATAATGGATTTTCTTTCTGAACCACCTCCATTGTTTTTAATTCCCTATTTAAAGATGCAAGCAAGGCACAACAGGTTTTAAGAATATGAAATATTTATTTATTAAAAACGCATGTCATTTGCACACTTCAGGTTTGCATTCCAAAGTTTGCCATGGTCACAGAGTATTTTAATGGCAGGAAGATTTCACTGCCTTTGAAAAGGCTGAAAATCAATAAAGATTTCTTAGTAACTAAGATGACAGAATGTGTAAAGCTTCACTCAAAAACTAAAATCATAGTGGAAAAGCCCACTGATACTGTTTTGGGTTAAAAAAGAAATTCTTGGACTGTAGATACCAAGTCACGTTTTACTTCTGTACCAACATGGAAATAGTTTTTTGTGTATTTCTTAACACATCTCAATTCAGCATCCTATCCTAAGGTGTTGAAATGAATATTAGCAATTTTTTTTTCCTCAAAAAGTATTTTTTTGTTCATCATGATATAAAAAGTAATGATCATAGCTAACACCAACGTTAACATTTTGGACACAGTTTGCTAAAACAGCTGTAGGTCACATAAGTTTCAGAATAAGTTTTGGACTGAAAAAGAAAAAAAGACTTAATTGTCTTCACAACCTGGCATAATTTCTCACCTAACAAAGGCAAAGATTAAGTTGTAGGAGAAATGTGGCATAGCAGACTTATTTTTTGTTTGGAACTAGACACAAGTCACATTACTCACATAGCTAATCACGGAAAAATTTGGCTTACAAATTATAACAATTATACAAAACATCTGCCAAGAGTGAAGCTCCACACCCTGGGCTTCTTTCACAGCAAATGGCCCCCTTTTATTTCTTTAAATACTGGGCTCACCAGCATTATACAGAAGGCATTATTAGGGGAAAAAAAGTAAAATTGGAACAGGTAGTTTTGAACTGAATCAAAACTAGTCACTAGATCTGCAACGTGGAAGACTAACTTCCTTTGGAAGGCTGAATATGGCAGCTCCTGCCCTTCAGTAGTTCTGTGAGCTGGGACCAAACTTCTGTTGTATTATCTGTCTTTTCAATGCTCAGGGAAACACACCCAGCATTATCCCTAGCATTAATGTCTTCCTGCTGAAAAATGAACATGCAACATATAAAATTCCCCTTTTATTTTTTAAAATTCTTTTAACATACGGAAAACAGACTTTTGAATAAAAAGTCAAAACAAAACAAAACTAACCAAACAAAAACAAACATATCAAAGGCAAACTAGTGATTTGTTGGGGTTGATGCCACGTGAAGGCTAAATGCTGAAACAGGAATTGGAACTCTGAATGTCTGTTCCTGTCTTTGCAGTGTGAGGTTTTGAAAGTTGTCATCTCTGGACCCTGCAACCTCGAGACTCATTTCACGGAGAAATCTCAGACACCTGACAAGCCTGTTGTGTGAGATTGGCACATGAAGCAGACTGAAATAATGAAAACAGGAAGTAAAAACATGCTGTTCTCAAATTAGCTATTTTAAAATAGTAGGAAAAATAGCTTAGATTTTTGAATGATCCACTTTGAATAAAGTTTTACACAGTAACACCAAAAGAAAAAAAAACAAATTCTGAGTCAAGACTAAGTGATCTTGTTGCTATGCCACTATACGAAACTCCTTCTTCCTTAGGTTATACTTTCCTCTCAGAAATCAGTTAATTATTGTATGTTGTAATATATAACATAAAACACAAAGCAAGCATCTAGTGGCACCTTCCAATCTAATTATCACAGCTGTGTATTTTGCATACAATTTAACTAAGATGTAACATAACTGTTGACTACTGCAATCTTTTTCCAAAAAGAAACTTGCATAGAAAATCCCTTGTTCAATTGTATTTACTGTATTTTTTCTGCATTTATGTTGATTTATGAAACAATACGTACCACAGAGGTGGCAATGCAACCAGTTTTTGATTAATTTTAAAACATGTAATAAACTCGTGATATTGCTCAGGAAAGATGAAATGTGATGGGCCTCAGTTCAGTTTGGCTTTATTTTTCTTCTTCAAATTTCCTTCTGAGCTGCTCACTCACAAGCAACATGCTTAAGTTCTTTTATCAGTACAAGTAGACTCAGCTGTTACTGCTAATTTGGTGTTGTACTGCAAGTATGGCATAATTGTGAGCAGGCAGACCACCAGGGGAGTTCTGCATTATCCTTGTTTCACTTAAGAGGGCAAAATTGTCCAAGGAATGAATAGAAAATGCCCACTATTAAAATAATAAAAGTAGAAAGAGGACTAAAGCCTAAAATATAAAAAGGAGCAGCTGTCAGAATTTGACAACTGTTGAAACGTACTATTCTTTTAAAATTCAAGACATCTGTAAGTGAATGTTATGATATGTGTTGCCAAGAAAGCAATGCCTTTATTATTAAAAATATAATTTATAATACAAATGAAAGGGATTGTGTGTTAAGGTGAAATCTAAGGGATGGAGCTTGTCTCTGCACTGACTACCACAAGGTAATGAAATGACAGCTTTAGAGCCTCTCATCAATGTTATGATATTAAACAGCTGAAGACAGACAGGAAGTAAACCCGAAACAGGATGGAAAAGTACTATTTTTAAAAGTCAATCCAGACAACTTTTCTTCCTAAAAACTGATTTAAAAAAATGTTTGAACACTACTACCTATTTTACACTACCAAAAAAAAGTAGAAACGTACTTTTCTCCCCTGATTTGTTGTATTATAGTCCATTAAGTATTTCTGCATAATTGTCTCTTCTTTATTAATCGAGTAAATAACAACTTTGTTTTATAGGAAAAAGATTGAAGAACATAATAATTTTCGCCAAATTTGCCTTTACAAAGTAATTTATCTACAATTTACAGTCTGCATTACAATGTCACTGAAAGACTTGCTCTTCTGTTTTCTGATTTCTCCAGCTTTAAGAGAAGTAAACATATTGTTCTTGACATTCTGAAAACCACCTGATTACTTCAATATCAGCATTTGAAATTCAATGTGAATTACTTAAAAGCCCATTTAAAAACCAGAGCATTGCTGGACATCTTAGCCATACATTTTAGCACCAAAAGCTTCCTCCTGTCTTTCATTACTGTTTCTCAGATGTGAATAGCCATGGATACCTTCATACTAAGTAATTAAATAATGCTGCTATTAATTGAAATTGTATTAATGTAATTTCAGAATAATATTAATAAATTGATTATTTAACTTGCCTTTGGATAAAAATTAGCTAATAAGTTACTGCAGATTGGTTCTCAGATTGTCTGGTTTTGCTTAATTAGTCAGGGCAATTTCTTCTAAGATAGGAGACACAAAAATCTCTTCAGAGAATTTACTGAAATGCCATTTTTTTCTCTCTTTTTCAAGCCAAAATTTTTCAGCTGTTTTAAAATCTTTAAGATTGACTTGAGATTCCCACAGATGACAGCAAACACGAAGTTTGAAAGAGTGACACCTACTTAAGAGAAAATGGAAGTGAAAAAACATGCTACAGTAACAAACAAGGGACCATTTACATACTTAGGTCAACACAGTCCTCAAAGTCCTGAAATCAGTGACACACATGCAGAGATACACCTCATGACAGCAGCTCTTTGGAACTGCTTGGAGTTTCAAAATTAAACTCTGCTTGTCTATTTGTATTCAATAGAACACCCTTTTTATTTAAGCTTAAAAACAGCCTTAGGAAACATTTGAGTAGTTAGGTGAGTAAACCACTGCAGTTTTCGTGCCTGTTGCAGGAGATGCAGATCATAGCGATGATGAATGTTCTGAACATCTGCAATCCAGAGGTTAAGTGTATTCTTCTGACCCTTGCAAATCAAACAGCAGACTCCAAAACTTAAACAAAAGCCAAGTAATGAAGAAAATACTATTTCCCCCTTGCCTGAATCCCTTAGAGTCTTTCTTGAGGTGTAAAATGTTGTTCCCTCTATGAACTGACAAGCCTACCCAGCAATTCTCTTTCTTACAAACATTTGTTCTGAGTGCAAGCTCGTGGCTCCCTCCCTGCACTGCACTGGTGTTGGAGGGGAGCGATGAGGAACACAAAGCTGCTCTGAAAGCCTCAGACTGTCTGCTTGCAACATCAATAAGCTTTGTGGAGTTTCGTGTCCAAGAAATCAAACTATTAAAATAGCAGAATAAGAATGTGGGAGACGAGATTTTGACATATTTCTTTCAGAGAAGTACTCAAAATCAAAGGGGAGGTTCTATATGTGAACTTGATAGGAATTTTTGTTATTTGCCTTACTGAAGCTATGATTTCACATTAAATTTAGAGAATAATTGTTGTACACAATTATACAAAACCACACAATTTTGTTTCAACTTAGCTATAAGCAAGTTCAATAGTAATCTTGCCATGAACTTCCATGGCAACAAAATAAAGGCACTGTTTCTTTGAGATTGTCACTTAATGTATATAACTACAGTATATGTGTACTATTATTAATCTATTTATTAATATAAGGCATATTCTTAAAACTGCTTAAAACTGCTGCACTAAATATCTGTATAGTATGAGCTCCCACAGAACTGAATACGCATAATATTGTTCAATTTTACATTACTATTCCAAGCATTAATGTAGCAACCTGAAGTAGTCCCATACAAATAATTTGCTGTCCTCATTTCTGTCAGACTATTTTAGTACTACCAGCAGAGGCTTTCAATGACATTAAGGTACTGTTTGTAAGACACGGAAGGGTTAATCCCTCTGCTTTGAAAACTCTAGAGTTGCACTACTAAACAAGAACAAAAACAGATGACAAGAAAAGAACAGAGACTATTCAGGACATGTTCTTGAGGGCCCTGTACAGCAAAAGAGAGCTAATGCTGACAATCCTAACTGCAGCTGGCACTTGGGACAGGGGAGTTGCCTAATGCTGGAAGAAGAATTTTAAGAGTTCAGTCATGCCTTAGGATAAAATGGAAAAACATTGCACAGAGTTTTTCATACAGTGAGAACTGCAGGGCTGACAACTACTGCCATGTCCCTTACTCCTCAGTGCAGTTGTGTGATCTGTAGAAGACAGAGACAGGCATGATACAACTAATGACTAGGAGAAAAACAAATGATCTGAATGGAATTTGGAACAATATAAAAAAATCAAGTCTCTTAAATGAATTGTTGAATGATTTTATTCAGAGGAAATGTGCTTGGAAAAATTATGAAAACAAGGGTCATGGGTTCACCGAATCACAGAATAGTCAGAGTTGGAAGGGACCCACAAGGATCATTAAATCCAACTCATAAGTGAATGCCCCTATGGGGATCAAACCCACAACCCTGGCATTATTAGACTGTGCTCTAACCAACTGAGCTAATCTCAGGGTCGTTAGACTTCTCCCAAAATTGAAAACTAAGACGTCTTAGATGATGGAGACTATATTCCACTTTCAGTTACCTGCAGAATCTCTAGACAAACCTCTCCTAGAGTGCCACCAGGCTATTTCACTAAAACCTTACAGAAAAACTGATTTTGAGAGCATCAAATTTTCCAAATGAACTGAAGCTGGAGGTGCAGAAAAACAAAGTGATCAATTCCCTTTAAGAGCAAAGTTTCAGGCCCAACTTTGAGGGAGACTATCTCTCATTATAGCTACATGTACACCTAAGTCTGTCAGTTGTTTGCTCATTTGTATGAGCTTTACATACCCAGAGGTTCTCACAATTCAAGCTTTGGTTTATCTTTGCATTCACTTTAGAAGTGGTGTCATGTCACATCATTCCATTAATTGACATGAAGTATCCATTAATATCAATATTAAAAGAGCAAGAGAAAGAAGATGAAGAAGTGGGAGGGAAGAGAACAAAGTCCTGATGTTTTCCTACCACAGGGCAGGCCCTGGAGAGACTAAGAGAAGAGAAAAAAGGAAAAGGAGGAGGTAGAGGATTGGCTCACTTACCTCTGAAATTTCAACACCATTGCAAACCAATATTCAAAGGTCTGCAGAAAACAGGAAAGATAAAGGAGGGATAAGGTAGAACTCAAGAGGGAAGAATATGGCAGAAAAAAAGAAAAGGGGCAGAACAGCACTGGTTATGTTTGTTCTGGGACTAGCTGGCAGGTTAATTGGAAAAGAAACAGAAATGCACCATACCTTTTCTTTGTCACTGGCTTCTCGAGCCACAGTAGAGCCCTGAAACAGAAAAAATGGATCTAAAAATGTGCATATGTCAGAAGCTAATTTGAAAATGTTACGATAACAGGTCAAAAAGTGGATGAACTGTATCCTTCTGAACTTGAGAGAGGTTTAAAGGAAAGGTGACACAGTAGGTAGAATGCCCAGGAAAGCTGAACTGCTGCAGTCACTTGAAGATGTATCATGAGAGAAGAAAGATGGATTAAATCCTCAAATGCTCTACACCTACTGTCCTTCTGATTCCTAGAGGTTCTTCCTCATCTCTCATCCTCATTTTGAGTCTATGATCCTGGAAATTCAGTTTGCTTGGGCAGACTTCTCATATTTTTGTGCCAATTTAGCTGTATGGTTATGGAATAGCCTATGCTACATAACTGTTTAGACATAGATAATACACATTTGAAAAGGATGTCACACAATATAAACATAAAAATATTTAAGAGATCAAAGTACAAAAAAGAACAACACATGTCTCACAGCAACATGGAGTAAAAAGAAGAGATGAGACCAACTATGGATTCACAAGATTTACAGTGCTTGCCAAGGACATTTTGGATATTTTCTTTAAAATGTACTTTTTAGCTTAAAACTAGTAGGCAATATAGTACTTTCTGAATAAGCTGGAGATGACAAAGAATTTATTTCCTTAAAAATTTCCTGGAGCAGGACCACACCTTTAAGTACCCAGCATTTATCACATAATGGCACTGCAAGAAATAGTAACTACAAGCATGACAACTGGATATTGAAATATGGATAAATTGGCTCTACTGTTTGTTGGAAGGTGTGCATTGTGTAAAGAAGTGCTGGAGTGGAGTCCTACTAGTTTAAAGAACATGAGGATTTCCAACCACATCCTTTTGTATTATGTTATTATCATGTTTTATTCTGTTTGCAGAAAGAAACTTAACTTAGAAAGGATGGAGAGAAAAGATATATGGGACAGTATCTCTTAGTTATGTATGGTTCAACAAGAAGGGATTTCATTGCATTATATTGTTAACTGATAATAAAGCCTGACATTTTAGTTTACTGATGAGACACCTTTTATATTGTATTATGTGCTCCAACAGACTATTTGGCCAGAAAAAAGATATTGAAGTAATTTTAACAAAAGGCCTCTGTGGCCAGGAAAATACCTTTGAAATCCTATGCTGATCTGTGGTCTTTTTTTCTTGGTATCTACACAGGTGGAGACTTGTGCTACAATTGAGTTCTAAGCTGGTATCAAAAATATTCACATACAAAAAGGGACTCTGAATCTATAACTGTAGATGCTGTAGCAAAGAATATCAATAAAAAGTGATGTATAATATATGCAGTGTCCCTGTAAATCTGATCAGTGAAGAAGACTGTTTTGAAGAATAATATGATATCGATGTTAAATTTGAATTGTATGAGCAGTTAAAGCAAAGCTGTCCAGCTGGACAAGCTGAATAGAGTACAGAAGCATTCACAGGGGTAAATAACAGCAGAGCTCTCGATGCTGATGTTAAGAATGTACTGAATTTAATTACTGTTTCTTTCTCTTATGCTTTCATGCCTTTTTTGATGTATCTGGACATTATGATGCCCTAAAACAGTTCTCTCAAATTAAAAAAACAGCTGTCCCTGGTAACAACTGCTGCCAATAACACTAAGTATCAAAAATTAAATTGTGACAATCCAGCAATCAGTTCTTATAAATCAAGTTCAGTCAACTATCTAACGAATTGCTAGGTAGAGAGCTGACAGTAGGAAGGGATGATGCAGTACAATTCTCTTAATATAGAATCATAAATGAACATTTTAAGACAAGCTTGCAGATGCACTTAGTGGTTCAGCACATAGAAATCAAATGTATTAGAAAGAAGTAAGTTTCTAAGGGGATACTTTATGGAGGAAATTAAAACACAATCCCTTAGGTAGAAAGACAGTCCATGTTTTGGTCATTTGCTGTAAGCACTGCATATTAACTATTGGCAAAATTACAAGGAGCACAGAAAGCTTCTGAAAAAACCCTAAACCAGATCTTATGATAAAGGCAACAGGTATTTTGTTTGTTCATAAGAACCTTCTCCTTTTCACTTGAATTATTTTTAAAATATTGAATAATTTATGAAGCTTTTGTAACAGTGATGTGCTTTGTGAGAAACATTTTTTGGTTTAAATAATGATAGTTGTTTTATAAAAGCCCCTGTCAGAATCAACTGTGGCTTTTCATAACATTGATAAAACCCTATAAGAAGCAGAATTATTACTGTACTCATATGAAGGGTTTTACCTTTAACCATTAGGGACATTTAACGAATATATGTGGTTAAATTGCTGTGCTTAAAAATGCACAAACCAAAGAAATGTGTACAATTTCTATAAAACCATCCTTCAGTTTTGCTAAAGCTAGGTGTAGAATTAAACCAGTTAATGCTAGCTCTTACATAACACAATTTTGAATTTATTAAAATTCAGAGCGATATTCAAGCATCAGCATAATTTAACATTTCCAGTGAAGATTTTCAGCTACTTTATCAGTTATTTCAACAGCAATTATTTCTCACCTTTAAATCATATTTTCTATAAACAGATAAACGATGGCTGAACACATTTCTTGTAACAACCATATATACTTCAACTCCATCAACAGTAAGCCGGTACATGCCCAAAAACTGGGGAAGAAGTGTATTCCCATGACACTCCACAATAAACTGCAGAATAAAAAGAAAAAACAGAAGTGAGGATTGACATCTATTATATAAATAAGTGTTTATATAGTTTTAGATATAAAATACCCAGAAATGATGTGTTTATTTGGTGAATATTTGTTTGGAGACAAACCTTCAAAAAGTCATGTGAAAACAAACCCCTTCATCAAGAGGTTATCCTGCTTTTAGGCCAGTGTTTAAAAATTAAAATCTTGAACTGTTTAACTTACAACTCTTGCTTTCTTATAGAAAGAGCAGACTCCATTTGGCAGACCTTTCAGCTTTTTTGGTCCAAAAAGCACACCCTAGAAGAGAGCATTTTGGTACTGATGTTGACCATCACACTGCTGGAATTTGTACTCTGATGTGCCAGATTATATTCAATTTGTATGTTTCTCTGTTATCAATATTCATTTATTATGATGAACATTTGTGGTGTTGTCACCAGCAAGGGGTATTATTTATTATCACCAGCTTTCTGCTACTTCCTATGTAGTGGTTGCCTTTCAGGGTCAATAGAGCTGAGCAGTGAAGTGCAAGTTCCTTGTATTATTTTATTTATGAATCATTATACTTCCTTAAGGTCACCATATTCCATTACAAATGGGTTTTTAACCTTAAAAAAAACTGCCACCTGCAACCTGTAATTTTTTTTTTTCTAATGACTTGCCTTCAAACTAATTGTTCTATTGGAAAGACCACTGGAGGAAGCAGAAAAAGCAAAGAGATATTGAATGACAACAACTATTGAAGAATGACTTAATTCCTAGAATAAGAATGCCCATATTGTATTAATCCTAAATCCCTACTCAGACACATCCACTTTTATTTTTTGTGGAACCAAGGAAAACTAAACCCCAATGATGCAAACCAGACAAGGACTCACCAGCTTTCCTCTTTCTGTTAGTACCAAGTCTCAAACAGAGGAACTTGGAGAAAATTTAAAAGTTAAAGCCCGAAATAGGAAATGTGAAATCTAACCAACAGCCAGCTTTAAAGCAGAACAGCTTTTAAATATTCATTTGAATACTGAAGCTGCTGGTTTTGTGCCAAAGTAACCTGGTTATCAGGAGTACAGACTTTAGAATAATTTAGAACAGGTTAACTGAAAAAGCCATTTGAATTGTTTAACAAAGGTAGGTAGTATTTGGTAAAAAGTGATACAACAAAGCTCTTGGAATCCTGGAAATTCTGCAATTCTGGGCTCCTCTGCTAAATTTAAAGAATTTCTTTCACTAACTGTATACTGCACATATCACAGACAGACTTTCCTTTTAATTGGAAAAATAAAAATAGAAAGATTTAAGAGTTCTGAAAACAATCCTGTCCACCAAGAAACAAAAGGAATGAACATCAAAGAAACTACTGACTGTGAATTGAACACAATTTTGACTGAGAACTCTTGACATGTGAGCCCTGTTGAACCTTCCTGGCCCAGTCTGGGCTGTAACACTCCTTTCTGCCCGCCCCAGGGCTGTACTGGAGGTTCAAGCACTGAAGCAGAGAACACACAGTCATGATGCTGTTGTGCCACTTCACAGCGAAGCATTTTTAAGCTCAAACTGCTTATGAATGGGCAAAACATCTTAAGGTGCTGCAGAGGCTCGGTGAATACAAATCAGAATCTTAGGAAGGAAATATGATTGCATGCCCCAAAATGCAAATGAAAAGTTTGGCAGTAAAAGGCCACAAAAGCAGTGCCAGTTTTGAGCAGTGCACAAAGATCGATCTGAGAAGACTTCTGTGTTAAACAGAGAGAAAAGTTTTAAGCTGGGGTTCTCAGTTTGGAAGACTTTCAGTCACAGGGCTTTACCAACATCACAAAGCAGTTCCAACATGTTACAGGCTACACAGCTCATTTTGACTATCAGTCATTTCTCTTAGAGATCCAATCATAAAGTGAAATGGGAACTATTAATGCTGAGGTTACATAAAACCTGTTTAAAGTACTAATCTCTACTGGGCAATCTACATTGACTGTTTTGTTATAAACATCAAGTACTTGGCATATATCCTAAAGGTAAATACTTTCCTCAAGCTTTATAGAAAGTGTGAAGGGTTGTTCGTATAAAACCATTTCCTGATTGACTTCTACTCTAAGATGATTACATTCTGCAAGGATGATAGAAATTAATCTAGGTTCCAACAAGAGTTTAGTGTCACAGAATCTCAGACTACTCAATTCTTTAATGGATCCAGCCATTTCTAATCTTATGGCTTCTAACTACAGACTTTCAATACTTAAATACTATTATTCCAATTTTCCATATGGGGATCTGAGATGCAGAACTTTATCTGAAATCATACAGAGTTTGTGCCATGTGAAGGAATGCCAGCTAGACATCTCGACTACCAGACTAACAACCCCTGGCCCTTCCTCTCAGGTGTGAGTGCCACAGTCTTGATATTTAATCTCTCTTTTCAACCCTAGCTGCTGCTACCTCTCTGATTTTAACGTTCCTGGTTCAGAGTGCACCCTCTGTAAAATGGCAACCTCATTAACAGAAAATGAGCTACACACCCACTGTAATATCATAACATAAATTCTTTGGTTACCAGTATACAAATCCCTCCAGAACTGTATTACATAACGAGGACAGAAAGGCCATTAATGAGAGTTGCTTAAGTCCTATTTGTAAGTTAGGGTTTGCCATTTGCTAATGCTGTTGTTTTATTTCAATATGGTGCAAATAAAGCCTTCTGAAAGGGCAGTGTTACTAGCATGCAACACAAGACATGAAAAGCTCTGCTGGTACTGCTCTTCACTTGATAAAAAGGAATGTGGCCGTGTTCTTGCAGACTTCTAAGCGACCCTCTCAAAGCAGCCCATGTACTGCACAGCTGTTTCCCATTTGTTGCTGACTGTGGACACTCATGCCATTGCAATTGAAAGAAAAGCCTCTAAAATTATTTCAGTGTTTCCTATGACAGCATTTCTTATCCTGATGGGGAGGCAAAGGAAAGAGGGAGAAATGCCACTTGCTTTCAGCATCTACAAGGTTGGTCTAGAACTTCCTACCTTTGAAACTATCAATCCCCCATATCTGCATCACAGAGGAGGCAAAACGTGTCATCTGTTTGGGTGGGAGTCCAGCAGGACTTGCAATGGTGACTGTGGTTGGCAGATTTTCAATTTGTCCATCTTGATATAAAGGAAGTAGCAATTTAGTCACCTCAAGGTGCTTTTTAGGAATCATTTCCTGAAGTTTCCCACTCACAGCTGGAAAAAAAGTGAGCCTAGAAAATAAGCCGGTACATGCTTAACAGGACTGCTAAATTTCAGTGAAAGAAAAGACTTTCACTCCTTTATGTTAACTTTTTCTAAAAAGAACATTAAAACAATTCTACCAAGCAGACTAGCTAAATAAAACTGTAATACTTAGCTGATACATTTACAAGTCCTTATATGCAGTAACATAATCCATCTATTTTTAAAACGAGTGTTGTAATAAACACCCCATAATTTTTTTGTTAATTCAGACAATTTTCATTTTGGTGCACAGCACAAGGGCACTATTACCATTAACAAAGTAAAGTAACATTGGCATATTGACATTTTATCAGCTGTGCGGCACAGGTTTCAAATAAGTAATATTCTGAACTCTCTGGAAACTCATGCTTAAACCTGAATATTTGTGAGACATTCTTTATAATCCTGTATTCTCATTAATTAATAAGAACAGAAGTTTTCTATCTCATTAGCTGCTTGCTTCCTCATGGGAATGCTAGTAAGGTACCAGGATGACCAAAAGATAACACAATGTATACAATTTATTGGCAATGAAGTTACACTACTTTTGTTTCTTTTTGGAAAAACAGAGGGTAAGATTCTTGTTTCTGCTACTTCTCCTCCACTTGGAGATAATCTGTGGAATGATTTGACATCAGTGAAAACTAAATCCTGAATTTTATCTATCTCGGTTCTCAGTGAAAAGTCAACATTCCTATTTCTCACAGTTTTTTTGCAAGCAATAATGCAGAAATACACAACACTGTTCATTCTTTGTGTTATTTTCACAATTTCTACATCACAAGTCTATACATTCATTAGGATAGTTTCATTAAAGAAACTGAATGCAAGTGATTATTTAAAAACATTTTGGACATTGAGAAGCACAAGACATCGATATTCCTTTTTGTGCTCAGAATCTTTTTTCTTTCAAATACTCATCTGCACTCAGAAATATATCCTTCACCTATGTATTTTGTGCACATACACTGACATGTGGAATCACTCCCCAAAAAGGGGACTGAGGAGTTGTTTAGAATTACAAATATTCTGCTTATTGCCATTTTCTTGTACCCCAATAATTTCACAGAAAATTATGCATCGGGTACTTATGTGATAGATCACAAAGATTAATTAGCTAAACAGCTAGTACTGAACAGAACACACAGCACAGAACAGAAAGTTACAGATTTTCAAGTCATTCTCATTCTAGTAAGCCATGTAGGAAGGTAATTTCATTTAAAGAAGTATTCAATAAATACACAGGTTTTCCTATACAAGCCCTGTGATTCACACACAGTCTTACACTTCATGTTGCTTCAGACTTGGACCAGTGTTATATTTACTCTTCTGAGTGCAGCATAATCTCAGTATTACCACCACAGGTGATTATCTATGCTACACTTCTGCTACGACAATGTTATACTTGATATTGCTACAACTGAGTCACTGTGTGGACTGATCTCTTCTGAGGAGTGCTGTGCACAGCAGCAATAGCTTACATATATAAAATGCAATAAATACATAGAAAACATCTGCTGGTCAAACGCAGGGCTCAACAGTCAACGCAGCCAAGTCCATTCTGCCATTTTGCGTAGTTAGATATGTACCTATGAAATTTCACATCTTTCAGTGAAGACTTCCAATGTGTTTTTCAGTTACAGTTGCAGCCTGTGTGGCCCCTTTGCTCATCTCCCTTACGCAATTCCATCTAACAATCAGACTGATGAGTTTCCCATTTTCAGAGTTCCCTTTCCTATAGGAAGAGTGGCCTGTTGGATGCAGGTGAAATGTAGACTGGATGAGAACGGATACCTTCTCATCTCTACTTTTTCTGCTTCTTCTGTTTTTTCAGATCAAAGCTGCTTTACAAGTTGGTTATCTTAGCACAGGGCAGAGGCTCTGTTCTGTGCTGACTCTTGATTCTCACAAGGAACTGACTGAAAGGCTTTTCTCAACTACGTTTTTGTGCAAGTCTCCCAAAAATTGTCACCTCTAACTACATTAGGACATACCAAAAGTCAGGGTCACCATTACATGGCATCCATCCTTCTTCATGCACATTTGTGTTTAATTAGTATTACATTATGCTGCCTTGCTTTGCCTTTTTACCTAGCCTTTCCCTTCTTTTTGAGACACATACAGATGTGGGGGCTGGGAGGGAGCAAGCTGCTGATAACCTGTGCAAGTAATGACACGGAGGGAGGATGACACAAACATAAATGTAGCTCTGCTTTAGCAACCTACCAGCGCGACGCCAACTCATCACAGTGCAAATTCCTAGGCACCTCGTCCCCCCCTTCTTTTCTCCAATATTCTCCAGCCTGTGTTGTCACCAATTCTGTGACAAAATTGGTTTAGCCTATAGTAATGTTTTATCTATCTTTATATGACTTTCATTTTTCTCCTACCTTCCATACATCTTTGTGCTGTTCCTGGATTCCTGCACAACCCTGAATCCTGTTCTTGGTGCAATTTTCCTCCCTTTTCACCTTACTGCCTACATTTCCCCCCCTTCCTGTTTGTTTCTTATTTTTTTCCTCTCCAGCAGCTAGGGTAATATATTTTTATGCTTTTGTTTTCTCTTTTATGCTGTCATTTCCCCTTATTTGCTCAGTCTATTATTTCCTTTCTTACCATTCACCTCCCCATCACTCCGCTGTTTGCTGCCTCCCGTAGATGGGCAGTCCCTCTCCTTTACCACTATTCACTATTTCTGCTGGTTGCCAGGGAGACAAACAGGCAGTGCAATAGGTGTCAGTTTTGCATGCAATTACCTGTGTAGGGAAGAGAACTGTGCAGTCAACAGGGACAACTGCCTACAGAAAAGCTAAAGGGTACCTGCACTCCTGAGTAGCTTTATATTGGAAGGTTTGTACGCTTGTATTGGGTTTCCGTGGCCAGCTTGTGGTAGAGGGTGGTGTTCAAAATGTGTTGGTTTATCTCAGACACTCAAACAGCTTTCATTTATTTTTAAAAATTGCTATCCTGCCTGTCATCTGTTCTCAAAGAGCACAACACTCCACTTTTACACCAATTTACACCAAATTAAGATTTAAAGCAAGTTTATGAGTTACTTGAAAGGGCAGCATGTCAGATTCTGACATTTCAGATACTATAACATCTGCATTCAGAATTTTACTCAACTGTAACTGATTTCTGCCATTGAAAATCATATTTACAGTTTAGAAAATATCTACATATGTAGTAATATCTACAATAACATATTCGGTATTTTATATAAAGTAAATGTTTTGCAAAGGACAATATACCCAAAAGAAATATATAAACATAGCTTGAATATATGCTGAAATAAGAAGTTTTCCTTTAGAAGGAAGCAGAGTATTACCCATTCCTTAAACATAACATGAAATCCTGGCAATGCCCTTGTCACAGATGATTGCTGAACTTTTCCTTAACAACACCAATGGGTTTAACTCCATTTTCTAGTCCATGCTCTTGGAGTCAGGAGCCTATGTCTAAAACAAAACTGCGCTAGATTTGGAGATATTTCCATTGAATATTTGATTTTGCTCTCAAATACTATTTAAGTATTTAACATAAACATGCTTGATTAACCTTCATGATTTTAAGTGGTCCAACTCCATCTGTGAGCCCATACAAGCTTTTCTAATATTTGAAAGTCTGACCTGTTTGAACATATCGGTGTTCTATTGCATTTGATAAATAAATGATGTTCAGCTGAGAAACACCTAAGAGTAGAAAGACTAATAAATGATAATATACCAATAATACAAGCAATACAAACTGATTGCAAATTATCATTAAAATGTGACTNTGAAACCTAGCTGGTTCACACTCTAGGTAATTTTGTCTTTCAAATGCAGATAGAAGGTTGATTCATGCATGATGGACTTTATAATCTAGTAATAATAAAAAAAAAAAAACGCTTTGCAACTTTAAACATGGAGAAAGGCATTACTCCCCGTTTGCCTAGTGCTTTGGTTTTTTTTTTTTTTTTTTTTTTTTTTTTTTTTTTTTTTTTTT